>JASDDO010000302.1:0-500000 GCA_030015575.1 Agapanthus africanus
ATGTGCGCAATATGGATATATCAATGTATGTGTGCACCGATATGGATATACAGTGTGTATATGTACAAGCTTGAGTGTACAGTATGTATATGTGCCAATATACGACATAATCATGTCTAATCATCAATGATGCGGTAATCAAAATGATGTATGGTTCGTAGCAATCCTATAGTGCGAGTGTCATGGCAATCACTAACGGTGTGAGTGTAACATACAAATAGTGCTCGTGCAGTTTGAACCGTTTGTGACAGTGCGGTGTTACATAACTACTATTTCTATATGCAACAAAAGATGGGTACGCTATAATAGTACATATGCACAAGCAATATACATATAAATATATATATGTGACTACAATATCCTATCAAGCCCTGACGCTTAACGCCATATGGGCGATTTCCCCGTAGATGTTAAATCTACTCACCGTGATCTCGTGCTAAGAGTAGCCGACTATCTGCTTCCCCTTTCTTGCGACGTCCGAAGTATCCGCCTGCGAACCTAGAATTTACACAAAGAATACACATAAGCTAAAATCCTGCAAAACGCGATATTAAAACCAAACGAGAAACTCACGTCGCGAACTAAATGCGTGCGTATACGTAACGTGTGTGCATACGTCAAAACCACCGCGACACGCTGTGAAAAACAGCAAACCAACTCAACTCGTATCGTACATGTCGCGCAAGTTCCGCTACGCAAATTATAGGTAAACGGTCCCAGATTTAATCTGGAGTAAAAACAAGAAAATCAAACAAGACCAAAGATCTCACAAAACCTACAGACAACTACCTGCAAAAACTCAATAAATTCCCAAACATTTGGGCCGGCTACCATAGGGTTGATATCGGCCAAAAATAGGTGAAAGAGGTCCAGATTTCTACACTATATTCCTAACACAAAGTATAGCCTAATGTGTATGTTTTCTCATCAAGGAAATAACCCTAGATATAGCAGAATCTACGCATCCTAAAGTTTTAGTTTTAAAAACACTAAATTGCAACATTAAGGTATTTTTATGAAATCAGGTGAAATTACTTGACTTAAGTGATACCAACAGCACATATTAGAGCTAATCTAACCATAATCACCCTGAATCATCCTATTTTCCACCTAATTCATCAATTGACACCAAAGCCCACAAATCAACCAAAACTAACTAACCTATCCTAGATTTCTACCTGCAACAAACAAGGAAAATAAATAATACCAAACACTGTAAAACACACACAGACATCACTCTACCCAGAACAAATCACTACAGTCCATAGGAGGGCTGGCGACACCGGAATCCATAGGTAAGTCGCTGGATTTCAGATGGTGGAACGGGCTTGAACTTTAACCCAAAACCCTAGCTACCCTGCACACTATTATGTATATGTTTGCTAAGCAAGAAAAAGATCATAGATAAATCAGGCCACTCGTATCATAAAACTTGATAAAATCGTAATTAAAACTCAAGTTTGTGGCTTTAAGGTGTTTTAGCAAAATCCAATGATACAACTAGGTTTACACAGTACACATCACACCTAATTAAGTTAATTAAACCATAATAATCCCATTTTACCCAAAAACTCCTCTCAAAACACAAGGTTATCCCCAAAACGCTACTTAAACGAGATATTAAGCTAAATAAACTATAAGTTTAGCAAAAGGAAGTTGGGGTGAGTTTTTATACCTCCAAGAGTTAGTGGTGGCTCAAACTGAAGACTTTGCCATATGGAAGTGTTTGCAAGGGATTTGGTGAAGAAAATGGACTTTGGTGAAGAATGTTTGAGTATGGATGCAAGAAGAAGAGAAGAGGAGAAGAGAAGAAGAGAATGTGCTTGCTATTGCTGCTGCTTGGTGCTGCTGCTGCTTGCTACTGCTGCTACAATGTGCTGCTGTTGCTGCTGCCTGCTTGTTGCTGCTGCTGCTGCCTGCTGTGTGTGTGTGTGTGTGTGTGTGTGAATGAGAGGGAGAGATGTGATGATGTGAGGAAATGAGTGTTTGAAAAAGAAATGAGAGAATATGAGAGTCAACCCCCCTCTCTCCTCATTAACTACCAGCATGGCTCAAGCCATCATGCTCCCTCCTCTCTCTCCAAAGTCCCAAGTCAACTGTTGGTGTATATGCCCTAGAGGCCATTACTGTATCATACTAGTATGTATATTACTTGATGGAAGCTTGGGATATTCACAGTTGTACAGACAATCTTGCTCAATATAGTAGTATGCTACTTGGTTTGCCTCTGCTTTAATGTGTACATGTGTGTTTATTTATTATATCACCTATACGCATTAGTAGAGCCCTTAGGATCTTTGCTTGATTACCGGCGTTGTGATGGCGATCACACTCGTGGGGGCTGGGTAATCTACAAGCACATCCTTATACACGTCCCTGGTCGTGGGAGTATCGAGATAGGGCATCGATGCTCCGGAGTAGACTAGCGTATGCGCTTCTCATCCCAGCACGGGAGACGGTCTGTCCCACAGCCGTCAGTACGTCGTACTTGAGATAGTATGCGGGTGCTCGTTGGGTTACGAGTACACTGGACAGGACTCGTCGGGAACTGATGGTTGGTATTATACCTATCGTCAGTTATCAGTTCCCAGGTGACATGAGTACAGCTTAGTCCGCTGACTTGACACTGTCACTTCGCCTCGAGTGTGTTCCCACTGTTCTTTGATTACTACCCTACCACGGCTCTACTGAGTCGTGCAAACAGGTAGTAGTTGGGAGCAGTCCCGAAGCACTTGGAGGCAGTGACGGTTAGACAGGATTCGTCTCTCCCGGTATTGGGGGTTGACATCGCGCTGTGTCTAGGAGAGCCATTACACAAGTAGTCCCTGGCCAGGGCAAGCGAGATGTACTGGTAGGTTCCAGTGTTATCTCAGGGTGTATTGGGCTTCACTCCGACACGACTTGTACCGCTATTAGGGGACTGACGTTTACCGCCCCCCTAGGCCCGCCATGCGATGTATCAGACGAACAGACCGGACTGTACGGAGATTGTCACATACAGACTCAGTAGGAGTTCGGATGGGTTTACCTCATCGGCCTTCTTATCGACATCTACCTGGGGACCGTTACGTACAGCTAGTGCCGCTTGCGGTCTGTGGTTAAACCCACTGCCAGCGTAGAGTCGAGTCTTTAGAGTCCCACACAGAGAGTTTCCCTGCACTGAGCGAAACGTGTAGAGGCCGTATGGTTTTTCGGCAGGGCTGCGATCACTTACGTACACTTGTGTGCGTATGATGTTCGGGCAGGCAGTACTAGTGGGCTTTGGTTTAAGCCAGATCCTAGTATTGCACGGATGGATCTGTTTTGTCTTCTGCGCATCCGCATTCTACGGAATACGGATGCAGGTGTGTATGCACAGTTTTCTGGAGCGATGAAGGAGGAGGTGCCTCATTAGGGTTTTGGCAGTTGGTTCGGCCAAAACCACTATGTGGCAGGCTCATTAGGGTTTTGACAGTTGATTCGGTCAAAACCATTTTGAGGCGGACTCATTAGGGTTTCGACAGTTCGTTTGGTCAAAACCATAAATGAGCCGGGGACATTATTTACTAATCCTTTCATTGATAATTTTGTTATGGCTAATTACATTGACCATTTGACCATCTTGACTTTGTTGACTCTTTGACCAAAGTTGACTTGGACCTTCTTAGAAGATCTAAAGTATTCTTTGGTTTTCTTTTTATTAAGTTATGATAATGGTCATGTCATTTGTAGCCATCACCTTTATCTTGATTGGATTTGTAATGATAATGTTTTGTGCATTATTGCAACCATGGTTAGCTTTTCTCTTGGTTAAGCTTTTCATTTTGCTCATTCTCATTCTCTCTCTTGAAATGAGAAGCTCCATGGTTGCTAGAAAATCTCCTCCTTCTTCCTCCTCTTGATTTCTCCTTTGATCTCATGTGTTGAGAGAAAAAGGATTCTACTTGACAAACACATCCATACATCCTCTCTACACAACCTAGGGCTTCTAGATTAGCAATCTCCTTGCCCTAGTTACCTCGGCTTGAGGTGAGGCTCGGTGTACATCTCTCGGGTGGATCGTCTTCGACTCAAGGAGGCCGCGGAGGTGACCGAAGTCCGGATCAACCATTGAGCAAGCAATGAGAAGAACAACAAGAAGATAAGAACATTAAAGAAGAACCACAACTAGAAGTGAAGGAGTTCAAGTTGAGGTATAACCACTTTGCATAGTAGTTAACTCTTCTTTGCAAGTATGCTAGTTTAGTTTAGCAAAGATCCGGCTTTTACGGTCCATGTTACAAAGTTTAGAAAAATTTTGATTTACCGTTTCCGCAACCCCGAAAGTACCGGGAGAGGTAACGTGGACCTAACAGTGGTATCAGAGCCTAACTAAACATAAACTAGCTTGGTAGTAAAGTGTATCGAAGTTCGAAACGGAAAAATCGAAAAAACCAAGTTATAAAAATCTGAGTTTCTGTTAAAACTTTTTCTGGTCAAAAGAAAATTTCTTGTATCCCAAAAATCATCTCAGGCTTTTTAGAAGAAACCCACCAAAAACGACACAGTAAATCACCAGATCGGCCGCGCTTCCGCGGCAATAGCTTGCTATTGCCGCGGAAGCGCCGCACTCTGGTGGAGTTGCTGTCTCGTTTTTGGTGCAGTTTGTTTCTTACATGGTTTTAGGATTTTTCAGATATATTATATATGCCCAGATTTTCCAGAACACAAATTTGTTTTTGGGGGCCTATAATTCCGTATTTTTCCGAACTTCAATATACTTTGACTATGTTGGTTATATCTGTGATGTTCTTATGTATTGAACGTCGGCTAATCGCTATATGTCGATTAGTCGGGGTTATACATATCTGTGATTGTTGTTGATGGTTTGTGTATATGAACTCGTTGGATTGTCGCGGATGAATAGCCGGGATGGATGTGAGATGAGAGTTTCTTTTTCTTTCATTCATGTAATAAATTTGTAAATTGATGTAATATTATTTGTTTGGCCGCACAACCGGGTCGGGGTTGTAGCCGTCATTGTATAATTCTTTTTACTGTTTTTGCTCCTAGGATAGACCCATGGAGGGGTGCACAAACTACCGGGTAGCTCGAAGTGCCGAGTGGCCTACTCATGGCATTGAGGGAGGTTGCTTCGCTTCGGGTACTTGGCGGGTAGTTTGCCGCACCCGTAGGGGTCTTGGGTGGGGTTTTGGCTATTCATCGCGACCGTGTAATCCGTTTTTCGTTGCAGGCTCGAACGAATTGCGGATTCCTAGTATATCCAAAGTGTTCATCTGTGATCTGTAATGTCTATCATTGCTTTACTATTTAGGCGTTGCTTATGTTTTACAGCCGCGCTAGCCCAGCCCCCGCTCTGTCGTTAGTTAAGTAACCTAACGGGTGATGACGGGGCCCCGTGGTGAATGCGAATGGCATAAGCGTACGTCATATTTTGGTTGTTTTCTGCAATGGTAGGATTTAAATGATGGGACGCATTAAAAGAACTAATGCAAGAAAATAAACCTAAAAGACGTTGTTGGAACAAGTTTTTCAAAAAGCTGTTATTACAAGGACGTTCATCTTTTTGTTTTGCATCGAGGTATTCGGTTATGAATGCCCAGCACCTCAGTCGACGAGGCAAGGGCCGAGATCCCTTCACCGGGAGTGACCCCTTGGACAAAACTTTGCGTCAGGGTAATAACTTCACCATAGTCGATTATTCTTGCTTTGCATCGAGGTATTCATCTTACGAATGCCCAGCACCTCACTCGACGAGGAAAGAGCCGAGATCCCTTCACAGGGAGTGACCTCTTTAGCAAAAGTTTTCGCCACTATGATTTTCAAAAAGGTGCAATCAGGTTCCTTCAACGATATCAAGTTCATTACGTTAACGGGTTTTTCGCCAAAAACCCAGCCGTAGCCCTCCGTCGTTTCTTATAAGTTATACTTAGTATTCGTGCTGCGTTTGTTGACTGTGTCAAGGCGCAGTGAACGGTAGCTAAGTGTAGCTTATTTGCTGGATACAAAGTGATTGGTTAGGACATTTGTAGAACCTTGTTGACTGTGTCAAGGGTTATGCAGGTGGGTTTAATGCAATCAAGATAATGACGGGATGAACTTGACTAGGACCTTTTGATTTGTTGACTGTGTCAAGGTCACTTGGGTCCTAGGGGCAAAAACCACATCGGGAGTTTCAAAAGAACTGAAACTTGCAGATTTAGCATACCTTCTGGAGTGTGGTGACTAGAGTGGATTCCATCTAGGTTATCACACAATGACAGTTGGATCCCGATCCCACTGATGAGTTGGTTTACTCTCGGGAGATTATTTCACTTAACGATCAATGCTATAAACCTAGTAGGTGTCTAGAAAGGTGTTAGCGGGGCTACGCCCCCAGGGAAAAGAGGTTCTTTAATTAAGGAACTTCGCGAAAGCGTTGGAAAACCTCCCTCGAAGTACCGACACTAGCCTGGCTGAAAGGTTAAGCAAGTATTGTGACGTGAATTAAAACCCGGCTAGTTCTTCTTTTAAAAAGGTTTTAAGAAGAATTTGAGTAAACAGTGGGAGACATCCTGGTTAGATAAATTAATAAACCAATCTAATCTTGCAAGAGCATACGCTGAGTGTTTCTTTTCTCTCTCTCCAGGCAGCAACCCTTTCACGCCCTAATCAAGATAATAAAATGTATCGCTTGACCGATCCGAATTCTTATTCGGGACTGGGGAAAGTTGGTTCAGCTCTAACTTGTGACAACAGTCACGAGTATGAGAATGGGAAAGAGGAAAGTATGGATTTCCAGGATACCCAGTTGAAGAAGAAGCATGGTTTTGCATCTACTTCAGGTGTTCTTGTAATTGAGAACTGTTTTACGGTCAGCCCTACCTCCTGGGTACTTGATACCGGATCAGGATCTCATATCTGTAATTTATTACAGGGACTGAGAAAAAGTAGGAAAGTTGCACCGGGTGATATGTCGCTCAGAGTAGCGAACGGAGCACAAGTTTATGCGGCAGCCGTCGGTGAATATCACCTAGTATTGCCAAATGGCAAGACTATGATTTTGAACGATTGCTACTATGTACCCTCTATGGTTTGCAACATCATATCAGTTTCTTTACTCGATAAAGATAGATATAAGTTTGTTCTTGAAAAGAATATCATGAACATTTACCTTGATAAGGTACTGGTTGCAGAGGGTACACTGTTTAATGGTATCTACGTTCTAAATCAGAATACAGTTCTCAACATACAAAACACACGCAAGAGGAAGAATTCAGATACGAATGAATCCTACTTGTGGCATTGTAGACTTGGTCATATCGGAGAGAAAAGACTGAGTAAGTTACATAAAGATGGACTCTTGAATGCGTTCGAGTTTTCATCTTATGAAACTTGTCAGTCTTGTCTCAAAGGAAAGATGACCAAATCTCCGTTCACCGGACATGGAGAAAGAGCAAGAGAGCTCTTGGGACTCATACACAGTGATGTGTGTGGTCCGATGTCTATACATGCAAGGGGTGGGTTCTCGTACTTCATCACATTCACTGACGATCTCTCTAGGTTCGGATATGTGTATCTGATGAAACACAAATCTGAAGCTTTTGAGAAATTCAAGGAATTCAGAAAGGAAGTAGAGAACCAGATTGGCAAAAGTATCAAGATCCTCCGGTCTGACAGGGGAGGGGAGTACTTAAGCACGGAATTCCTAGATTACTTAAAAGAGAATGGTATTCTCTCTCAGCTTACTCCTCCTTATACACCACAGCACAACGGTGTATCGGAGCGGAGGAATCGTACCCTACTGGATATGGTTCGCTCCATGATGAGTAGTGCTGAGTTACCTCTTTCATTCTGGGGATATGCACTTCAAACTGCAGCACATCTATTGAATCAAGTTCCATCCAAATCCGTGCCTAAGACTCCGTATGAAATATGGAGTGGTAAAAGTTTGTATCTTAAACGTATTAAGATTTGGGGTTGCCCAGCTTATGTCAAAAAGCAGAACCCAGACAAACTTGAGGCACGGGCAGTCTTGTGTAAGTTTGTGGGATACCCAAAAGATTCAAGTGGGTATCTATTCTACCATGCAGAGGAACAGAAGATAATTGTTTCAAGAAATGCCACATTTTTAGAAAAAGAATTTCTTGTTAAAAACATTAGTGGCAGCACGGTAGAACTGGATGAAATTCCAGAAACACAAGCTTTAACAGAAAATTTGGAGGAACCGCTAGATTCAATAACCCCAAACGAACCTCAGCCACTCCGCAGATCTGGTAGGATTTCTCATCCGCCCGAGAGATACTACGGTTTTCTCATAGACGGGGATCGAGAGGATTGCATCTTGGAAGAAGATGACCCTACCAGTTTCAGGCAGGCCATTATCAGTAGGGACTCTGATAAGTGGCAGGAAGCAATGCAATCCGAAATGGAGTCCATGTACGCCAATAAAGTGTGGACCTTGGATATTGCTCCATCTGGGGTAAAACCCGTTGGATGCAAATGGATTTACAAAAGGAAACTTGGTGTAGATGGGCAGGTGGAAACCTATAAAGCTAGACTCGTTGCAAAAGGTTTCCATCAAAGACCTGGTTTGGACTATGACGAAACTTTTTCTCCGGTGGCTATGCTCAAATCCATTCGGATCCTACTTGCCATTGCTGCCTTCCATGACTATGAGATCTGGCAGATGGATGTTAAAACGGCTTTCCTAAACGGTTGTTTGGAAGAGTGCGTTTACATGGATCAACCAGAAGGTTTCGTAGACAGTGGGAGCAGCGGAAAGGTGTGCAAGTTGCTTAAATCCATTTATGGATTAAAGCAGGCATCGCGGAGCTGGAACATCTGTTTTGATGAGGCAATCAAAGAATTTGATTTCATCAAGAACGAAGATGAACCCTGTGTTTATAAGAAGATTGTAGGACGAACTGTCGTATTCCTAGTCTTGTACATGGACGACATTCTTCTGATAGGAAATGACATTCCTATGCTACAATCGGTCAAGCTGTTTTTGTCACAAAGGTTCTCCATGAAGGACCTGGGTGATGCCTCGTACATTCTGGGGATCAAGATCTATAGAGATAGATCCAAGAAACTATTGGGACTTTCGCAGTCCAGGTACATAGAGACCGTACTAAAGAGATTTAGTATGGAGGATTCCAAGCGCGGTAACATACCCGCATTGCACGGAATTACCCTCTCCAAGAAGATGTCTCCTAAGACTGACGAGGAGAGGGTTCGCATGAGCACTATACCCTACGCTTCGGCGGTAGGATCTATAATGTATGCGATGCTATGTACAAGACCAGATGTAGCTTACGCGTTGAGCACGGTAAGCCGGTATCAGTCGGACCCAGGGGAGGACCACTGGACAGCAGTGAAGAACATTCTCAAGTACCTGAGAAGGACTAAGGAGATGTTCCTGGTTTACGGTAATGGAGACCTCAGGGTCGAGTCCTTTACCGATTCAAGCTTCCAGAGTGACAAAGATGACAGCAAGTCCGTCTCGGGTTTTGTGTTTACCCTCAACGGAGGGGCGGTATGTTGGAGGAGTTCCAAGCAGGATACCGTCGCAGACTCGACGATGGAGGCTGAATACATTGCTGCAAGCGATGCCGCAAAAGAAGCGGTCTGGATTAAGAAGTTCATTAGTGAACTTCAGGTGGTTCCGTCCATTGTTGACCCAATACCTTTGTATTGCGATAACAATGGGGCTATAGCTTTAGCGAAGGAACCAAGGTCCCATCAGAAATCCAGGCACATCTTAAGGCGGTATCACCTGATCAGGGAGATCATTGATCGACAGGAGATCGAGGTGCGGAGAGTGGACACAAAGGACAACACTGCGGACCCATTCACGAAGGCTTTACCCCAGACTCAGTTCGAGCGGCTGATCGAGATGATAGGTCTTCGATACGCCAGTACATGGCCTTAGTGCAAGTGGGAGATTGTTGGTGTATATGCCCTAGAGGCCATTACTGTATCATACTAGTATGTATATTACTTGATGGAAGCTTGGGATATTCACAGTTGTACAGACAATCTTGCTCAATATAGTAGTATGCTACTTGGTTTGCCTCTGCTTTAATGTGTACATGTGTGTTTATTTATTATATCACCTATACGCATTAGTAGAGCCCTTAGGATCTTTGCTTGATTACCGGCGTTGTGATGGCGATCACACTCGTGGGGGCTGGGTAATCTACAAGCACATCCTTATACACGTCCCTGGTCGTGGGAGTATCGAGATAGGGCATCGATGCTCCGGAGTAGACTAGCGTATGCGCTTCTCATCCCAGCACGGGAGACGGTCTGTCCCACAGCCGTCAGTACGTCGTACTTGAGATAGTATGCGGGTGCTCGTTGGGTTACGAGTACACTGGACAGGACTCGTCGGGAACTGATGGTTGGTATTATACCTATCGTCAGTTATCAGTTCCCAGGTGACATGAGTACAGCTTAGTCCGCTGACTTGACACTGTCACTTCGCCTCGAGTGTGTTCCCACTGTTCTTTGATTACTACCCTACCACGGCTCTACTGAGTCGTGCAAACAGGTAGTAGTTGGGAGCAGTCCCGAAGCACTTGGAGGCAGTGAAGGTTAGACAGGATTCGTCTCTCCCGGTATTGGGGGTTGACATCGCGCTGTGTCTAGGAGAGCCATTACACAAGTAGTCCCTGGCCAGGGCAAGCGAGATGTACTGGTAGGTTCCAGTGTTATATCAGGGTGTATTGGGCTTCACTCCGACACGACTTGTACCGCTATTAGGGGACTGACGTTTACCGCTCCCCTAGGCCCGCCATGCGATGTATCAGACGAACAGACCGGACTGTACGGAGATTGTCACATACAGACTCAGTAGGAGTTCGGATGGGTTTACCTCATCGGCCTTCTTATCGACATCTACCTGGGGACCGTTACGTACAGCTAGTGCCGCTTGCGGTCTGTGGTTAAACCCACTGCCAGCGTAGAGTCGAGTCTTTAGAGTCCCACACAGAGAGTTTCCCTGCACTGAGCGAAACGTGTAGAGGCCGTATGGTTTTTCGGCAGGGCTGCGATCACTTACGTACACTTGTGTGCGTATGATGTTCGGGCAGGCAGTACTAGTGGGCTTTGGTTTAAGCCAGATCCTAGTATTGCACGGATGGATCTGTTTTGTCTTCTGCGCATCCGCATTCTACGGAATACGGATGCAGGTGTGTATGCACAGTTTTCTGGAGCGATGAAGGAGGAGGTGCCTCATTAGGGTTTTGGCAGTTGGTTCGGCCAAAACCACTATGTGGCAGGCTCATTAGGGTTTTGACAGTTGATTCGGTCAAAACCATTTTGAGGCGGACTCATTAGGGTTTCGACAGTTCGTTTGGTCAAAACCATAAATGAGCCGGGGACATTATTTACTAATCCTTTCATTGATAATTTTGTTATGGCTAATTACATTGACCATTTGACCATCTTGACTTTGTTGACTCTTTGACCAAAGTTGACTTGGACCTTCTTAGAAGATCTAAAGTATTCTTTGGTTTTCTTTTTATTAAGTTATGATAATGGTCATGTCATTTGTAGCCATCACCTTTATCTTGATTGGATTTGTAATGATAATGTTTTGTGCATTATTGCAACCATGGTTAGCTTTTCTCTTGGTTAAGCTTTTCATTTTGCTCATTCTCATTCTCTCTCTTGAAATGAGAAGCTCCATGGTTGCTAGAAAATCTCCTCCTTCTTCCTCCTCTTGATTTCTCCTTTGATCTCATGTGTTGAGAGAAAAAGGATTCTACTTGACAAACACATCCATACATCCTCTCTACACAACCTAGGGCTTCTAGATTAGCAATCTCCTTGCCCTAGTTACCTCGGCTTGAGGTGAGGCTCGGTGTACATCTCTCGGGTGGATCGTCTTCGACTCAAGGAGGCCGCGGAGGTGACCGAAGTCCGGATCAACCATTGAGCAAGCAATGAGAAGAACAACAAGAAGATAAGAACATCAAAGAAGAACCACAACTAGAAGTGAAGGAGTTCAAGTTGAGGTATAACCACTTTGCATAGTAGTTAACTCTTCTTTGCAAGTATGCTAGTTTAGTTTAGCAAAGATCCGGCTTTTACGGTCCATGTTACAAAGTTTAGAAAAATTTTGATTTACCGTTTCCGCAACCCCGAAAGTACCGGGAGAGGTAACGTGGACCTAACATCAACCCACAAAACACAAATAAAGTTAAATATATATAAAAAAAACTAATACACTTAATTAACCCATATTAGCCTAATAAGAATGGGTTAGTCCACCATGGTTGTCTAAACACAGTTTAATCCTAAACTTAACCCTAGTTTACATGCACATGTGTGTGCAAGCCTAATTAAATTCTAATAAAATATTCATTAATTTTGATAAAATATTTGAAAATCGTTTTGGTAAACTTTTTACTAAAAACTATACATTAAAGTATAATTAGCCACTAATCATATTCTAAGGTGTTACAATCTCCCCCCCTTAAAGAAATTCGTCCCCGAATTTAAAAAAAAAATAGCTACGCGTACCTTCAAAGAGATGAGGGAATTTCTTCCGTATCTCGCCCTCGGCCTCCCAAGTGATCTCTTCACCATTTGGGCTGCGCTAAAGCACCTTCACAGATGGCAAGACCTTTGATCGAAATTTCTTCACCTGCCGGTCCAATATCACCACTGGCTGCTCGGTGAACGAAAGATCGCGCTCGAGCTGAACGGTTTGATGCTGAATCATGTGAGAAGGGTCATGCAGGTATCTGCGAAACATCGACACATGGAATACGGGGTGAACATCCGGGAAGTTGGGTGGAAGATCCAAACGATAAGCCACTGCGCCCACACGCTCAAGGATCTTGAAGGGACCTATAAATCTGGGGCTAAGCTTCCCTTTCCGCCCAAATCTCATCACGCCCTTCATCGAAGAGACCCTCAGAAAAACGTGATCGCCAACTGCGAACTCTAATCTGCGTCGGCGTTTGTCAGCGTATGATTTCTTCCTGCTCTGGGCCGCTCTCATCCGATCTCGAATCAGCTGTACCTTCTCGATCGTCTGCTGCACGATCTGCGGCCCCAAAATGCCACTCTCACTGAGCTCTGTCCAACAGACGGGCGATCTGCATCTCCTCCTATACAAGGCCTCGAAAGGTGCCATCTGAATAGTATCCTGGAAACTATTGTTGTAGGAGAACTCTACCAAGGGTAAATGATGATCCCAGCAACCACCAAAGTCTAAAACGCACGCTCGGAGCATGTCCTTGAGAGTCTAAATAGTCTGCTCTGACTGGACGTCGGTCTGTGGATGAAATGCTGTGCTGAAACTCAAACGGGTGCCCAAAGCCTCCTGAAGTTTCTGCCATAGTCGGCTGGTAAACTGAGTGCCTCGATCTGACATGATACATGTCGGGACGCCATGCAATCGTACGATCTCATCGATATATATCTGGGCATACTGAGCAAATCCAAAAGTGGTCTTCACCGGAAGGAAGTGAGCCGCTTTCGTCAATCGATCCACGATCACCCAAATGGATTCATACCCTCGACTAGTCCTGGGTAGACCCACAATGAAGTCCATAGACATCTGCTCCCATTTCCACTCCGGAATGGGCAACGGCTGTAGCTCTCCCGCGGGCCTCTGGTGCTCGGCCTTGACTTGGTGACAAGTTAGGCATCTCGACACAAAGTCTGTGACGTCCCTCTTCATCCCTTCCCACTAGTAAACATCTCTCAGATCATGGTACATCTTGGTGGAACCTGGATGAACGCTGTACACTGATCGATGCGCCTCCTCGAGAATCTCACACCTCAGTCCCTCAGAATCCGGTACACATAGTCGAGTCCCAAATCGTAGTATCCCCTGATCATCGATCACAAACTCGGAGTCTCTGCCCTGTCTAATCTGCTCCCTGATCTCTGAAAGACGGTTGTCACTGGGCTGCGCCTCACAGATACGGTCAAGCATCTGTGGACGTGTACGAACATGCGCAAGCTGTCCCCTGATCGGAGTGAACTCGAACTGCACTCGGCTGTCGCATAAAATCTGCCAATCTGCCGACGACTGCCTCTGCACTGCGCTCAAACAAGATAGACTACCCCCGGGCCTCCGACTCAAAGCGTCTGCCACTACGTTCACCTTGCCCGGGTGATACAAGATCTCGCAATCGTAATCCTTCACTAGTTCCATCCAACGTCGCTGTCTCAGATTCAGGTCTCGCTGCTGAAATATATACTTCAAGCTCTTGTGATCAGTGAATATCTGGCACGACTCGCCGTATAGGTAATGTCGCTAGATCTTGAGTGCAAAGACTATTGCAGCCATCTCCAAATCGTGAGTGGGGTAGTTCTGTTCGTGTTTCTTCAGCTGCCGAGAAGCATATGCGATCACCCGTTGTGCTGCATCAATACGCACCCTATCCCTACTCGAGAAGCATCACAATAGACCACAAATCCCCCCGATCCCAAAGGAAATGATAACACCGACGCCGTGGTCAAACGAGTCTGCAACTGCTGAAAGCTATGCTCACACGCCTCCGTCCAATCAAAAGGAACTCCCTTCCGGGTCAACCCGGTCAACGGTGCAGCGATACAGGAGAAGTCCTGAATAAATCGTCGGTAGTAGCCAGCCAGTCCTAGGAAGCTGCGGATCTCTGTAATTGATGCTGGTCTGGGCCAATGCTGAACGGCCTCAATCTTCTTTGGGTCCACACATATACCATCTCGCGTAATCACGTGACCCAAGAAATCTACGCTGTCAAGCCAAAACGCGCACTTGGAGAATTTCGCTAATAGCTGGTGCTCCCTCAAAGTCTGCAATTTGATTCGCAGGTGCTGCTTGTGCTCTGCTCGGCTCCGGGAATAAACCAAAATGTCGTCAATAAACACGATGAATAGATCAAGATACGACCTGAAAATGCGGTTCATCAAGTCTATAAACGCGGCTGGGGCATTGGTGAGTCCGAACGACATCACCAAAAACTCATAGTGCCCGTAACGTGTGCGAAAAGCCATCCTCGAAATATCCTCCTGCCGAACCCGCAACTGATGGTAGCCTGATCGTAAATCGATCCTCGAAAAGTATCCTGCACCCTGAAGCTGGTCGAACAAGTCGTCGATGCGTGGTAAAGGATATATGTTCCCTACGGTAACCCTGTTCAGCTAGCGGTAATCAATACATAAGCGCAAACTGTCGTCCTTCTTCTTGAAGAACAGGACTGGAGCACCCCAAGGAGACACACTAGGTCGAATAAGCCCTTTAGCCAGAAATCTTGCAACTGGCCTTTCAACTCTCTAAGCTCCGCCGGGGCCATCCGATAAGGCGGTATGGAAATAGGCCCCGTGCCGGGAATTAAGTCAATGCAGAAAACAATATCGCGCTCAGGCGGTAGGCCAGAAAGCTCGTCAGGGAAAACATCAGGGAACTCACTAACAATCGAAACCTGGTCCAACGGAACCTATAAGTTTAGCAAAAGGAAGTTGGGGTGAGTTTTTATACCTCCAAGAGTTAGTGGTGGCTTAAACTGAAGACTTTGCCATATGGAAGTGTTTGCAAGGGATTTGGTGAAGAAAATGGACTTTGGTGAAGAATGTTTGAGCTTGGATGCAAGAAGAAGAGTAGAGGAGAAGAGAAGAAGAGAATGTGCTTGCTATTGCTGCTGCTTGGTGCTGCTGCTGCTTGCTGCTGCTGCCGCCGCCGCCTGCTTGCTACTGCTGCTGCTGCTGCCTGCTTGCTGCTGCTGCCTGCCTGCTGCTGCCGCCTGCTGTGTGTGTCTGTGTGTGTGTGTGTGTGTGAGGGAGAGATGTGATGATGTGAGGAAATGAGTGTTTGAAAAAGAAATGAGAGAATATGAGAGTCAACCCCCTTCTCTCTCTCCTCATTAACTACAAGCATGGCTATCATGCTCCCCCTCTCTCTCTCCAAAGTCCCAAGTCAACCCACAAAACACAAATAAAGTTAAATATATATAAAAAACTAATACACTTAATTAACCCATATTAGCCTAATAAGAATGAGTTAGTCCACCATGGTTGTCTAAACACGGTTTAACCCTAGTTTACATGCACATGTGTGTGTAAGCCTAATTAAATTCTAATAAAATATTCATTAATTTTGATAAAATATTTGAAAATCGTTTTGGTAAAATTTTTACTAAAAGCCACACATTAAAGTATAATTATCCACTAATCGCATTCTAAGGTGTTACAATTATATTTATAAAATTTAGTTTAAATAGAATGAACAATACTTATGAATTATTAATGACTATCAATTCACGGTGCACAAGATCATTTACATCCGATTCTTTCCTGATTAATATGATCCCGCTTATAAAAAGAACGACCATAATTACATATGTAAATATCGAAATCCATATACATGTCAATAGAAAACAATATATTTAAGCCGAAATTAAACTTTTATTAGACAATACTCACCTATCAGATTTTTTGAATCCTTATGATCATTTAAGGATTTAAGTGGCATGAAAGCGCACTTCCTCAAACCTTCATTCTCACCAAAATCATGAATAATACTAATAATGTTGCGGGCATCTAGAATTATTTCATATCTTGTAGTTCCATTGTTATCTTTTGCAACCGCCTCTTTTATTTTTCCTTTGGAAATAGCATAAAAATTTCCTTGAGCAATTTATCTCTGAAAGCTTTAATAGCTTCATTGAACATAGTTGCTTGTATCCTTTCACCCATTAAGATCGTTGAATTGGTGAAATAATGACGAAATAATATTAATAGTGAATCTTATTGGAAAGTAAATAGGTAATTATTTTATTTTCCTAAATTGCACGTAAATATATAAAGTTTCACCCGTTTAACAGATAACTACCTAAGTTTCTATGAGTTGCACATAAATACCTATCTTTGACATTAGCAATTTGATACCTGACGGAGTTAACGGAAATTGCAAAATTACTGTTATACCCCCAGTCAAATAATCCCAACCCTCTTCTAATCTTCTTCTTCCCCCTCAGCTTCATCGCCGTTGACTCCAACCTCACCGTCAACTCCATCTTCAACCTCATGATTGTGGACTTTAACCTCGCTGCCTCCACCGCTGCCATCGCTCCTTGCCACCGCCTAGATAGCTTGCCTCCATTGCTGCCTTCGCTCCCCACCGTCGTCGAAATAGCTCGTGCTCTGCAGATCTAACGGTCAAGAGAATAAACCTAAAATTCATCCCTAATTCATACTAAACCCCACCTCTTATCTCCTCCCCTAGTCTTCTTCTTCTTGAACACAAAAAATGACCACCATTATTAACAAGAAGGGAATTAGAATAAACATAAAAGAGGCTTTTTTTTAATCTCTATTCCAAGTCCTTCGGTAATGCTAGCATACCTCAGAACAAGAATTAGGCATCACATAAGAGAGTTAATTTTGCATCTTTGACGGTGATGACGAAGATGAATTCTGACTCCCTTGAGACTCAGCAAACTCGCTGTGGTAGGGTGTTGTGATTTGCGTGATGTAGAAAGGTAACGGCTTGGTAGCTTATCCATGAGGGTTTCAGCATCTAGGGTTTTCACCATAGGGATTTCGGTGCTCGTTTCAATTGGTTCGAGGAGGAGAAAGAGAAGGTCGAAGCTTGTTGGCAATCAAAAACAAGGAGGCTAGGGTTAGGATTCAATTGAAGAAGAAGATGATGAAGAAGATGAAGAAGAAGGGTAGAGTTTGCTAGGGTTTGGGTTCAGTTGAGGCTAGGGTTTAGGTTCAGTTGAGAAGAAGAAAGGTAAAATGGTTAAGAAATATCACATCCTATGCATGCGTGCATAAAAAAAGAATTATTCTGACGGAACCCTAACTAAGAGTAGGTAGGTAAGTGCTAACGGAGAAAATTATTGGGTATTTACATGCTACTCGAAAAATTTAGGTATTTATCTATCAAACGGATGAAATCGTAGGTATTTATATGCAATTTAGCCCTGTATTTTTTACCTGCTTATCCATTAATAAGAATTTCATGACAAAACCAAAACCTTTTTTATTGTCATAGCAGCGCACATTTCCTTTGTTTATAAGTGATGGAGGTCCTTTTCGAGTCTCCTTCAGATGTAGTCTTCCTTCGATCTCCCAATGGATTTTGGAGGTGATCTCTTGTTGCGTGTGGGTCTCAATGGGTTTTGAGGGAATTGGTGATTTGAGGAGCTTAGCGCCGAATACCTGCAAAGAAGTCCCAGGGTGGTTTGGTACCACCGAGGACCCTCCGACGATCAAGTTAGTACTAGATCCGAGTAGTGTAACGGCTAAGTGGAGTCAAAAATCGCTTACTTGACCCCTCTGTGATGGGGGTTTATATAGCGGTGGTAGCATGCAGCAGCAGGCATGAGAATCTCGCCGGCAGTTATGCTCCCGATGTCACGCCCGCGTAGAGAGCGGATCGCCCATTAATGGGGATCGTGATGGCATGGAACGTGGGATGTTGCTGGCGGAGAATCTGCGTATGGCGAGATTTGCGAAGCGGTGGTTACGCCTGTGAGCGGTGGAGTTGGTCGGAGGACCGTAGAAGACGGCCTCGGCCGGGGGGGAGGGCTCGGGGACGAGCGGGAAGGCCGAGGAGTCCTGGTCCTGTGGAAGCTCGGGATGAGCTGAGGGGCTGAGGTGGCCAATTTACAGGGGGCCATAAGGAGGGCTAGCTTGTGCTTGCAGGTCGGGTACAGGGGTGGCCTGGTCGGCCCCTATGGGCCCTTTCTTCT
This sequence comes from Agapanthus africanus, assembly GCA_030015575.1. Lineage (NCBI taxonomy): Eukaryota > Viridiplantae > Streptophyta > Magnoliopsida > Asparagales > Amaryllidaceae > Agapanthus > Agapanthus africanus. Next base: position 18,663 of record JASDDO010000302.1, read on the forward strand.
GAGTTCTGGGACACGCCATCTGCCACGTGTCCTGATCTTAGGGATCGCCAATATTGAGCATCATCATTAGCTTCCCACTCTTGTCCCGAACAGCTAGCGGGTCGGGTCAGGAGTGGACTGCCGGGCCGCCCGGGGTGAGCTCCCTCCTAAGGTTTCGTCGGGACGCGTCCCCGGGCCGTGAGCTGTCTTTTCTGCCAGCGAATCAGGGAGAGATCTCCGCATTTAAGGAAGGTTCACCGGTTCGTGCATCTTGCTTTTGAGGTGATGGTCCACGTGTTAAGTGTCGGTTGGCTGACGCGACGTATGCAGACCTGCGACGCCTGAAAGGGTGCGGTCCAGTGTGGGAACAACAAGTGGAGCAATCGGAGCCGTTGGACGCGAGGAGGCACTTTGGCGGGAGATGAAGGGCGCAGTTGGATGAGGTCGCTCGTGGTGATAAATAGAGGCGGGGCCCGTTCTAGGGCCCCTACTACTCCTTCATATTTTTCCATTCTAAGTCCTGGTAGCTCGGCGCTCGTCTTCTTTCTTCCACTTTCGTTTTCCGAGGATCCTTCTTCTCAAGATTAGATGTCTTCTTTTGTCGAGTCAGTAGATGTTGTTGAAGTAGGTTCTAGGAACCCTTTAGGTGAGCCTGAGTCATCCCGGGGAGCAGGGGTTGGGCCCTCTTCCTGGGATCGTGCGGCGGGGGAAGCCCCTAGGGGGGAGGCGGTAGATGCTGTCCCCGACGCCTCGTGTTGGGTGAGGCATGAGGACGAGCTTGCCAATGCTCGGGCTCGCTTCCACATCCCCTTACGTTATACGCTTCGTCTGGCCAAGGAGGGAGAGAGGGCAGACCAAGTACGGGGCAGGAAGACCGCTCTGTATTTGGATGCTTTTTGGGGTGGAATGCGCCTGTCCTTCTCTCCTGAGGTCATTGAAGCATTGAACTTCTTCGGGTTAGCCCCCGGCCAGTTAGTGCCGAACTCATGGAGGATTCTCGGGTTCCTGATCCGCCTGAAGTTACAGACGATTCTCTTCAGCCTCTCCCTTCTTGATTCTTCCCTCGTCTTCAAAAATCACCCTGGTGGTCGAGCGGGCGACCCGAGGTGGGTTTATCTCTCTTTCAGAAAGCGACAGGGGGCGCCGCCGGGACGGGGGTTGTGGCCCTACCTTCTTCCATTCACGACTGGAAGAAAAAGTTCTTCTTCGTTTCCCCTCCTGAGGGCGAGGACCAGCCCGTGCCTAAAAAGTGGTCGAGGAAGAAATACTTGCTGGGGAACCAGTCCAGTGACCCCGTCGCGGTGAGAGTGGTGTCGTGGGAGCCCATCCCCCGTTTCGACGTGCTGTTGTCTGAGAGGGTCCTAAGTTGGGCCGGGTTCAGTCCCGTTGAGTTCGTCGGTAAGTTTAGGTTTGTTTTTTTGGCTTGTATATTGCCTGTGTCGCTGACTTCTTTACATTCGGTTTTGTGCAGGACCTATGGACATGGAATCGCTCCGAGTTTCCATGCGCCAGCCAAGGAAAATCGCGAAGGCTGGCGGTGCCAGCTCTTCCCGCTCAAAGCCTGCCCCGGCTCCTTCTCCTCCGGTGGTCGCATCCCGCGAGCGTTCAGAGGCGGATCTCGCCCCGGGGCCCAGCAAAGTGTCAGGACGGAAGCGGGCTCGGATTCTGGAGGACCCGGTTTTGGAGGAGGAGATTGGCTCTCCCTCGGAGCTGCTCAAGAGGAGATCTTCTCGGGGCCCGTCCTCGCCGATCATGGTGGAGGAAGGGGGCCTCCAGTTCGCAGTGCCTTCGGGGCTATCCGTCGCGGATAGCCTGCTGCATGAGATAGAGGCATCGGCCGGGGGTAGAGTCCCCGGGGGGACCTTCAGGGCTCAGCTGGCATCCATCACCCAGGAGTCCGTGCAGGTAAGTGTTTGGCTGATTTTTTTTATATTCGGTGCCTCCCTCATCTTCCTGATCTCTCTCCTGCCTTTCAGGTTCTCCAGCACGTTGCCCTCGCCTTACGCATGGAGGCCGAGGTGATAGCCCCGGCGATGAAGGCTGCGGGCCAGCCCGCCTTCCTGGAAGAGAGCTCCAAGCGGGAGCTGGAGGCGGTGATGGCGAGGGCCGCCGCCCTGGAGGGCGAGGTGGAGGCCGGGAAGCGGGAGGTCGCCCGGTACCGCGAGGCCACCGCGGCTGCCGAGGCCAAGCTAGAGGACGCTCAGGTGCTTGCCGGCAACCTGAAGAAGACGGTGAAAACCCTCTGGAAGGAGCTGGGGGCGGCGGATGAGTCGGCGAAGTCAGCCGACCTGAGAGCGGTGAAGTTGGCCGACCTCTTGGTGGCGAAGGTGGTGGAGGGCTACAAGAAGTATAAGGACTACTATGATGACTTGGCCGTTGCCACGACCTTCATCTGGCACGAGGCCCTCGACGCCGTTAAGGCCCGGATGTCGGGGTTCGCCGACGAAGAGCTCCGGGCCGAATACCCCTCACGGACGCCGATGAGTAAGGGCAGGAGATTCCTGGCGAAGAAGTCGCCGAGGACCCAGCTCGCCTTGTGGTGGATGCCGAGGGCCCCAAGGTCGCTCCTGGCCCCGAGGCCTAAAGTCCCTGTTTTCCTTCTCCTTTTATTTTGTTGCTTCTGGAATTTTGTAAGCCTCCGGGCATTTTGTAAGGCCGGGGAGCCCAGAATACCCTTTGTAAAGACTTTGCCTTTTAGTAATAAAACTTTTTCTTTGGTTCCATCGGTTTGCACTTTGTCTTTTTTTTAATGAAGAACGCTTGTAAAATATCTCTACTTGCACTGTTGGGCTTCCATGTCAGGTCGGCCATCTGTCTGGCGATCGTTCGTCGAGTTGATTTCGATCACTTGCCGAGCGCGCCAAGCGCTGCCGAGAAGGAGGTGTCTCCATGGGCCCCAAGTCGAGGGGGGATTGCTCAGACTTGGATGGACCTGATGCCCCTTATTGGGGCTTCAGATTCTTTGCATGTAACGGGAAGATGGCCGTCCGCCGTATTTGTGCCGAGTATGCATGAGAGGCTATTCGATTGTCCCTTGGCGCAGGCCTTTCACTACCGGCGTTGCGAGCAGCGACCCCATCTGGGGCTGGTCGAGCGAGAGTCAGGCTCGATTGCCTCTGGGAGGACTTTGGGTCCTTAGCGTTGGGGCTGTAAGAAGCCTACTAAGGATGACCGGGCAGTGAAGCTGCACGGTTGCCTCTTGGCGAGGGCTTTGATCTCTGGCGTCGTGGGCAGGCAACTGCCAGCCTGGGATGAGCGAGCGGGGTTGCCGCTCGGGTGCCTCTTGCGAGGGCTTCGATCCCTGGCGTCATGGGTAGGGAGCTACCGGCCGGAGATGACCGAGCAGGGTAGCTGCTCGGTTGCTTCTTGCGAGGACTTTGATCCTTAGCATTGGAGGGGCTGTAAGAAGCCCACTAAGGATGACCAGGCAGTGAAGCTGCGCGGTTGCCTCAAGAGAGCTTTGATCTATGGCGTCGTGGATAGACAACTACCAGCCTGGGATGAGTGAGCGGGGTAGTTGCTCGGGTGCCTCTTTTGAGGGCCTCGATCCCCGGCGTCATGGGTAGGGAGCTACCAGCCGGAGATGACCGAGCAGGGTAGCTGCTCGGTTACCTCTTACGAGGGCTTTGATCCTTCAGGATGGGGACCGAGCAGAGTTACTGCCCAGTGCCTCTTGGCGAGGACTTTGATCCCTGTCGGTTGTGGTAGGAGGCTACTGGCCGGGGATAGTCGAGCAAGGACTCGACTGCCTCTAGGAGGACTTTGGTCCTTAGCGTGGGAGGGGCTGTAAGAAGCCTACCAAGGACCCTTGGCCTGGCAAGGTTATTGCCCGGTGCCTCTTGGCGAGGGCTTTTGTCCTGAAGGATAGTCGAGCGAGGGATCCTCGGGCTCGACTGCCTCTGTGAGGGCTTTCTGATCCCCGGCGTTGCGGTAGGGAAGCTACCCTCCAGGGATAACCGAGCAGGGTAGGCGCTCGGCTGCCTCTATGGAGGACTTGGATCCTTAGCGTTGGAGGGGCCGTAGGAGGCCTGCTAAGGACAACCGAGCAGTGAAGCTGCACGGCTGCCTCTTGGCGAGGGCTTTGATTCCTGGCGTTGCGAGTAGGGAAGCTACTGGCCAGGTATAGCCGAGCAGGGTAGTTGCATGGCTAATTCTTCACGAGGTTTAGCCCGACCATCCAGTTGTAGGCATGGGGAACAGGAACGGTCGCAGCGACTGTGCGCGTAGCATGTACATTGAATGTAGGGGGAGGCGAAGCGCTAGGGTCGCGTCGTTTCGATTCCGCCAGAGAAGGCTTGATGACCGCCGCGTGGCAGCGACTTTTTGGGTGAAAGCGGGCGACTGTTGAGCTCCGTTGGGGCGCAGCGGGCTATATAAGGCTGAAGGAGCACTGGTCCTTCCTTCCTTCATAAACAGATCGTCGAGAATGCAAGACTTCCCATTTACCATCCCCGACTTCATAAACAGGCTGGGCGATCCGCTCTGCTCGAGGGAGGTTTGCATTCACCTCGGACTCCAGCTGAACCTCGTGCTCGGTCCACGCCTTGACCTCGGCCATGGTCTTAGGCTGTGCCAACGCAAAGGAGCGTAACCACTCCTTGTGCCTAAGCCCAGATCTGAGCGCCGTGATGACGGTCTCATCCCGGTGCTCGGGGACCTCGAGGAGGACGTTGTAGAAGCGGGTGATGTAAGCTGTGAACGTCTCCTTGTCCCCGCTCTTTATCGTGAAGAGGTAGTCGACCGTGCGCTTCTACCGACGGTTTCCAACGAAGTGGCCGAGGAACTGAGTAGCCAGCTCGTTGAAGGTCGAGATTGAGCGAGGCTCGAGCCCTCGGAACCAGTCCCGACCTGCACGGATGAGGGTGGCTAGGAAGGCTCTGCACTGGGCGGCGTCGGAATGGTCCTGGAAGCTCATCCCCGCGGTGAAGGCATCCAAATGGTCTTTGGGGTCGGTTTTCCTGTCGAACAGAGAGACCTTCGAGGGCTTGTTGCGCGAGGAGACGTGGACAGCGAGCAGTCCCTCAGTAAACAGTTTGGTGAGCGAGTCGGCGGCGTACTCAGCCCCGTCGCCCGAGAGGTGACCTTCCCGGCGCATGCCCTCGATCTTCTTCTCGAGGGCGTCGAGTCGGCCGTGGTACCCTGAGGACTCGGCGCCTCGTGATCCCTGGCCTCTGCTGTGGGAGACCTGTGTCTGGGCACGGCCCCGGTTCCTCTCGATGAGGTTCCTCAGATCCCCGGGCGAGGTGGCCCTCAAGCGAGCCCCTTCTGTGCGACCCTATCGAGGGAGGGGGTGTCAGTCATGCCTGTGGACAGGCGAGGTGACCGACATCTCCTAAAGGGGGTAAGGGTCGCGAGGAGGCTCGAGGCGAGACGCTCCGGCGGCGTACCTTGGTGTGGAGCCGTGGGGCACCCAACGGGCTTCAGGGAGTATCAGCCCATGAGATCTGTGGTCAGGAGTCGTAGCCTGCCGGTGGTCAGCCGTGCCGACGAGGGTAGAGCATTCTGGAGGTGGAGGAGCGGCGATCTGGGGCCCAGGCCTGGCCGTTTGGACGTGGACGAGCGCCTCTACGAGGGACTGTAGCCGATCTATTCGGCTGGCGAGGGCGTTGATGATGGTCGCCGGAGGAGGTTCATCCGCGCCTCCGGTGAGGGGGAGGCGGCGGCTGGTACCCGGATCTTCAGGATGGTTGCTTGCCATGTGGACGGAGATTGGAAGGCCAACTTCGTTTTTGTGGAGTTTGCATTCCCACAGACGGTGCCAACTGAAGGAGGTCCTTTTCGGGTCTCCTTCAGATATTGTCTTCTGTCGATCTCCCGATGAATTTTGGAGGTGATCTCTTGTTGCGTGTGGGTCTCAATGGGTTTTGAGGGAATTGGTGATTTGAGGAGCTAAGCGCCGAATACCTGCAAAGAAGTCCCATGGTGGTTTGGTACCACCGAGGACCCTCCGACGATCAAGTTAGTACTAGATCCGAGCAGCGTAACGGCTAAGTGGAGTCAAAAATCGCTTACTTGATCCCCTCTTTGATGGGGGTTTATATAGCGGTGGTAGCACGCAGCAGCAGGCACGAGAATCTCGCCGGCAGTTATGCTCCCGACGTCACGCCCACGTAGAGAGCGGATCACCCATTAATGGGGATCGTGATGGCGTGGAACATGGGGTGTTGCTGGCAGAGAATCTGCGCATGGCGAGATTTGCGGAGCGGCAGTTACGCCTATGAGCGGTGGAGTTGGTCGGAGGACCGAGGAAGACGGCCTCGGCCGGGGGGGCTCAGGGACGAGCAGGAAGGCCGAGGAGTCCTGGTCCTGTGGCAGCTCGGGACGAGCTGAGGGGCCGAGAAGGCCAATTTGCAGGGGGGCCCGAGGAGGGCTAGTTTGTGCTTGCAGGTCGGGTACAGGGGTGGCCTGGTCGGCCCCTGTGGGCCCTTTCTTCTGAGTTCTGAGACACACCATCTACCACGTGTCCTTATCTTGGGGATCGCCATTATTGAGCATCATCATTAAGCTTGCCCTTGAGTATCCAATTGACATATTCTTCTGTGAGATCACTAATAAGCTGATGCATCGATTCTACAATAGAAATTCCTGCAAAATTTATTTATGCGCAAAATAATTATTTGTTTTTAAATTATTAAAAATATATGAAGATTGTCACCAAGCAAATATGTGTGTATGTGAGTGAGAATGCGCGCCCACGGTGGCTGATGTAAGTATATCAAATAAATATTACATGTTATCGTTGTTGTTGAAACATACATATATAATTTAATTATATTGCCCATTCCGATATTCTCACGGGAAAGTATTTGATTATTGGTATTATTGAAAGAAAAGAAGCCTCCTCACATAATTTATTTGTTATTTGTAAGAAAAATAATTTATATAGAATGTGCTATAGAAATACATACATTTTTGACATGCACATGTTATTGATTGAGCCCATCCTAAATTTCTGTGTATACGTATGTTTTCTAGACATAGCAACTTATAGATGACCATGTGAAAAAACAGGCTCCGACAAATAAATTCCAAAAAAGTAACTGTTTGTCCCAATGCTTTGTTGATGGTCAAAGAAAAAGCTAATCTGATCGGAAATTGTTTGCGTTTGAAGCAAAAAGGATATCCTTCGCTCTCTGCTGGACAAAGTGGAATTCTCGGCTAAAGTACATCTATACCAAAATATTGACTAACCGCAATTGTCGCATGTATTATATTTTTAGCAAAATTCCTTCCCAAAAGACAAGAAACGAAAACTGACAAGCCTGCTGCAAGTATAGGATGCTAGGGTCGCAACACTTGCGGACCACGGTGGAAACATAGAAAGAAAAATTTCTAAACACTACACCAAACACTATACCCAAAATCATCCATAAACTAGAAATTGGAAAACTCAAGAAAACAAACACAAGGGTTTAGCGGGCTACAACCTTTATAACGTGTCCACTCTTTAGTGGAAGACCCAAACTAAGCTTCGTGGTGTAGGGATCAAGCTTAATCGTCGACTGCCTCGCCGAAGATGATCCACGTTGAAAGCAACTTACTCAAACTTCAATTTCACACTAGAACACTTCTATGTAAAGCAACTAGTTTTAACAAATTGCTGATAGGTAAAGGTAGGAGATGATAATGGAGACTCTCTTTTCTTTTCTTTTTCTCTCTTAAAAAATCAAGAGGAAGAAGATGAAGAAGAAACCTCTTATATCTTTTCTTTCTGGTCCATTTTATTTTCCTTAGAAAATTGTCAAGAGAATGAGAGTGAATGTTGTTCTCATAAACCTCCCTTTCTTTCTCTTCCACTTGCCACTAGAAAGAGGTGGGTTTTCATGTGGCCCCCACCTCTTCACATGTCAAGACAAATTGTATTTGTATTATATACAAACACACTTTATGTATCATATATATAAACGGAATGAGAAAGGATATATGTATCCATATATCTATACATATTATGTATCATATACATAATATCAAGAGAGAGAACACATGCACACACATACAAATGAGAGAGAGAGAGAGTGAATATGTATCATATACATAAACAATACATTAGTATCATATAGTGAGTGCGTGTATCAAATACACAATACTAGCAACCATATCACGTATATGGATATTAAGTCAACACCTGACTTAATAATTCGGCTTATAAATAAACCAGCCAGTATTATCAAACGTCCAATTAATTTACGTGTATCATATACACGTGTTTAATAGAATTCTCGCATGTATCCGCATGCACACGCCACATCATCATTTCTCCTGGAAATGCACTTTCATTGTAGGACTCTAAAGACCTGACAATACGCTGGCAGTAGGTTAAATAGGATCATATCCGATTGAATTTGAAACACTTTCAGATCAATCCCTTCACGGGTTAACCTACAAGCACGTTAATGGTACTAGATGCACGTAACAACTACCCAGGTATTGATCAAGAGGTACGCCGATAAGCAAACTCATCCGAACCCAATAAAGCCTATCAGTGACAATTACCGTACTGTCCAGTCTCTTCGTCAAAGAGTATCGCATGCCGGGTCTGGGGGGTGAAAACCGTCAGACCCCCAATAACCCAATAAGTCATGTAGAACTCATAACCACCCGAGATACAACTGATAACATTTATCAGTTTATCTTAACCACCCTGGCCAGAGATTTCTGGTTATAGTCATATCATGAACAACAAGACATCGATTCCCCATACCGGAAGAGACGAATCTCTTGTTGACCGCTCACTGTTTCTATGTGCTTTGGGACTATACCCAACTAAAATCTGTATGCATGGATCTTTATAGTCGTGGTTGGGTAGTACTCAAAGTATAATAGGAACACATACAAGACATTATAGCGATCTCATGTCAAAGAACTACTCTGCACCATTGTCACCAAAGAACTTCTATCCGACAATAGGTATAATACCATCTATGAGTTCTCGGTGAGTCCGCTCGGTATACTCATTCTCCAATGAGAACCAATATATATTCTTCGGCGTCAAACACCAATAGTTGTGGGATCAATGTTGTTAGTGATATGTATGCCCTAAAGGCCATTATTGTATGATATAGTGGATACTTGGACATATATATGGAGGACTTTCTTGCTCGACATGATAGTATGCTATCTAGTTTCCTTTATCTTAACATGTTCACTGGTATGATTATACCGTCTCTCATATACATGTTGATAAAGCCCTAAGGATGATGGCTTGACTACCATGACTATGATGCGGATCATACTACTGGGACCTGGGTAGTCCACAAGCACATCCTTCAATTGTTCCTAATCGAGAGAATATTGAGACAGGGTATCGATATTCCAGAGTAGACTAGTGTGTACGTTTCTTGACCCTGTATGGGGCGATGGTTGAACCCATATCCATTGGTGTTTGACATCAAAGATAGCATACATGTGCTCATTAGAGAATGGGTACACCGAACATGACTCGCCGAGAACTCCTAGATGGTAATATACCTATCGTCACATAGCAGTTCTCTGGTGACACTGGTACAAGTTAGTCTATAGATCCGAGATTGTCATAGAGTGTTGTGTGGTTCCCACTGTGCTTTGATTTCCTCCCTACCACGGCTCAAAAGAGTCGTACAAACAGGTGGATTTTGCGTACAGTCCCGAGTCACATGGAGGCAATGAGCGATAGGAGGGGTTTCGTCTCTCCCGGTATAGCAAGTTGATATTGCGCTATGCTCGATTGGCTATAACAGTAAGTTTCTGGCCATGGCTGTTGATGAGATTTACTGGTAAGTGTTATCGGTAGTTTCTCATACCGTTATAGGCCTTACATCGGCATGACTTATCAAGTTATTGGGGTTTGACGATTCCACCCCCAGACTCGATATATGACATATCAGACGAAGAGACTGGACTGTACGGTAAGTGTTACTTATAGGCTTCATGGAGAGTATGGACAAGCTTGCTTGTTGATCATCTAATCGCTCAATAGCTGGGTAGCCGTTACGTCCAGCTAGTACCGCTGACGGCTTGTGGGTGACCGATGTGATCATCATCTACTGCTGGCATATTAACGAGTCTTTAGAGTCCCACACAGAAGTTTCCTAGTTCAAGCAAAATGAAGTAGGGCACATATGCTGATATGTACGGGGGCCTGATTAAATACGAGTATGTGATACCGTATTATAATCTGGCAGTTATCTGTTATCGGTCAGGTCATATGTGATATAACCGGATTATCGAATTAAGTGTTGATTTGATAATGTGATATACAGATAAATGATATTAGTCGGTTATATGTGATATAACCGGATTATTAAATCAAGTGTTGATTTAACAATATGATATAAAAACCTTCGGGATGGATCGGGAAAAGTATATATCATATTTGATATAATTATATCTTAACAAATATTATTGTTCACTAATTATTTGCTTATTTTAATATATATATATATATATATTTGATTTATGTATATATATATTATATGTAGCATAGTTGCTTTTCTATTTATTTGGAAAATAGAAAATGAGGTGGAAAATGAAGAGGGATGGGGAAGCATGGCTTTATCTAATATTTTATTTCTCTTGACTTACTATTGAAGCATGGCTCTATATTTTAATGTGTGGATATTGGATGCTTCAATTAGTGAGGTTTTTTTAGAAGAGTCGTTCTTCTCTCATTCCAACACTTAGAGTTTTTCTTCACTTGAGCTCTCTAGCTCTCTTCTTCATCTTTCTCTTCATGTTTCAAGTCCCAACCTCTCACATGTGATATGAACCATGGGGCTTGAACAACATCTAGTGAGCTAAACAAAACCCCTACTTCACCATCCTACACTTGATTAGCGATCAAGCGTAGCGTGTTTCCTTCTCTAAAAGGTTTAGTGAAGAGATAGCTTGGATTGCGGAGTTTCGGGTGGATCATCTTCGTCACGAAGGTCATGGAGCAAGCTCGATCCAACTTGAAGTGGAGTCTAGTGGAGTCGCATGGACCACTACATGGAGCTTTAGAAGAGAAGGACACGGTCTACAAAGGTTGTAGCATCCATCCCTTCTTATAGTTTTATCATATCATCATAGTAAAACCATAATATTCTAGTTAGATCTTGGTTAGTGTTCATTAGCACCCGGAATTTTTAAAATTGCATGTGTGATGCTTGTTTTAACCCCGTCGCGGTGCTAGCAAACACTTTCAAATGGCACGCCCCACTTCCCAGAGTGCGCAAACTACAGCACGTGACAGAACCAACCATACTACCTGTGGCTATGAAACATCCCTCCACAGTCACATTATGGCTGTCTATAGGATATCAAGAACACAAAGTATATAAAACTAGCTAGTACATGTCCATTTGCTACAGTAAAAGAGTCAAGAAATTGTATAAGCGGAAACGAATTAATATCCAATAAGCAACATCTGAATATTCATCCCAATATGGGCACACATCAAGAAATAAAAGTTGCGAAAAATAACTAAACTAAACATCACTAAACTCAATTCCTTACTGCTCGGCTTGACGACTAAAGTACTCATGTTCAGTCTATGATAGAGATAGAGGAACTTGGTCATGCAAAACTCAGACATCAGTGCGTCATAATATCAAAATAACAATAATAACCTGGATGTAACGAGATAGGTAAATATGAATATAAATAAACAACATGAATATAAACAGTGAGGTGCGTGTGTGTATGTGATGTGTAACCTAAAACTGGGCTTCTAGGTTATCTAATCTAAAGTCTTCGAAATCAATTAATATAATCCTCATCGTAACCCATCAGTCTATGCCCTGTTCATTCCCACGGGACCCCGAAAAAATGGCAAACAGGATATTCCGTAATGCCTGGAAAAATGGCAAACATGATATTCCGTAACGTCTGGAAAAATGGAAAACATGTAATAAGAGCCTTTTGAGTTACTCTTAGGATACATTCTTGATTTCCCCTTTACCCCCAGGTTTGAGTTCAAGTCAGGTATTGTCAAGATAAATCTAATACCAACGTAGGATCAAGCAGGTACAGGTTTTTGTCTATGCAGACAACATGATACGTCCGTCAGGACAACACGTCAATATTGTTGGCATTAGTAACAAGATCCATGTAAAAAGTCAGTAGTGTGTCGTGAACCTGTCAGGTGATGTATATACATCAACTATATATCCAATGTAAACTGTAACGAATATTGAAACACGATTAATGCACGGATGCACACGTATCTATCTGTGATAACCTTTTGTAAGTCCATGACTACATATGATGCACATTAACAAGCACGTTATACTAATAGAACAGTAGTATGATATAATGAGGTTCCTGCATGCAACTAGATATGCAATTGTCAGTACGGATGTGTACGGGTATCGAAAAACGGTAAAACTATAACATGGGATGCATAATTAAAATACATGTGTTATTTTTATTCATATGGATATAAATATAGTAGCATAGCATGTAGCAAGATAAACTTGCCTGATCGGATCTCATGTCGGGGTACGTACGTCGCGTTCGACGTCGGGTAAACGTCGCAATGCACACACGAGCGTGCAAGACTAGACCTGGCTAATCCAAGATGTGACCACGCTGATGAGGACGACGACTGGGTCTCCTGTATCGTCGGTGACGTGCGCGGCTCCGGCGACGGTCAAGAACCGAGAAATCAAGAAAGAGAAAGAAAGAAGAAGAAGAAGAAGAAAAGGGGCTGTGTTCTTTGGTGTTGGCTCTGGCTTCTGAGCTCAGGGGACAGAGAGGGGTGACGACGACGATGGGTGATCGACGGTGAGTTGCGGGCAGGTGCCGAGTTTTCTGGGTTCTGTTGTGGTTGTTGGGGAATGCGAGGAGCTCGGTGTTCCCCTCCGAAAGACGACCAAGACGACGTGGGGACGTCTTGCCTGAGATTCGGGGTAGATGCTAATTAGTGCTATCCGTCCACCTCTCCGAAGATGCCAAGTTGATTTATGGCACCATGTATCGAAGGTTTAAACGGATGCGTCCGATGTAGCAGACTTCGTCAGATTCCCCCTCGCTTGAGGGGTTTTTGATTGTGGGGACGCTTTTCCCTGCAGGCGCAAGCCCCTGCAGTTAATTACGCTACCGCATTGCGGTAACAACTTTCTTCTTCTCCAGATGGTCACTTCATGTCGTGTGTGTTTGTTTTGTGTTTGGTTGCCCGTGGATTGTATACGGAGACTGAGTTATGTCGTCGCCCGTAGGGCGTGGACCAGTCCAAATCCGTATTATCTTAGATTTAGGTTTGGGGGTTTGGGTTTAAGGATACGTTAGCCTCGTTTGAGACTAAGATCAACTTAAACGTTTGTTAAGGATACGTTAGTTTAGTTTTAGGCTAAGATCGACTTAACGGGATCGTTTAGATCCAACAAGAGAGAAATTAGGGGAGCCCTGTTGTTTAGTTTAGTGACATTGCGGTCAATAGGTAGTTTAAAGACATTGCGGTCCAATGTTAGTTTTAAGACATTGCGGTCAAGGTTAAGGACATCATAGTCCGAGGATTTAAGGACTCCACAGTCCGGCGTTAGTTTTAAGACATCACGGTCAAGGTTAAGGACGTCATAGTCCGTCGTTAGTTTTAAGACATTCCGGTCAAGGTTAAGGACATCATAGTCCATGGGTTTAACGACCCTACAGTCCATTGTTAGTTTTAATACATCACGGTCAAGGTTAAGGACGTCATAGTCCATGGGTTAAAGGACCCCACAGTCCATTGTTAGTTTTAAGACATCCCGGTCAAGATTAAGGACGTCATAATCCATCAGTTTAAGGACCCCACAGTCCATGAAATGTATGGTCGTTGGGACCCGTCACCTCTTTGAAGACGTTAAGGAATTATAACGACAAGCATCAAAGGAGTGAAGAGATGTACCCTTGAACCAAGGTAGATTAAATGATCTGTAGCCCAATTTGGAACCAAGACCAATTAATTATATTATGAGCCCATTGACTCAGTTGAGTTTGAATTGAGGACTTATGGCCTTCTTGGGCTAAGTCCAATTAAGTTTAGAATATTGGCCCTCTGTTGGTCCATTGAAGGGGAGGCTTTGCCTCTAAAAAATCAGCCAACTGGGCTAAGAGTAGTGTTAAGCACTAGAGATCAAAAAGTGTTAAACACTAAAGATAGAATTCTCAAACTAGTGTTAAACACTAAGAGTATAATCAGTGTTAAACACTGGAAATATAGTTCTTGATGTAGTGTCAATCATCAGAAGGTAACAGTGTTAAACACTGCAAATAGGGTTTTCAAATTAGTGCTAATCACTAAGAAAATCAGTGTTAAACACTGGGAACAGGGTTTCTAAATTAGTGTTAAACACTAAGAAAATCAGTGTTAAACACTGCAAATAGAGTTTTCAAATTAGTGTTAAACACTAAGAAAATCAGTGTTAAACACTGCAAATAGAGTTTTCAAATTAGTGTTAAACACTAAGAAAATTAGTGTTAAACACTAGAAATTGTGATTCTCAAATCAGTGTTAAACACTAATAAATAACAGTGTTAAACACTAGTAATCAAATTATCATTTTGGTGTTAAACATTAACAGAGAGGAGATCACGTGGGAGCACGTGATGGCATCCAAAAGGTGGGGCCAGATCCCTTTCATTTTTTTCTGCAAATAAGTGTTTAACACTTTTAATTCTGACAGCCATCTCGTGTGGGCACGTGATGGGGGCTCATGCTCTGGTCTATTAGAATGCTCATTCGGGGTCACGTGATGACACGTGAGGGCGCCCTAGAGTTTCTTTTCTTTTGCTTTTTCCTTATGTGCTTCAGGAGTCACGTGGGGCACGTGAGGCGTTGCCTCAAAGTTCTTTTCTGTGGATCTTTGCAGGGGTCACGTGGTAGCACGTGACTCTGGTTCTTTGCTTTTTAAAGATCTGTTCATCTTTTAAGAATTAAATTCTTCATAGGGTTAAACCCTAGCAATAACTTTAAAGGAATTAAATTCCTACTTTCTTTTGAAGAATTATATTCTTAGATAGGGTTAAACCCTAATTTCTTTTCTGTAAGAACTAAATTCCCATATATGTAAAGAATTAAATTCTGACATTGGGGGAAACCCTAATTTTTTTAAGGGAATTAAATTCCTGTGAGTTTGAGATAATTAAGTTCTCAATTAGGGTTAAACCCTAGTTCGGTCCATTTTGAAGGAATTAAATTCCTATAATTTTAGAGAATTGAATTCTCATATAGGGTTAAACCCTAATTTTATCTCAAAGGAATTAAATTCCTATAACTTTGTGAGAATTAAATTCTCAAAACTCAATTCCTCCTCTATGTTTTAGATCTGCATGGCAGGATCTCAACCCAATGAGAATTAAATTCTCAATTTATGGGGAGATGTGCACTTTGCAGATCTTCAACCAGAGAAAGAACCAAGTTCTTTTCTTTATAGAAGAGTTAAACTCTTTTGAGAATTAAATTCTCCTTTTGAAGCCTCTCTTTTCTTACCTAAGGTTTTTCTTTGCAGAGAATCAAATTCTTCCTTCTTTTCTCTCTGAATTTTTAGAATTCCAAGGCCCTATATCTCTCTCTCTGTTTCTCTTTTCCTTTTTTTTTAACTCTCTCCCTAGGCACCTATTTATAGGAGAAGGAAAAGAATCAATCTGTTTAGTAAATCTTTCATTGAAAGATTTGATTTGTTTATTGAGAGATTTGATTTATTTTCATCATTGATCTGGGCTTTTAAATTATTAGGTGAATTTTATTCACCGTAGGATTTTAAATCCAAAGATATTTCTTTGTTATTTTGGTGAGATTTAGGGGAAATCTTTCCTTGTCCAAGATTTTTCCATAAATTGGTAATATTTAATCACCATTGGATTCTCAATCCAACGGTTTCACATAATTCTTCTCCATTTTGGAAAATGATCTTATTCAGAATTTAATTCTGTTGAACAGCAAGGCTTTTAAAGCCAGTCACGTGTGGCCACGTGACCCCTGGAATGGGCTTCTCTTCTGCGCTTGCTCTTTGCCGCTACTTTAAACGTCACGTGCCAACACGTGACCGTGGGTCATGTGTGGGCACGTGATGCCTCTTCTGACGCTTTTCCTGATTTTAAATCAGGGAACAAATGCCCCCACAGCGTTGTTCTCACGTGTCTGCACGTGAGTGCAACGCTGTCACTTTTGTGACCGTCGGATCTGCCTTGGGAGTAGAGTAGATGAAACGTTTTCCGTCCCATCTGATAAATGCCCATGTCCTTTTAGAAGATCCTCCACTTTGCTTTACCTTCCTCCTTGCAAACTTTTCTTTCTGAGAATTTAATTCTCCTTTTCCAGAGCTTAGTTCTCTGCTCCACAATCTTTAGAGTTTAACTCTGTTCAGGGAAGACCCATCTCTTCAGGTAGTGATCTTTGAACGATCGAGGAACCCATATATATATTTTTTCAAAAACTCTCTGGATTTTAAATCCACATCAAGGGTTTCACCCCTTTTAACATGAACCCATTTTTCTTCAAGTTCTTCAACACCAATAGAAAACCATTTAATCTCCAAACAGTAGACCTCTCAGGGTTTCTCTGGTCTTTTAGAGAGATGATGATGTCGGTCGTTTTCTATGGAATTTAATTCCATTCCCAAGGAGCTCTGGCTCTGGAACAAAATTTTCTGGGAATTTAATTCCCTTTTTCAAAAAGGAATTTAATTCCTATGAAGAACTAAGTTATTCTCATGGGGACTTCTTAGGGTTTCCTTGCCCTGAGTTATCTCCTTCACAACCGAGAGAAAGAAGTTTGTAATGAATTTTCTTGATTGTTATTTCAGGTATCATGGACGCCCATTTGTATGATCTTGCCGAAATCATTTCTTACGGGAATATTCGTGCACTGGGTCGCAGCCAGAACCAGGAGTTCACCAACGCTCAATGTGCTGAGATCATGAGCCGCTTCGACGAGTACAATGGTCGGGTACTCCCTCGCCGCTCTTCTCTTCTGAGACTCATCGTGCTGGCGATATGGGAGGCGCTCCCTCTCTTTTGCACCGGCGTACCGCTCAGGGCATTGGACGCCGCCGAGGATAAGGTACATTTGGTGTACCTGATGAGCCTGATCTCGAAGAGGAGACGAGACAACCTCATCGATCTCTTGCATCAGGCTTTTCAGCAGTCAGCCATACTTGCCGCCTATCGGAGGGTGGAAGACATTCGTGAGGACCCTGATGCTTGTGATCGCGAGAGAAAACATACTAGTGTAGGGTGTTTTTCGTCACCCCATTGAGATGGGAATACGCGCGCGCTTGTCAGGCGTACTACAGATTCCCCCTGCCTAGGGTAGGCCGGGGTTTATTGATTGTGGGGATCCGAATCTCCGGCAGCCGCGGACTAAGCTGCCGTTAATTACCCCTCGCCTTTGGGGCGGGGGAACCTCCGATTAACGGGTTAAACTGGTCATGCGAACTCAATGTGAAGTGTACGTATGTCGTGTTTTGAAAGGGGGGGTTTGGATATATCGGGAGCCACGCAGAGTTTTTACGGGGGTCCCGCTACCCGGATAGCGGGCTGGGGGTCAAGGGGGCTAGCAGCCCCCTTGTGGGGTGCGGGGCAGCGCCCCGTTAGAAATTTTTTTCTAATAGGGACAGTGTCGTGGAGTATGTGTGTATGCACATATGTATACATATGTGCATATATATATATATACATATGAAAAAAGGGGGAAAAGGCATCCAAAGGATGCGTGGGGCCAGCGCCTAGACGCTTGAGCGCGAGCGCGCCACGTGTCGGCGCGTGGGCGTTTTGCGCTCGAGCGCAGAGTGCTGGAGCGCAACGCGCCACGTGTCGGCACGGGGGCGACTTGCGCTCGAGCGCTTGCGCTTGAGCGCAAGAGCGCCACGTGTCGGCACGGGGGCGACTTGCGCTCGAGCGCTTGCGCTGGAGCGCAAGAGCGCCACGTGTCGGCACGGGGGCGACTTGCGCTCGAGCGCTTGCGCTGGAACGCAAGCGCGCCACGTGTCGACACCGGGGTGACTTGCGCTCGAGCGCTTGCGCTTGAGCGCAAGAGCGCCACGTGTCGTCACGAAGGCGACTTGCGCTCGAGCGCCTGCGCTGGAGCGCAAGCGCGCCACGTGTCGGCACGTGAGCGCTCTGCGCTTGAGCGCCGGCGAGAAAAAGAGGCTTTTAGCCTGAAAAAGAGGAATTGGACTCCTGAGTTTTTTTTTTGTTGGGTTTAGTAAAAGGGGTTCTTCTTCTTCCTCCTCTGTTAGCTGGATCTTGAAGATCAAGAGATGTGAGATCTCAAAATCTCTCCTTTTGGGGATCTAAAGACAGATCCAAGTCCCCCTTTGTGGGTTTGGTGGTGAAAAACTATTTTGTTTTTGAAAAGGAAGAGTAAAACTCTTGATTTAATTCAAGAGGAAGAAGAAGGTTTTGGAACCTTGAGGAAGGAGAAAGATCTCAGATCTGAAACTTTTGTGGAGAGAATGAAAAGTGTATATTTTTTTATTCATCATGTTGCCTTATATAGGCTTACATATTTACATATAGCCCCTTGGGCTTTACAAACATGGCATTTTAGCCATCCCATGGCTCATGTGCCATTTCATTTTTGCACATAAGCCATGGGCTTACAAAATATTGGCTTTATGCCCATTTTGTTTTCATTCATGCATAAACAATTACATAAAAATTATTTATTACATGATTTTGTTGTTGGCAAGGGGAGGCTGGCCGTGGGCTTGACTTGGGCATGGGCCCGCTTGACCTGGGCTTGGGCCCACCTAGGTTGGGGTTGACTTTGATTTTGACTTGGTCAACCGGGGTGTAAATTTTTACCCCAACAAATTGCCCCCCATCAATAAATGCACACAGCATATGTGGGTCGTGTGCATGAAATTGATGGATCTTCTTTTACGTGAAGGCGACTTGCTTTGGTTCCCACTTTTTGGGATGCACTGCCCTTTTTACGACATGGACGGTCGGCGCTCCGATCCGAAGCGATTTGGTAGACGTGTCCCCGGCACGGGGTTTCGCTGGTCGACGTATCCCCGAGGCGGAGTGCCTGCTGTAGGACGTATCCCTGAGACGGAGTGCCTGTGGTAGGACGTTTCCCCGAGACGGAGTGCCTGTTGTAGGACGTATCCCCGAGACGGAGTGCCTGTGGTAGGACGTATCCCCGAGACGGAGTGCCTGTGGTAGGACGTATCCCCGAGACGGAGTGCCTGTGGTAGGACGTATCCCCGAGACGGAGTGCCTGTGGTAGGACGTATCCCCGAGACGGAGTGCCTGTGGTAGGACGTATCCCCGAGACGGAGTGCCTGTTGTAGGACGTATCCCCGAGACGGAGTGCCTGTGGTAGGACGTATCCCCGAAACGGAGTGCCTGTTGTAGGACGTATCCCCAAGACGGAGTGCCTGTGGTAGGACGTATCCCCGAGACGGAGTGCCTGTGGTAGGACGTTTCCCCGAGACGGAGTGCCTGTTGTAGGACGTATCCCCGAGACGGAGTGCCTGTTGTAGGACGTATCCCCGAGACGGAGTGCCTGTGGTAGGACGTATCCCCGAGACGGAGTGCCTGTTGTAGGACGTATCCCCGAGACGGAGTGCCTGTGGTAGGACGTATCCCCGAGACGGAGTGCCCGTTGTAGGACGTATCCCCGAGACGGAGTGCCTGTTGTAGGACGTATCCCCGAGACGGAGTGCCTGTTGTTGGACGTATCCCCGAGACGGAGTGCCTGTTGTAGGACGTTTCCCCTAGACGGAGTGCCTGCTGTAGGACGTTTCCCCGAGACGGAGTGCCTGTGGTAGGACGTTTCCCGAGACGGAGTGCCTGTTGTAGGACGTATCCCCGAAACGGAGTGCCTGTTGTTGGACGTATCCCCGAGACGGAGTGCCTGTGGTAGGACGTTTCCCCGAGACGGAGTGCCTGTTGTTGGACGTATCCACGAGACGGAGTGCCCGTTGTAGGACGTATCCCCGAGACGGAGTGCCTGTTGTCCGACGCAGAGGTCGATGTTGGAATTGGTTGGTTGGATTTGTTTGATTTGAGTCGACATCAGCATCGCTATACTGGAATATGGTACCAGGAGCGAATCATCATCTGTCTTTGAGAGGATTTTGGAATTGGTTTTCTGTCTGGCATCTGCATTGCTGCACTGGAATGATGCCAGGAGCAACTCATCATTTGCCCCAGGTAGATTTGGGGATTTTTTTTTGTCGGCATCTGCATTGCTGCACTGGAATGATGCCAGGAGCAACTCATCATGTGCCCCGGGAGGATTTGGATTCGGTTTTTTGTTTGGCATCTGCATTGCTGCACTGGAATGATGCCAGGAGCAACTCATCATTTGCCCCGGGTGGATTTGGGGATTTTTTTTTGTCGGCATCTGCATTGCTGCGCTGGAATGATGCCAGGAGCAACTCATCATTTGCCCCAGGAGGATTTGGATTTGGTGGCTTAGGAGACAGGTTTAGATCCCTATTACCTAAGGCTTTTCCATTTTGTGAGCCATAAGGGTCTCACAAAGCATTTTCTCCCTACGGGTCGTGAGGATCCCGCAGGTGTATTTTCTCCTTAGGAGTCGTGGGGACTCCTAAGTGTGTTGCTCCTTCGTGAGTCGTAGGGATCTCACGCGGGAATTTTCTCCTCACAAAGTCGAGAGGACTTTGAGAGTGCATTTCATTTCCTTTTTTTTTACGAGTTTGCGCCCTTTCGGGTTTTCACAAACTCGCCGGCAGTCCTGCTGTTTTTACTCACGGAGCCCTTTCGGGTTTTCATCCGTGCCCGTTTTGCTTGTGGACATACCGTTCTTCTTTTTTCCTTTTTTTTTTCTTTTCACTTTTTTTTTCTTTTTTCTTTTTGGAGAGATCGGGATTGTTTTACGCCCGTGGATTGTATACGGTTTTGCAGGATGTATGATCCAGACCGTAGGGCCAGAAAAATTTCAGGACTTTGTTGGCGTCTGCATAGCTGCACTGGAATGTAGTACCAGGAGCGACTCATCATTCGCCGTTGGGGTATGGGAGTTGGAATTTGGTTGGCGTCTGCATCGCTGCACTGGAATGTGGTACCAGGAGCGACTCATCATTCGCCATCGGGATTTGGAATTTGGATGGCGTCTGCATCGCTGCACTGGAATGTGGTACCAGGAGCGACTCATCATTCACCACTTGAGGATTGTGGAGCGATGGCTTAGGAGACAGGTTTAGATCCCTATCGCCTAAGGCTTTTCAATTTTATGGGCCTTGAGGGTCCCATAAAAGCATTTTCTCCCTACGAGTCGTAAGGATCTCGCAGGTGTATGTTCTCCTTAGGAGTCATGAGGACTCCTAAGTGTGTTTTTCCTTTATGAGTCGTAAGGATCCCACAAAGGTTTGTTCTCCTCATGTATCATGAGGACACATGAGTGGATTTCCCTCGTTCCCAGTTTAATGACTTAGAGGTCGACTGTTTCCAGTTTAACGACTTAGAGGTCATCTGTTTCCAGTTTAACGACGTGGAGGTCATCTGTTTCCAGTTTAAAGACTTAGAGGTCTACTGTTTCCAGTTTAAAGACTTAGAGGTCATCTATTTCCAGTTTAACGACTTGGAGGTCATCTGTTTCCAGTTTAGCGACTTGGATGTCATCTGTTTCCAGTTTAGAGACTTGGAGGTCTATCAGATTGATTTGGAATTTTGGGATAGGGGCCGGCATCAGCGTTGTTAACACTGAAGCACATGTGCCAGGACACATGAGTGGGTCTTCCCAATGGAGTATAATTCCAAAGGCGGAGACCAGCCGCGTAACTGGTGGTTGCGGTGGGGCATGTGTATGCTGAGGATTATTTGAGCCCTTGGATTGTATACGGTAGTCAATTTGGGGACTAACCGTAGGGCCAAAAGAATTTTGGGGAATTGGATTTTTGTTTGGCGTCTGCATTGCCGCACAGGAATAATGCCAGGAGCAACTCATCATCCGCCCTTTTTTTTTTTTTTTTTTTTTTTTTTTTACCGCGATCGCTCTATCATTTCAGCTTTTCTTATCGCGAAGGTCGCGATTGCCCCATCATTTCGGCTTTTATTCGCGGTTGCCCCATCATTTCGGCTTTTCTTTATTTTTCTTTTATTTACACACATTTTTTTGTTTATTCACATTTTTTTTTACATTCCCAGTTTAACGACTTAGAGGTCGATTATTCCCAGTTTAATGACGTGGCGGTCGATTGTTCCCAGAGAAAGGATGTGGATGATTTTCATACGGTCCGCCCACTTTTGGATTTGAGGGGACGGGTGTCGGCTGTTTTGGGACACCGTTTCCCGGTTCATGAGAGCCCTGCGCCTGATTGGGCGGCCGAGAGGCAAGTTGGGCCGTGAGCTGTAGGACGACGTTTGTCAAGTCGTCAATTTTTGAGTAGAGCTTGGCCATCTCCTTGTCTTTGTTTCTGAGCTGCTTTCGGAGCTCTTGAAGCAGCTCTTGCTCCGCAGTCGTGGGGCGGAAAGTCGGCTCTTCTTCGCTTTCCGAGCCTGACTCCTTATGGACTGAAGGGTCTTCTGCCTATCATCCTCATCGAGAGGGTCTTCATCACCTAGTAGAGGCGGCTGTTCTTGGGAAGCGGCCACCACATTCAAGCCAGATTGGATTTGAGAAGTAGTGGCCCCGTTCTTGCCCTTGCTGCGCGTGCCCACCATGTAGACAGTGTGGACCTCATATCCAGTCGTCTCTTTCTCATTGGCGGGGAGCTTAGAGAAAGCACCCGATCGAGCAGTTGTTGAGGGTACCGTTGGAGCTTGCTCGAAACGCCTTGCAGCTTTGTTGGTGTCGATGGCCTTGCCCCTAGCTGGGGTCATGGAGAGTCGTTCGGAAATGGACTTGCGCTTGGGCTGAGGTGCCCTCGCGACCACCATATTTGGCCTTTTGCCTTTCGAGACCGGTTTGTTTGCTACCGGGGCTTGAGGAGCTGGGATGGAGCCAACTGGCATGAACACAATAGAGCCGAATGGTAGCAGCGGCTCCTCCCATTGTCGCCCGAGACTGGCCGGAAGGAACGTCCTAGAGTCTATCCTCATCGTATAGGAGACGGGAGCTGAGTTCATTATCGAAGACATCGTCGGAAGGTGATTGCTTGAAAATCTGCATGAAAAAGCATTATTTTTAGTATAAATACATGTATGTATATTGATTGAGTTCGCATGAACGCTTAACCTGAAATATGGGAGGAGAGATTGGTCCCACCGGGCGTACCAGAATCTGTAGGGTGTTTTTCGTCACCCCATTGAGATGGGAATACGCGCGCGCTTGTCAGGCGTACTACAGATTCCCCCTGCCTAGGGTAGGCCGGGGTTTATTGATTGTGGGGATCCGAATCTCCGGCAGCCGCGGACTAAGCTGCCGTTAATTACCCCTCGCCTTTGGGGCGGGGGAACCTCCGATTAACGGGTTAAACTGGTCATGCGAACTCAATGTGAAGTGTACGCGTGTCGTGTTTTGAAAGGGGGGGTTTGGATATATCGGGAGCCACGCAGAGTTTTTACGGGGGTCCCGCTACCCGGATAGCGGGCTGGGGGTCAAGGGGGCTAGCAGCCCCCTTACGGGGTGCGGGGCAGTGCCCCGTTAGAAATTTTTTTCTAATAGGGACAGTGTCGTGGAGTATGTGTGTATGCATATATGTATACATATGTGCATATATATATATACATATGAAAAAAGGGGGAAAAGGCATCCAAAGGATGCGTGGGGCCAGCGTCTAGACGCTTGAGCGCGAGCGCGCCACGTGTCGGCGCGTGGGCGTTTTGTGCTCGAGCGCAGAGTGCTGGAGCGCAACGCGCCACGTGTCGGCACGGGGGCGACTTGCGCTCGAGCGCTTGCGCTGGAGCGCAAGAGCGCCACGTGTCAGCACGGGGGCGACTTGCGCTCGAGCGCTTGCGCTTGAGCGCAAGCGCGCCACGTGTCGACACCGGGGTGACTTGCGCTCGAGCGCTTGCGCTCGGGCGCAAGAGCGCCACGTGTCGGCACGGGGGCGACTTACGCTCGAGCGCCTGCGCTGGAGCGCAAGAGCGCCACGTGTCGGCACGGGGGCGACTTGCGCTCGAGCGCCTGCGCTGGAGCGCAAGCGCGCCATGTGTCGGCACGAGGGCGCTCTGCGCTTGAGCGCCGGCGAGAAAAAGAGGCTTTTAGCCTGAAAAAGAGGAATTGGACTCCTGAGTGTTTTTTTTGTTGGGTTTAGTAAAAGGGGTTCTTCTTCTTCCTCCTCTGTTAGCTGGATCTTGAAGATCAAGAGATGTGAGATCTCAAAATCTCTCCTTTTGGGGATCTAAAGACAGATCCAAGTTCCCCTTTGTGGGTTTGGTGGTGAAAAACTATTTTGTTTTTGAAAAGGAAGAGTAAAACTCTTGATTTAATTCAAGAGGAAGAAGAAGGTTTTGGAACCTTGAGGAAGGAGAAAGATCTCAGATCTGAAACTTTTGTGGAGAGAATGAAAAGTGTATATTTTTTTATTCATCATGTTTCCTTATATAGGCTTACATATTTACATATAGCCCCTTGGGCTTTACAAACATGGCATTTTAGCCATCCCATGGCTCATGTGCCATTTCATTTTTGCACATAAGCCATGGGCTTACAAAATATTGGCTTTATGCCCATTTTGTTTTCATTCATGCATAAACAATTACATAAAAATTATTTATTACATGATTTTGTTGTTGGCATGGGGAGGCTGGCCGTGGGCTTGACTTGGACATGGGCCCGCTTGACCTGGGCTTGGGCCCACCTAGCTTGGGGTTGACTTTGATTTTGACTTGGTCAACCGGGGTGTAAATTTTTACCCCAACATCTAGGATGGTTCGAAATACTTGGAAGATCTTGGACAAAGTTACGTTCGAATTTCTCAATCCATGCCCCGCGTTTAAGGTCTTGCCCTTGTAATCGTTTCTTTTTATTTTGTATGAACTCCTTAAAGTATGAATGATAAGTTTTATCGTGCCCTTCTGTGTTTGCATGCCTTTTTGTGGAACTTTGTCATTTTTGCTATTGCCGCTGCTGATGTGTTTAGCATGTAAGGTACTATTTCACTTTTCAGTACACATCAAGCGTGGTGCTCACGTGCTCCACACGTGGGGCCTCTTCTATGGGGCTATTTAATTTTTTGCATGCCATATTTCCTTTGTATAGCATTAGATGCTGAAAAGGAGCCTTGGAAATAGTTCCATCTCCTTGATTTCCAACGCTTTCCTTTTTTGGGCCTCGGAAATAGTCCCACCATGCAATATTCTCCATACGCAACATTTAATGCCCCTCTTTATAACCTGAGGCCATGGCTTTCTTTTTCTCTTCATAGAGAAACTTATTCTCAATTTAGTGTGATTTATCTTGAGGAAACAACCGCCCCCATGCTCGTCGACAACCGTGGGAAGTGCCTATCGAGGAGATGATTCCTCGCTTTTCTGCGCGATTGGTGGATCCCCTCCTTACCGATGACGAATGTGATTCAGCGACATATGAACTCTCGATCCATAGGGGGTCCCCCTTCCCAATGGGATCCCTCTGGCTCCGGATGATTCTTGCTGCCGTGCTTGCCGACATCCCTCCTCACCCGGCGGAGATGACCTTGGCGATGCTTGACGCGGCTGAAGAAAAGCTCGAGGGTTTTCACGAGGCGTGCCTGATTACTCAGGCTTTGAAAGATCGCTCAGTTCACCTGTTGAGCCAAATAAGAGCTCGGCGGGCTGTTATGTATGCTTTTGCGGACGAACATGGCGCCAATCGGTGGGGAGCGACTCCTCGCGAGAACCATCGCTTTGATATGTTGGAGAAAGCAGAGAGAGAGATGGAGAATTTTGTTCTTTGTTTTGTTAACCCTTATGCTACCGATCCTTTATTTGGTGATCTTTTCCCGCTAGCGTAGTACATTCAAATTAGTTTTCGCATGCTTTATGTTGAATTTTCATGTATGTTGGGTACTCGTATGTATGTCTTGCTTGCGTAAACGAACTTCATATTTTTCCCATGAGAACTTTCTTTAATTGCGAACACTATCATCATGTTGCGTGCACATCAGAGCTTCGGGTATCATTTCTTTTCAAATATTCATATAGTTGCGAGTGCATGCTTGATAGGATATACATCGGAACTTTTTCTTGTTGCTCCCCATACCAGATGATGTGCGCGTGCTTTAGATCGACTATTGTCGTCGAATGGAGGCTTGTTTATACAGTCCTGAGCGTACATGTCTTATTTCAGAGGCTGCGGCTGCGAAAGCGGGCTTACGGGGGCTGATAGAGCGGTGCGCGGCAAACATGGTGTCGTGCGAGAAGAGGCCCGGCCGCAAATTCTCGGAGAGGGAGCTGGCCTCTAAGGCACTGAACGAGCTCTAGGTCAGCCTCACAGCCAAGGACAATAAAGCGTATGAACTCTGGTGAGTACTTCAAGAGTCCATCAAAGAGGTGGTGGCCCTCGATAAAGCTGCCGTGTTCATTCGCGAAAGGGTTGAGGTCCACAAGGCTACCGAGAAAGAACTTGAAGGCCGGCTTGCCTCGTTTCAGGCCCAACAGGCTCAGGCAGAAGCCCGTCTTCTGGCGATCCTGAATCATGAAACCATGACTCAGGAAAAGAAGGATGAGCTAGTAAAATTGCTAAATCTCCCGCTGGCTTGAAGACTTGTATCTTTTCCATACTCCTGAATGAGAGTACATTCTTTTTGTTTTTTCATGAATTGTACTTTGTATCCATTTTGGTTCATGAATAAAAGACATAATTTTCTTCTCAATGGTGTGTCTCTTTTTATTGAATGTGTTCTGCGAACAATTTATCTTGGTCTCCTTGCAGGGTAGCGATGGCTTAGGATTCAGGGTTAAGATCTGCCTCCTAAGACTTTTGAACTTTATGAGCCGTGAGGGTCTCATAAAGAGTTTTTCTCCCTACAGGTCGAGAGGATCCCGTAGGTGTAAGTTCTTCTTAAGAATCGTGAGGATTCTTAAGCGGGTTTTCCCTTGGGTCTCGTAACGATCTCACAAGAGAGTTTTCTTCCTTACAGGTCGTGAGGACCCGTAAGTGCTGGGTGCGGTCGCCCTTATCCGTATCTCACGGGGTCAGGGGTTGCTTTGGGATGTTTTCCAGGGTACCGTAGTTTAAAGACATCGCGGTCAAAGTTAAGGACCTCATAGTCCGTGGGTTTAAGGACTCCACAGTCCAAGGTTAGTTTTAAGACATCACGGTCAAGGTTAAGGACCTCATGGTCCGTGGGTTTAAGGACTCCACAGTCCAAGGTTAGTTTTAAGACATCACGGTCAAGGTTAAGGACATCATATTCCATGGGTTTAAGGACTCCACAGTCCAATGTTAGTTTTAAGACATGACGGTCGAGGTTAAGGACATCATAGTCCGTGGATTTAAGGACTCCACAGTCCAATGTTAGTTTTAAGACATCACGGTCAAGGTTAAGGACATCATAGTCTGTGGGTTTAAGGACTCCACAATCCAATGTTAGTTTTAAGACATCACGGTCAAGGTTAAGGACATCATAGTCCGTGGATTTAGGGACTCCACAGTCTAATGTTTGGTTACTGGGACCCGTCACGTCTTTGAAGACATTGAGGAATTACAACGACAAATATCAAAGGAGTGAAGAGATGTACCCTTGAACCAAGGTAAAATCAATCTAGAATCATGGTGGTTGATCGTTAGTTTTAAGACATTACAGTCGAGGTTAAGGACATCATAGTCTATGGATTTTAAGGACTCCACAGTCCGATGTTTGCTCTGGATGCTTCATACGGGTTCACTGCCGTGTTCGGCGAGGACCAGGCTTAGCTCTGGGCATTTTCCGCGGGGTCAAAGAGTGACGTTATCCGCGTTCCACGTGACCAGGAATTTTGCACTAGATGCTTCATACGGGTTCACTGCCGTGTTCGGCGAGGACTAGGCACCGCTCTGGATGCTTCGCACGAGTTCACTGCCGTGCTCTGCGAGGACCAGGATCCGCTCTGGACGTTTTCCATGGGGTCAAAGAGTGACGTTATCCGCGTTCCACGTGACCATGAATTTTTCTCTGGATGCTTCCCACGGGTTCACTGCCGTGTTCGGCAAGGACCAGGCTCCGCTCTGGACGTTTTCCACGGGGTCAAAGAGTGACGTTATCCGCGTTCTACGTGACCAGGAATTTTGCACTAGATGCTTCACATGGGTTCATTGCCGTGCTTGGCGAGGACTAGGTTCCGCTCTGGACGTTTTCCACGGGGTCAAAGAGTGATGTTATCCGCGTTCCACGTGACCAGTAATTTTGCACTAGATTCTTCGCACGGGTTCACTGCCGTGCTCTGCGAGGACCAGGATCCGCTCTGGACGTTTTCCACGGGGTCAAAGAGTGACGTTATCCGCGTTCCACGTGACCAGGAATTTTGCTCTGGATGCTTCCCACGGGTTTACTGTCGTGCTCTGTGAGGACCAGGATCTGCTCTGGACGTTTTCCACGGGGTCAAAGAGTGACGTTATCCGCGTTCCATGTGACCAGGAATTTTGCTCTGGATGCTTCCCACGGGTTCACTGCCGTGTTCGGCGAGGACCAGGCTCCGCTCTGGACGTTTTCCACGGGGTCAAAGAGTGGCATTATCCGCGTTCCACGTGACCAGGAATTTTGCACTAGATGCTTCACACGGGTTCATTGCCGTGCTTGGCAAGGACTAGGCTCCGCTCTGGACGTTTTCCACGGGGTCAAAGAGTGACGTTATCCGCGTTCCACGTGACCAGGAATTTTGCACTAGATACTTCACACGGGTTCATTGCCGTGCTTGGCGAGGACTAGTCTCCGCTCTGGATGCTTAACACGGGTTCACTGCCGTGCTCTGTGAGGACCAGGATCCGCTCTGGACATTTTCCACGGGGTCAAAGAATGATGTTATCCGCGTTCCACGTGACTAGGAATTTTGCTCTGGATGCTTCCCACGGGTTCACTGCCGTGTTCGGCGAGGACCAGGCTCCGCTCTGGACGTTTTCCATGGGGTCAAAGAGTGACGTTATCCGCGTTCCACGTGACCAGGAATTTTATTGATTGTATCCGCATTTCACGGAGTAGGGATTTGACTCTTGGTGATCTGTATATCGCCGAGCTATAGAACTGGGAGTTGCCGCTGTTTCGCTTTGCTTGGTGTTGTGTCCGTTGTGACGAGACGAGTGTTGAGGTGATCTCTAGGCTATTTGTGGCCCTTCGAGACTTGGCTTCTTCTTTTGATGAAACCTGGAGAGGAGGAGTGTGATTCCTTCTTCGTTTGCGCCCCTGGATTATATACAGGGATTGATGTATCATCTCCTGTAGGGCAGGATTTCATTATTATTTTATTTCTTTGTCCGCGATGCTCTATCATTTCAGCTTTTATATCACGAAGTTTGCGATTGCCCCATCATTTCGGCTACTTTTCGCGGTGCCCAATCATTTCGGCTATTTGTTTTATTTTTACTCGCTGTATTTTATTGCGAGTTGCCCAATCATTTCGGCTATTTTTCATGCATACATTTTTACTTGCTGCTTTTTATTGCAAGTTGTCCCTTCATTTCGGCTATTTCGTATGCATGTGTGGCTTGCTGGCTTTTCGCTGCAAGCTTGGGATTAGACACCGATTTTGGCATCAGCACCGCTACGACTGGGATATTGTCAAGAGCGGATCATCATTTGCCTCTGTCGATGTCGAACAAAGGTGGCTTAGTAAACAGGGTTAGGGTCCTGTCGACTAAGGGTCTCACAAAGGTATTTCTCCCTACGAGTCGTGAGGATCTCGTAGGTGTGTTTTCTCCTTAGGAATCATGAGGATTCCTAAGTGCATGTTCCCCTGTAAGTCGTAAAGATCTTACAAAAGGGTTTTCTCCTTATAAGTCGAGAGGATTCACAAGGGTTATTTACCGTGTAAACATATCCCTAGTCGCGGATGGGACTCAGTTAGGGAGATGTTTATTCGCGCCCGTGGATTGTATACAAGGGTCAGTATGAGCCGCTTGTAGGGCAATATCGAAAGTTGTGGGGGGTTGCTTAAGAACAGGTTCAGGTCTCTGTAACTTAAGACTTTCAAATCTTATGAGCCGTGAGGGTCCCATAAGAGAGTTCTCCTTACGAGTCGTGAGGATCTCGCAAGGAATCGTGAGGATCCCTAAGTGTGTTGCTTCCCTTGTGAGTCGTAAGGATCTCACGCGGGTGGTTTCTCCTTACAAGGTCGTGAGGACCCTGTAAGCGTCTTTTCACGAGGTTGCGCCCTTTCGGGTTTTCACAAACACTCGCCGGTAGCCCTGCCGCTTTTACTCATGGAGCCCTTTCGGGTTTTCATCCATGCCCATTTTGCTTATGGACATACCGTTTTTATTTTTTATTATTTTTTTTCTATTATTTTTTTTGTTTTGGGATGCCGCAATCCACCGTAGTTTATCGACATCTCGGTCAACAGCTAGTTTTAGGACATAGTGCTCTATCATTAGTTTAAGGACGTTTCAGTCCGTCGTTAGTTTTAAGGACATTTCGGTCCGTTGTTAGTTTAAGGACATTTCGGTCCGTTGTTGTTTAAGGACATTTCGATCCGTTGTTGAAGAAGGCCGGTTACTACGTATAGAGTTCGGGCTTAGGAAGATAGCGAGCGGACATGGTTGTCGTCATCTATCATTGACCTAGGCCTTGACCCGTTAAGCATAGTATTTCTTCAGGAAGCGACCGTTTATTGGCCTGAAAGGTCTTTCACCGTGCATATCCATGAGTAGATATGATCCATCCTGGTAGACCTTGTCTATGATGTACGTGCCTTCATAGTCCGGCTCGAATTTTCCCCGCTTGGCGCGATTGGGGATCATAGGTCTTTTGACCACTAGCACGAGTTCGCCTTGGCGGAATGTCCTTGGTCTGGTCAATCTTTCATATGAGCGTGTCATCTTTGCTTTATAAGCCTCCAGATTTTGTTGCGCCATGAGCCGAGTTTCATCAAGGGCATCAAGCTCCTCAAACCGAAGGTGAGCATTTTCTTCGTCCGTCAGCTCGTAGTGGACTGCCACTCGTAGAGAGGGTAACTCTATCTCGAGGGGGAGTACTGCTTCTGTACCGAATACCAATACGTACGGCGTCGTGTTTGTGGCTGTTTTGAACGTAGTTCGATACGCCCAGAGAGCTTCTTATAGTCTTTCGTCCCAGTCCTTCTTATTTCGGGACACCGTCTTTTTTACGATCTTCGTCAAGGTCTTGTTGAAAGCCTCAGCTAGACCGTTAGCTCGGGGATTATAAACTGAGGAATACCTCCAGTCTATGTTGTGTTGTTGCGCGAAGCGGCTGATCTTGTGGCTTCTGTAGGCTGGCCCGTTATCAGATATGATCCGTCGTGGAGTCCCAAACCGATAAATGAGTGCGTCTTGAAGAAATGAAGGATATTCTCCGTCTTTACTTCCCTTAACGGTACTGCTTCTGCCCATTTGGAGAAGTAGTCAGTCGTCGCCAAGATGAAACGATGTCCTCTGGACGATGCCGGTTCGATGGGGCCGACTATGTCAGTTCCCCACATTTCGAACGGCCAGCTAACCACCGTTGGATGTAGTGGATTTGGATGCTGGTGGATGAAGTCTCCATGGATCTGGCATGAGTGACATTGCTTCGCATATTCGAGGCAGTCCTGGATCATCGTAGGCCAATAGTAGCCCATTCGTTTAATCTTCAACTTCATCTTCGGGCCCTCTTGGTGAGAACCGCAGAGTCCGTCGTGAACTTCCTGAACGACTCTTTTCGCTTCGTCAGGTCCCAGACATCTCAACCACAGAGAATCAAATGGCCTCTTGTACAGAGTATCATTGACGAAGGCGAAAGACAGAGCTCGTTTCGCAAGCTGATTTCTTGAGGACGCATCTTCAGGCGTTCGACGGGATTTGAAGTAGTCTATGAAGACTTCTCTTTAATCTTCAACCTTCTCTTGGTCCTTTATTTGCATAGCCATTTGCTCAGTCACTCCCTTTTCTTCGGATGATTCCAGAGATATTTCTGCTGGGGCAAGTACCTGACGGCTTTGTACCACGATTCTTACGTCATCGAGGTTCTCGTCAGCCAATTCTTTAGCGAGCTTAGCTAGTGCATCTGGTTTGCTATTTTCTGCACGCGGTATGCTTTCCAGTGTATAGGAGGGAATTTGGGTCAGCAATTGCTGTACTCTCTCGCCATATTTCACCAGTTCGGGTTTGCACGTTTGGTAGTCACTATTTACTTGACTGACGACCAATTGAGAATCTCCATATATGAGGAGGTTTTCAATCCCCATGTCGATGGCGATCTCGAGACCTGCAATCAAAGCTTCGTATTCGGCTTCATTGTTCGTCCTCGGCTCTGTCAAGGAGAAGGCGAAGCGCATTATCCCTCCTTGTGGGGTCACGAAGATAAGGCTTACCTCCGATTTGATTATGGGGGTGCTTTGTTTGCGCTTCTTCATGGAAGAAGCTCCATCAAAATAAAGCTCCCGTCGGGTATTACCACCATCGATCGCATCAAATGCATATTCATCTGGCAGTTCGCAATTCAAGGGAGAATCGGCCGGTATCAGATGTTCGGCGAGGAAATCGGCGATGGCCTGGCCTTTTACTGCCTTAAGAGGCTGATAGGTTATTGAAAACTCCATCAAGAGTAGGGCCCATTTAGCGAGTCTCCCTGTCAATATGGCCTTCGACATCAGATATTTGAGGGGGTCCACCTTTGATATAATACGGACTTCATGCGCCAACGCATAGTGCCGGAGTTTCGTTATCGCGAAGATCAACGCCAGGCAGTGCTTTTCGATGGGGGAGTAGTTGCTTTCTGTCCCTGTTCCCCTCCGAATGGCGGCGCACAGGACCGCGATGTCCTGACGCTGAGATTCGGGGCAGATGCTATTTGGTTTTATCCGTCCATCTCTCCGAAGATGCCAAGTTGATTTATGGCACCGTATATCGAAGGTTTAGACGGATGCGGCCGATGTAGCAGACTTCATCAGATTCCCCCTCGCTTAAGGGGTTTTTGATTGTGGGGACGCTCTTCCCTGCAGGCGCAAGCCCCTGCAGTTAATTACGCTACCGCATCGCGGCAACAACTTTCTCCTTCTCCAGAATTTCACTTCGTGTCGTGTGTGTTTGTTTTGTTTGTGGTTGCCCGTAGATTGTATACGGAGACTGAGTAATGCTGTCGCCCGTAGGACGTGGATTAGTCCAAATCCGTATTTACTTAGATTTGGGTTTGGTGTTTTTAGTTTAAGGATGCATTAGTCGCGTTTGAGACTGAGATCAACTTAAACGTTTGTTAAGGATACGTTAGTCTGATTTGAGACTAAGATCAACTTAACGGGATCATCTGGATCCATTTAATATATGGCCGTTAGGACTCGTCAACTCTCTAACGTCGTTGAAGGATTACAACGGCAGATGTCAGAGGAGTTCAGAGATGTACCCTTGAACCAAGGTTGATTTGGAGTTTTATAGTCCGTTTGAATGTTTAAGGATACGTTAGCCGTGTTTGGGGCTAAGATCAACTTAAACGGGACCGTTTAGATCCGGCAAAAGAGCATTTGGAGGCTCTATTGTTCCAGTTTAGGGACGTGGTGGTCCATCGCCAGTTTAGGGACGTGGTGGTCCATATTCCAGTTTAGGGACGTGGTGGTCCATTATTAGTTTAAGGACGTTTCGGTCCAATATTAGTTTAAGGACGTTTCGGTCCACGAGTTTAAGGACCCCCCAGTTTATATCCATGTGTGGTCGTTGGGACCCGTCGCCTCTCTGACTTCGTTGAAGGATTACAACGAGAAGTGTCAGAGGAGTTCGGAGATGTACCCTCGAACCGGAGGTAAATTGATTTGAGAGAGCATTTGTGCTCAGTTAAATTTAATTTAAGGACTTACGGCCAGAATTGGGCTAAGTCCAGTTAAAAATGTTCAACATTTTATTTGCATTTGACCTGTTAGGCCTTTACTGGGGCTCTGCTCGTGTTTAATAATGCATGGTATTTTTGTTTGGTCTATTAGACCTTTATTTGGGCTCTGCCCTTTTATAAATGATGCGCAACATCTGTTTTTTATTTGGGCTCTGCCCTTTTTAAAGTAATTCATTGCATTTAATTTGGCCTGTTAGGCCCTTTTTAATTGGGCTTGGCCCTTCTGTAAATGCATTGCATTTTCAGGCGCTTTGCGCCAATCAGAGAGCGCAAGCACTTGTGATGACGACACGTGTCATGCAAGCGCAGTGCGCTGCGCTAGTGCGCTGCGCTTGCGCTGCTGACACGTGGCGCTCTCCCAAGAGCGCAACAGCGCAGTTTGGAAGTGCAAAGCACTAAGAATCTTTTAGATTCAAGAACAGAAGTGCAAAGCACTATTTGATTTCTTGATCTAATTTAGATCAAAGAAAAGATAAGTTTTTTCTTGTTTTTCTTATCTCAAAGAACCAAAGGTTCATAAAGAGTGCAAAGCACTATTTTATTATTTTTCTTTTTATTTTTATTAAAGATCATTGATCTTGTTTTTAGATCTATGATCTGTTTATAAGAGAACTTTCTCTTCCTTCTAAAGGTTTTTACCTTTTTGTTCTTGAGAAGTTCTTCAGAGTTCTCTTTCTCTCTCTTTTTTTTAGAAAATGTTGATGCTTTTGAATTGAGACTTGGGGTCCTTTTTATAGTGGCCATAAATTAGTTAAATTTGTTAAAGAGATCTTTCTCTGAGTGATATGGGGAATTTTCCCCACCGTTG
Organism: Agapanthus africanus; assembly: GCA_030015575.1. Taxonomy (NCBI): domain Eukaryota; kingdom Viridiplantae; phylum Streptophyta; class Magnoliopsida; order Asparagales; family Amaryllidaceae; genus Agapanthus; species Agapanthus africanus. The sequence goes on from JASDDO010000302.1 coordinate 53,235, forward strand.
GATCTTTGATCCAAGGGCTTTTATTTTACAGAAGGAAATCTTCTTGTTTTATCAAGAACAGAAAATATTTCTTTAGAATTTTAATTCTGTTTGGCGCAGATGCCCTAGCGCGTGACACGTGTCGTGCAGCGCACAGCGCAGCACAACTGCGCTAGCGCATCTGCGCTGACACGTGTCGCGCAGCGCACAGAGCATCGCAACTGCGCTAGCGCATCTGCGCTGACACGTGTCGCGCAGCGCAGTGCTTGCGCAACTAAAGCGTTGCTTCCTTTAATTTTGCTTAAAATAGAGCTTTGCTTTGATTGGGCGCGCCTTCTTGGGCGCTACGTCTGCACCTGACACGTGGCGCGTTGCGCGCGGCGCAAAGAATCTGAAGCATTGCTTCATTTATTAAAGTTTAAATTTTCAAAGTAGAGCTTTGCTCTGATTGGGGGAAGATGAAGCGTTACTTCATCTACCGCCTTGGAATTTGAACAGAGCTTTGCTCTGATTGGGGTAAACAAATGCCCCCCCATCGTTGCGCTTACGTGGACCCAAACGCAAGCGCAACGGTGGCAAAATCCCAATCGTTGTGGCAGCTTTTGGAAGTTGAAGAGGCATTCGATGCCTATAAATAGGACCTTTGTTCCCCCACAGATGCTTATCATCTTTAAGATTTTTATTTTCAAAAGACTTCGGAGCTTTGCTCATATTTAAGAACTTTTAGAGCCCTGCTCTTGTTTCTTTTTAAGAACTTTCAAAGTTCAGAACCCAGCACCCCTTTTAGGTAAAATTTTAAATTAAATCAAGTTAAGTTTAAATAACAGAGCCTTGCTCTCATAGATCTTTTGATCTAAAGAAAATCCTTTTTGGGGTTTCACCAACTAGAGCTTTGCTCTCATGAATCTGTTTCAGGGTTTCTCAACCCATGAATAGAAATTTGCATTTTTTGGCAAAACATAGATCCCTTTGATCTAAAAGAACTCTTAAGAGTGTTTCATTGATCTTAGAGTTTGAAGATGACATTTTATTCCTCAGTTGTAACTCTTCGAAAACCGTTTAGGCAGTTTTTCGGTAATCGGCTAATTTGTCAGCTTTTTCCGTAAAAGTCAAAATAGGTATTTTTTTTATTGTAGACCTAATTATACAAAATTTAGATAAGATATTACTATAAATTGGTCACTAAAATGTTACTTAAAATTTTCTAGTTAAATAAATTTTTTTTTTCGTAATTAATTATTTTTAATATTATTTTAAGCTTTTAAAAATACATTAAATGAGTGATAAATACAAATTTAATTAGGTAAATTTATTAATTAGGAATTTTTATAAACTAAAATTTAGTGTTAATAAAATTGCATCATGACTTTTCAAGATTTTTTTCAAGGGTTTAAGAAACATATGAAAAATGATAAGAAAAAGGGTTGTTTTTGAAAAATCTTGATGTGAAAGCTTCATTTGACCTTAGATGATATTTTTCTTCATGGAATTTTCTACACATCCTCTCATTCTCCCTCTCCTCTTGCTCAGGCCGAGCCCCCCCTCCTACAGCCCAAATTTTTTCACCATTTTCCTTCTTCAAATTCTTGCAAAAAAAATCTACAAAATCTACAAAAATTTCACACTTTTCTTCATAAATTCAAACCACAATCCTTGTCCACCCCTTTCCAACCCAAATTAGTTTAAAAACTTGAAGAAATGAGGCATCTTTGGTGGCTTGAGCAAGCTAGGGTTCAACTTGTGAGGTGAAAATTCTAAACTAGCTGTTAAATTGTAGTTTAAATGTGCAAAAATTGAACTTTGATGTATTAATTTATTAGTAATTGCTTGTTTATGAAATTCAAGAAAGGGATTTGATTGTGAATTAGGGTTTGTAGCATGGTTGATGGATTAAAGTTAGGGTTTTGGTTATCTAATTGGTTAGAATGGTAAATTGTGCGATGTTACGCTCGCTAAATCGATAATTTGCGATTTTTGCATCGAAATCGGTATGCAAATGCTTTCTAGATTTTTATGTAAATTAGGAGGTGATCAAATTGCGTTATATTAGCGATATAATTAGCTTCATATACGACAATTAGTATGCGCGAATGCGGGGTTTTGTCTACTCGGGTTTTGGTTTTGTCGATTGCCCCGAAATAACGATTCCAGTTAAGATTTAGCGATTTTCGTGTGTTTTCCACGCACCGAGTGTACGTTATGTTTAATTCAAGAGCGTCGATCTTTTTATATTGACTTGGTGTCGTTTTAGGGGTATGTAATCTTATATTGTGTGTTATGCAATGCTAGGATCGGTCGGGGAAACATCCGACACGGCGCGTAAAGGCAAGGCGGTGGTCGGATCGGATTAGCGAGGCATTCAGGTGAGTAGATATATTCATCTATGGGGGAATCGTCTGGATGGCGCGAGGCGCCCCTAGTTAGGATTACCCTATTTCTTGCAAGACTTGTATTGTTAGTTAGCTTACCCCTTTATTTACGTTGCATACCCTTATAGCTAACCGTATACTAGATTGCATGGATATTCATATACACATATGTGATATCACTTCGTAGGACACGAACACCATTACCATTGGCATCTGTTGCACGCACACTATTCATGTGACACACACGCCTTTGGTAATTGCCATGTGATTAGTCCAAAAATTTGTATTTACCGTAATCAGAAACGGCGTCGCTTTGCAGCTAGCCGGTGAATACGGGTCGATCCGCAGAGATGTGTAACTTTCTGTTTTTGTGTTATCACGAGTTGATTCCGATGGTGGTTTGGTTTTTGTCGATTGATTTAAAACTAATTAATATGATATTAAAGAACTTGTTAGGGTTAGGTATAAGGTAGGGTTGATAAGATCGATATTGTCACCTCTTTCAATGCCGTTTAATTAAAGCTTTTTAGAAATCATATCAATTATTAGCAAAGGGGATTAGGATGATTTGGGAAGAAACGAAGTTTCTTCCTCTAGATCCTTGTCCGTCCTTTCCTATTAATTGGTACAATCTTCATGGACGTCATGTATGCCCGGCCCTTTATACTACGGTTCACCGTTACCTCATAGGTAGGGTGCCGTAGGGAGCGGGTCATGCATGCGTGCATGAAGTTCTAGTTATGAGAAAAAGTATCGGCATTGAAGGAGGTGAGATATATTCATCTCTCACTCCCTTCCTTGTTCCTAACCCTAACAAGCGAGGATTTTACTCGCTTATTAGGGAATTTTCTAAAAACGACATTTTTTTTGTTGTTATGTTTTAAAGTGTTTGGTTCAAATCTTGAATTATTACTTACTGCAGATTAAAAGGAGCTAGACTAGTTAACTAAGGCAAGTAATAAAGTTACTCTACTGCAAGAACGATATGAAATAACTAGGGCAAGAATTAGATTAGAACTAAGGCAGGAATTTAAAAGACAAACTTACAAAAGTGATGCTCTAGATCTCCCAACAAATCTGATTTTTATTGATTGAAAAGAGGCATGGCATTTTACAGATTTTGAGTACAATTTATAAGCAAACAGTGAAGTTAGGGGTTACAGACTCTCGCAGAGGTGCAATTACATATTTGCCCCCTAAAAATCCCAACACCCGCACCGTCGCACCGACACAAGAAGTCGGTGCCGACAAGGGCACCATACGGCCGCGGAACCGCGGCAATGATAGGCCTTGGGCCGCGGTTCCGCGGCCCTTTGGTGAGATCAGCTCACCAACTTCTCTGGTCTTCATGCTGGATACTTGGGCTTGTTTGTTCTTCACTATTTTTCTCTGTTTGGCTTCTTGGTCTTTTCCAGATCTTCAGTGAAAACTTGTGAGGAGCTTTTGACCGTTCACTTTGACATTTCGGACCGCACTGCTTTATACAATTGTAACCTGTTCTTCGTGACTCGGATCCATCTTCTTGTTGGTCAAAAGTCTCTCTTTTGTATCATGTTCTGTCTTTTCTCACTGTCTTCGCTCCAAGAGCCTGTATCCTGTATCATGCAACAGACGTGCGTCAAAAGTACCTGTTTACTTATAAAATGAATAAAAGTGGGGCGTATGAATTGCAATATTATGATATGAACAAATACCCCCAAACTTATCTTTTGCTCGTCCCCGAGCAAACTTATTATTTTATTCTAACCTAGCCGCACTTTCGCAAGGAAACGCGATTGCACTGAGCACATGCAACAAGCCGTTAAATCTTTAGGTGTCCCTATTAGGAGGAGTGTTGTCTCCTGAGGGTTTTTCAACGGATTACACCCATAAAATCCTATCCATTTGGTTTTTCTATTTTTGCTCTCCAATTAGGTTTTCTAACAAGGAATTCTATTATCGTCGCCCCGTAAATTATCCACCCATATTCTTCACACTTTCTTATTGTGTAACTTAAGATTGTACATGTTCTATAAAATTACTTAGAATTCAGCATTTCTTAAGTTTTTCTTCTAGAGTTTCATCTCCACTTAGGAATTTCTATCAACTCTCTTAAAGATACAAGTTTTATTCTTCATTCCTTTCTCTTATCTAAACTCTAATCACATATCCCCACGTGTGTGTAATTGTCACCCCTACACTTGGAAATTCAAATCAAGCAATCGTACTCTCGTCCATTGTCCAAAGCACTTATTAATTTGTGAATTTTTCTTAACTTTCGCTTACACATCCTTCATGCGTCCGTTAATACTTCTTGAGGTTTAACAGCTGATAACAAGATGCGTTAGCACTTTAAAGCGTATTTCCTAGTTTTACAACACCCAAGGCTTTTAGCAGTGACTCCCAAACCAGTTGGTCTAAGGCACTAGGTGATGAAGCACCCTCGCTAAATAATTTTCTAGCCCTAAGTAATCACAAAAACCAGTGTCCATTTTTTTTATTCACTTTTTTTTCTTTTTCATTGTACTAAGGACTTTAGACAAGAGTATTTCAAGGTCTCTTCTACTAATCCAAGTTTCAAGGTGCGTGATTGTGCATTTTGTAGGGTATACATTTTCAGAATCTAAACTTAAGCTAGGAACTATTTTTCGAACTTATACTCTAATAAGAATATTAATACTCTTCCCTCATTTTGGCTTAGCCCAAGAAGTGAACCCAAAATTTGCCTATTCCTAAATAACCTACAAAGACATATATTCTCTACCGTTAAACTCTAAGGATTGTTATTTTTAGGGTTTTTAATTTGCTAAGTCTAAGATCTAGTTTTTCCTAGCTAGTTAACCTTTTTATCAAACTCAAGTCAATTAACCAAAATTGAATACAATAATTTTTATAATTTTTGAATTTTTTTTTCAATTTTTATGGGGTTTTCAGTTTCCTAATTTTTTTTATTTTTCAAATTTTCAAATTTTTATGATTTTTTTTATATAAAGATGCAATGCAGAAATTAAATATGCAAAAGGGAGAGAAAAATAAATACAATATGCAATGCAAAAGATAACTATATACATTACCCTCTCCCCCAAACTTGGGCAAAGAAGAGCCCTCACTGCCCGGCCCCACGTCGCGCTCGTGAGCGTGAACGTGATCGTTCCCCTCTAGCCAAAAGTGTTTGGATTCCCCTCTCAATTTCCGTCAACCGACGGTCGTGATCTCGTGCAGTTGCCCGAAACTCATCCCTCAAAGAGTCGATTCTTCTCACTGTTCTCCGCATCAATCGCGCATGCTCCTGGGGAGTTAGTTCTTCCCCGCTTGAAGTCGAGCTCGAGCTAGGGGTGTGTGCGGGTATATTTTCTGCCGGTTCCGTTCGTGTCCAAATATCAGTGAGCCTAGAGTAGGACGACCTGACGCCCTCTACAAGTGGTCGAACCGGAACACCGTCTATCATGTATGAGTCAAATTCCTCGACGGGGAGGAAATAACGGCAGAGTTGGGTAACAAGCATGGGACATGGATATACGGTACCTCGTTTCCCCGTACCTGTAGATTGGAGCAAAACAGTGCACATGTCGAACCTTGGATTTTTCATCATCAGTGTGTGTACGACGTGTAATGAAGGGGTGAAAAAAGTCGTGTTGTGGGAACTACCAAAGATATTGTTTTGTGCCCACCGGCACACAGTTAAAACGTTCGCGAAAAGGGTCCGTGCTTGGATACCCTTACGCGGTTCTCGTGCACAGTTATTCCCCATCAAAGGCATATAATCTTCAAAGTGCAATGGGTGGTCATGTGCGGGTACGCGTGGTATGAGTGTAACCTCGTGGATCATGTCCCTATCGATGTGAATTTCCCGATTTCCCCAATTTATTTTAATGTAACCTAAGTTGTCAAGACTATTATCTTCCATTGATTCATAAAATAGGGCAACTAGGTTAGATAGGGCAAACGCAGATGAGTGATTATAGAGCAGGAAATTCCAGCCCCTTTGTTCGATTTCATGTGCGAAATATCTACCGTATACTTCGTGTGTGAAAACCGGAGAAAAATCCCTTTCAAACTGCATTTTATGTGCCATTTAGATTTTTCCAGTAAAAAGATATGCAGGAACAGAGAAGGAATTGATAGAGTTACCTCCCCTGAAAATTTCAGGGGGTGACGACACCAGACGGCGGCGGTTCAGCGGCGGGAGGCGGCAACGGCGGCGGAAACGCGGCGGTTTGGTGGAGTTGCGGCGAGATTTTTCTGGAGAGGGTAGGGGGAGGCGGCTAGGGTTTTATGAAGAGGAAAAAATTAGGGTAAAAGAACAGGGGGGGTTCGGGGCTTATAAATAGAGGAAAAGGGTGGATATTTGTATAGAACACCCTCTAAAACTAGGGTTTTATTTGTAAAATCAGCTCTTAATTCTGAAAATTTGCAATTAGGTCCAAAATTTTTATTTATTTATTTATTTATTTTTTTATGGTATTTTTTTTATACATTTACAAATGATATACATACCCCCAAACTTATTTGAAATAATGTTTTGGGAAAAAGAAATTTGGGGGTGAAGGTGGAGGAACATCACTCAGTGTAGATCGGCTCCTGCAAGAACAGGAGCTCCTCCGAAGGGTCCGCTGTGAAGAACGGTTTCAGTCGATGCCCATTCACTTTGAATAAGGTACCTTCTTCAGGATTTTCAAGATCTACCGCACCGTGCGGATAAACGGTGCGGACTACAAAAGGTCCTCTCCATCTGGACTGGAGCTTGCCGGGATGAAAATGTAACCGAGTGTCATAAAGTAGAACCTGTTGACCAGGTTCAAAAGTTTTTCGCAAAAGGTGTTTATCGTGGAACACCTTAGCTCGGTTTTTAGCAATTATGGCATTATCATATGCCTCATCCCTCAGCTCCTCCAATTCATTCAATTGCAGCTTTCGATTGCTGCCCGCATCTCCTAAAGATAGATTCAGCTCTTTGATAGCCCAGAAAGCTTTATGCTCAATCTCCACTGGGAGGTGGCAAGCCTTCCCGTACACAAGCCGGTATGGGGACATATCAAGATCGGTCTTATATGCAGTACGGAAAGCCCATAGTGCATCTATCAGTTTAAGTGACCAATCTTTACGGTTTTTGGAAACCGTTTTCTCCAAGATTTGTTTTATTTGCCGATTTGAAACCTCGGCTTGCCCACATGTTTGAAGGTGATATGGCGTTGACAACTTGTGGGTGATAGAGTATTTGCGCATTAAGGACTCGAAAGTCCTATTGCAGAAGTGAGAACCATTATCACTTATTATCGCCCGAGGGTGCCCAAATCGAGAAAATATGTGTTCTTTAAGAAACCGAACGACAACTTTATTATCGTTCGTTCGGCTGGGCACAGCCTCGACCCACTTTGAAACATAGTCAACCGCCAAAAGAATATACACATTTCCAAAAGAGTTAGGAAATGGTCCCATGAAATCTATACCCCAAACATCAAAAATGTCCACAACCAAAATAGGTTGGAGCGGCATTTCGTTTCTCCGCGATATCCGGCCCAAGTGTTGGCACCGGGAGCAAGTTTTGCAGTATTCAAATGCATCCTTGAAGAGTCGTGGCCAATAGAAACCACACTGCAAAACTTTTTCAGCTGTCTTCTTTGGGCCAAAGTGCCCGCCACATGCTTGATCGTGGCAAAAAGACAGCACGCTCTTGACCTCACTTTCAGGTATACACCGACGAATGATTTGGTCGAAACAGTATTTAAAAAGATAGGGCTCATCCCAGTAAAAATGCTTTACTTGGGATAAAAATTGAAGTTTATCCTGTTTCGACCAATCATTAGGTATCAGGCCGGTGGCTAAGTAATTCACAATATCGGCGAACCATGGTTCGCAAGAAACGGTCAAGAGTTGCTCGTCGGGAAAAACATCAGTGATTGGAAGATCGAGCGTGGGCGAAGAAGGAAGTCGTGATAGGTGATCAGCTACTACGTTTTCACATCCTTTTTTGTCCTTAATGACAAGGTCAAACTCTTGTAATAAGAGGATCCAACGTATTAGCCTTGACTTAGCATCCTTCTTCGCAAAAAGGTGGCGAAGAGCTGAATGATCTGTATATACAACGACTGGAGAGCCGATTAAATAAGGCCGAAATTTTTCGAGTGCAAACACAACAGCTAAAAACTCTTTCTCTGTTGTTGTGTAGTTGAGTTGGGCCTCATTTAGTGTTCGGCTAGCATAATAAATCACGTGCGGCATCTTATTAATGTGCTGTCTAAGAACAGCGCCAATAGCAAAGTCTGATGCGTCGCACATGATTTCAAAAGGGTGCGTCCAGTCGGGAGATGAGAGGATGGGCGCAGTGATAAGGGAATGCTTCAAAGACTCGAACGCTTCAATGCAAGTGGAGTCGAAAGCAAAAGTTGTGTCCTTGGCCAGTAAGAGAGTCAAGGGTCTAGCAATCTTGCTAAAGTCCTTGATGAACCGTCTGTAGAAACCGGCGTGGCCAAGGAAGGCTCTGATATCTTTGACGCATTTTGGGGGAGGGAGGTTAGAAATCACTTCGATTTTAGCTCTGTCAACCTCGATACCGTTTTGCGAGATGACATGTCCTAAGACAATGCCCTCTCGCACCATGAAATGGCACTTCTCCCAATTCAATGTTAGGTTCTTATCCCTGCAGCGGGTAAGAACAGCGTCAAGATGTCGTAAACACTCGTCGAAGGAGTCGCCAAAGATGGAGAAATCATCCATAAAGATCTCCAAGAACTTTTCAACCATGTCTGAAAAGATCCCCATCATACACCGCTGAAATGTCGCGGGTGCATTGCATAACCCAAAGGGCATGCGACGATAAGCAAACGTGCCAAAGGGACAAGTGAATGTTGTCTTGATCCTCTTTGGCGATGGGGACTTGGTTGTAACCAGAATAGCCGTCGAGAAAGCAATCGAACTCGTGCCCTGCCAATCGCTCGAGCATTTGGTCAATGAAAGGTAAAGGAAAGTGGTCCTTCCTTGTTGCGGCATTGAGTTTCCTATAGTTTATGCAGACTCGCCACCCAGTTTGGGTGCGAGTGGGAATTAACTCATTTGCCTCATTGGTAATGACCGTAATGCCCGATTTTTTTGGCACGACGTGGATTGGGCTAACCCATTGGCTATCCGAGATAGGGTAAATGATACCACTATCCAGACACTTGACAATCTCCTTCTTAACAACCTCTTTCATGATGGGGTTGAGGCGTCTTTGTGGATCCCGGGCCGGCTTGGCATCATCCATTAAGTGTATATGATGTTCGACTATGAGGGGACTAATCCCCTTAATGTTCGCCATAGACCAGCCGAAAGCTTGCCGATTATTATGTAAGACCATCAAAAGAGCTTTCTCTTGCTCAAGAGCTAGAGAGGCTGATATAATGACAGGTAAGGTCTCATTATCACCTAGATAAGCATATTTTAGGTGTGTCGGCAAAAGCTTTAATTCGAGTTTAGGAGGTGAAACGATAGATGGTAACAATGGGGTAGTTGTTTCAAACTCGAAGGATTCTATCAAAGGTTCGAACCGAGTGTACGCAACAGTGTCGGATGGTTCAACTAACTCATCCGAAAAAGCAAAAGACTCCAATTCAGGTGATGAGTCTTCAAAGTCATCGACGAAGGTAAAGCACTCAAAATCGTTATCCGCTGTGAAAGCTGCGTCGGATTCTAGGAGGAACGCACTAGTGGCGTTAACATTGCTGTGATCGAACAAAAAATTCTCGAATTCACAGTCCTCCTCCGCGATCTCATTGATCGAGCAAACATCAAGTACGCTAGCATTAGGCTCAGCAGGCTGACTTCCCAACTTGAAAATATTGAGCTCAATTGTCATATTGCCGAAAGATAGGTTCATTGAACCATTACGACAATTGATCACTGCATTGGAAGTAGCCAGAAATGGTCGACCAAGTATTACCAGAATTTGGTTCCGGGGGTTAGCAACAGCTTGTGTATCCATCACAATAAAGTCAACGGGGAAAATGAAATCCCCTACTCTAATTAACACATCCTCCAGCTCTCCCCTAGAATGGGTTATTGACCGGTCGGCCATTTGGAGAGTACAGTGAGTGGGCTTAAGCTCTCCAACGCCCAATTGCTCATACACAGAATAGGGTAGCAAATTGACACTTGCGCCAAGATCTAATAGTGCTCTATTGATGTTCTTGTCCCCAATTGTTATCGAAATGGTAGGACACCCGGGGTCCTTTTGCTTTGGGGGTAGGGAATTTACAAGAGCAACACTAATAGCACTAGCCACAAAAACTTTCTTTGGCACTTGCGACTTCCTCTTTTTGGTGCATAAGTCCTTTAAAATTTTTGCATATGAAGGAACTTGCTGGATGGCATCCAAAAGAGGGATATTTATGCTAACCTGTTTGAACAACTCAACAATCTTCTCCATCTGTGGAGTTGGTTTATTGGATCTCAACCGATTAGGAAAAGGAACATTTTGAAAGGTGGTTGAGTCCAACTTTTGCGGATCAGATTGTCGAGTTGGAACTGCACCCCGTGTAGATGTGTTCGTGTTGTGAGAAATGGGTCCGTTCGAGCTAGAAGAGGTAGAGCCATGTGAAAGGTGGAGAATAGGCTCTGAAGAAGAAGAAGAAGGTGAAGAAGATGAAGAAGGGCCACCGGCAGGGGTGTCATTGTTCATGCCCACATTGTTTTGCAACACTTTTCCCGATCTCAACGTGGTCACAGCATTTACGTTATGATTCTGCTGTTGATATGCAGCATGTGCGTGACCGGGGTTGGGCAGTGGTTGAGACGGGAGTTTTCCCTTTTCGCGCTCGCTCAAAGCTGCATTGAGTCTTGCAATTTGTGTCTCAATAGATTTGATGCTTTGATCGTGTGAGGCACTATTTTGCACTAATGATTGAATAGAAGTCTCAAGTCTTGCTGTAGACTGTGTAGATTGCTTAAGGAACGCATCTAGACTTCTTTCGAGCGAGCTAACCTTATCATTATTAGGTTGAACATAATTATTTGGCTGGTAAGCATTGTTAGGCACAAAATTGTTCACCTGATTAGGGTAAGGTTGTTGTTGAAATTGTTGCGGTTGAAATTGTGTTTGTGAAGGTGCTTGTTGCTGTTGTGGAGGAGGAGGTCTTTGAAAATTGTTATTTCCTTGGAATTGTTGATTTTGGTTCCAAGCGAAATTTGGGTGACTCCTCCACCCCGGATTATATGTCGAAGAATACGGATCGTTTCTTTGTCGTTGCTGAAATGCAACATTGACTTGATCCTGTCCTTGAGTGGATGCATTATAAGGACACTCTTCGGTTAGGTGCGACGGATCCACACAACAAGCACAGACAGTTCGTGGGGGCACAACAGGGGCAGGAGAAGGCGATGAGATTTTGGTCTCAATCGCTTCTAGCTTTTTCGTAAGAGCAGTCATCTCGGCCTTCATGGCAATCGACATCTCTACTTGATGTATGCCTGCCTTAGATTGACCACTAGAAGATGATGTGGTCTTGGTACTCTCCCACTGAATTGTTTGCTCACTAAGATCCTCAAGAAACTGCCATGCTTCATCACTAGACTTAGAGAGAAAATGACCTTGACAGATGGTTTCTAGCAACTGCTTCGTTGCCGAGTTCAATCCTTCGTATAATGTTTGGCAAAGTTGCCAACTTTCGATCCCATGATGAGGGCATTGAACTAGTAGGTCCTTAAATCTCTCGAAGCACTTCCAAAATGGTTCGGAAGGAAGTTGTGAGAATTATTTCATTGCGGATTCTGGCAGTTTTATGATGAGGATAGAACTTTTTCAGAAAAGCTTTCACGAACTCGTCCCAATTTCTTATGGAATGTGATGCGGTGCTGTATAGCCACTTCTCGGCTAGGTCACATAAGGTAAAAGGAATGACCCTTAGCCTTATAGCGTCATCACTTAATTGGGTTGTTTTCATCATAGCGCACACATTTTGGAATTTATTGATAAAGATATATGCATCTTCAGATTTCAAACCATGAAATTTTGGCAGCATATTGATGAAATGTGGTTTTATTTCAAAATTGTCCCCATTTGCCGGTGGGGGTGAAAGACAAGTAGGTAAAGAAGTGCGGATGGGGTAAAAGAGATCCTGGAGCGCAACTCGTGCGGGCGCTTCAACAGGCGGCTGGTTCGGGTTATTCGCACCTAACGGAGGTGGAATCCTTCCCGTCGGTAAGGTATTGTTGGGGTTGAATCCCGACATGCCTTCGGTGAAAGAATTTGAAGTTGAGGGTAAGAAAGTGGACGGAGTGTCGACTTTAGTGTCGAAAGGTTCGTCGGTCGGTACCAACGAAACATGGACTAATCGGGCGTCAGTATCCCTAGTCCAAAGTGACATACACTAAAGGGTAGTGTAGTCAGAAAAAAGAAAAAGACAGAATGTGGAGGTAAGATAACGTCAGTGAGGGAAAGTGGTGGAAGTGAGTTGCAAGTTTTCTTAGCGGCAAGTTGCAAGTTTTGAAAAGATTTTTCTCTTTTTTTTTTATGTGAGAGTTTTGCAAAAAGGTTTTTGGAAAGGGACTCGTGACACAAATCAACCACACATGCACAATCAGGCTTAGATCTAGGGTCACCTAGGTCTGCTAGACAGCTCCTAACTAGGGCTAGAAATAGGACCTCAAACCGCCTCTTCACGGACAAGTACGGCCAGGTAAGTGGGAAGGAACCACCACTACAGTGGGCCTAATTAATAACCACTAGCCTAGACACCGCAATGTCGGTTAGGATAAACGGTCGATGCCTATACTAGTCCTTTTCCTATTGAGCTCGATGTCCTTAAGTCTGAGTCTAGTCTTTTTTAATTAATTGTGGTCAGTGCACATGCTTTAGGTGTTTTCTGGGGTCTTGGGAAGGGTGATGAAATCCCCACCCAATCTGAGTTTGGTCAATTAGCCCTTTAAAGTCCGATTAAATTATGCAAAACAGTAAAATTCACTTGCAATCAATTTTTAGCGCGGCGCAAAGAAACCTGCAGAAAATCTGTTATTTAGAAGGGGGAGAAAGAATTTTTAGCGCAAAGAATTCCTTCAGAAAATTTTTACAGTGGATATATGGAGGTTGCAGAGGGGAGAAAGAGAGATCTAACCATGCAAATTTGAGGTGCTGACGTGGCTAAATAGCCGCGGTTCCGCGGTCTGGGGCTCTCCTGGGCCGCGGTTCCGCGGTCGTCTAGAGGGATCACTCTCTGGAAAAATTTGTACTGCTCCTTTGTGCCACTCCTCCTCTGTTGTGATGTTCACTTTCCTGATTTGAACTCTGTAAAATTCCAGATCCGAGAGTCTTTGCTGTTTCAGCAAGATTCAAACCATAAAACCCTTCAAACAGATAAAAATCGATAAAATATTTTTGTATATTTTATATTTTCTGATTTTTATGATTTTTCAAAAATTTATATCAACCCGAAATCATACAAAAGAAAAAATTACGCCATCCCCGGCAACGGCGCCATTTGATTAGTCCAAAAATTTGTATTTACCGTAATCAGAAACGGCGTTGCTTTGCAGCTAGCCGGTGAATACGGGTAGATCCGCAGAGATGTGTAACTTTCTGTTTTTGTGTTATCATGAGTTGATTCCGATGGTGGTTTGGTTTTTGTCGATTGATTTAAAACTAATTAATATGATATTAAAGAACTTGTTAGGGTTAGGTATAAGGTAGGGTTGATAAGATCGATATTGTCACCTCTTTCAATGCCGTTTAATTAAAGCTTTTTAGAAATCATATCAATTATTAGCAAAGGGGATTAGGATGATTTGGAAAGAAACGAAGTTTCTTCCTCTAGATCCTTATCCGTCCTTTCCTATTAATTGGTACAATCTTCATGGACGTCATGTATGCCCGGCCCTTTATACTACGGTTCACCGTTACCTCGTAGGTAGGGTGCTGTAGGGAGCGGGTCATGCATGCGTGCATGAAGTTCTAGTTATGAGAAAAAGTATCGGCATTGAAGGAGGTGAGAGATATTCATCTCTCACTCCCTTCCTTGTTCCTAACCCTAACAAGCGAGGATTTTACTCGCTCATTAGGGAATTTTCTAAAAACGACATTTTTTTGTTGTTGTTATGTTTTAAAGTGTTTTGTTCAAATCTTGAATTATTACTTACTGCAGATTAAAAAAAGCTAGACTAGTTAACTAAGGCAAGTAATAAAGTTACTCTACTGCAAGAATGATATGAAATAACTAGGGCAAGAATTAGATTAGAACTAAGGCAGGAATTTAAAAGACAAACTTACAAAAGCGATGCTCTAGATCTCCCAACAAATCTGATTTTTATTGATTGAAAAGAGGCATGGCATTTTACAGATTTTGAGTACAATTTATAAGCAAACAGTGAAGCTAGGGTTACAGACTCTCGCAAAGGTGCAATTACAGATTTGCCCCCTAAAAATCCCAACACCCGCACCGTCGCACCGACACAAGAAGTCGGTGCCGACAAGGGCACCATACGGCCGCGGAACCGCGGCAATGATAGGCCTTGGGCCGCGGTTCCACGGCCCTTTGGTGAGATCAGCTCACCAACTTCTCTGGTCTTCATGCTGGGTACTTGGGCTTGTTTGTTCTTCACTATTTTTCTCTGTTTGGCTTCTTGGTCTTTTCCAGATCTTCAGTGAAAACTTGTGAGGAGCTTTTGACCGTTCACTTTGACATTTCGGACCGCACTGCTTTATACAATTATAACCTGTTCTTCGTGACTCGGATCCATCTTCTTGTTGGTCAAAAGTCTCTCTTTTGTATCATGTTCTGTCTTTTCTCACTGTCTTCGCTCCAAGAGCCTGTATCCTGTATCATGCAACAAACGTGCGTCAAAAGTACCTGTTTACTTATAAAATGAATAAAAGTGGGGCGTATGAATTGCAATATTATGATATGAACACCATGCCACGTGCACCATAGAACCTGTTTAGCTTAGTATCGCCACTTGCATCATACATGATATATGAAATAGCATAGCATGTATATACCTCGCATCATCATCATACTTACATAGATTTCTAGCCACAATTCACATCGCATACCTTGATATCATAGACATTTATCATATATAACATGTTGGACATTATGATTTTCTTAAGGATTTCAGTATTGCTGCGATTTCTGGATTTTTGGGGAAAACCGCAAGAACTTAACAAAAGCTTATATTTATCATTTTTAAAACAAAGTTGCGGTTTTCTCGTGATGTATGTGTCGTCCACCATGAGTTTTCATGTTTTCTGTTGGATTTCGAGACCCGATTCGAGGAGTGGATGAACCGTCTTGGGTACATGGTGGGCCCGGTATGGTACCCCGGGGCAAGAAGATCGAGTTGTAGACGATGAGCCTGGCAGGGGAAGACTACCTACCGGTGATGTCTGGCGCGGCGGATATCCGGAGGATACTGACCGTTGTCGTGAGATTTGATGACATGGGCCGATCCGGACTGACGGAGCCCGATATTTTGAGACATTGATACAGTGAGACATTGAGACAGAGGTGATTTCATATTTGGTGTCGATGCTTGACACGGTTTTCAGATGATTTCTTGATGGTATTTAGCTATTATAAAGATATTCCTTTTTCTAAAGTTAAGAATGCAGAACTCTTAACATTTAAAACACTTAAAGATTTAGTAATGACATTGCATACATGTGCATGCATACTAGAGGTATTATATCACATCTGAACATACATGCTGTGACGCATTTGCGTGCATTCTTACGATTGCCTTATTAGATGTTATATTCTACTCACGAGCTGGCAACTCACCCCCGTTGTGCCACAGTGTCTTGCAGGTCGGACCCGTTATCCTTGTAGCGGCGGGCTATCTTATCATCAGCTCCTTTTGCTCTGACTCGCGACATTGCTCGTAGGTGGGTTGCGAGCACACTTTATTTCTTTTTGCTCTATCATTGTATCTAGTATTCTCCATCTACCACTTTTTATTTGTATATGCGGCCTAGTGATGAGACTGAAAGATTTGTATATATGTGGTTTCTTTTGGGTCGAGCTCACTTGAGCCGACGTGTTTTCTGATATTTTGCATTTCTTTTATGCTCTTTTTCTTGATATTACTTATATATTGCGTGTGGTTGTGATCCGCCTTGGGCGAAGAGCTAGCTCCCACTTGGGGATGCCATTTTATGATTACAGGTTATATATATCTTGTTGTACCCATTTTGGGGGATAGAATTTACAGAGGAGACTCTGCCGAAATTTTCAGAAATTTTTGGATGTTTTTTTTAAAAAGGGATTCTATGCAACTTAATTGATTTAAAAAAAATCGTTTTCATGTGAGGTTTTCCTTCACTCTCTTTTGCTTCTGGTTTAGATTTTTCTGGGCTTTGGCTGACTTAGGTTACGGTACGCCTTTAGACGTCTTGTAATCTATGTGCCAGTCACGTTCCGTACTTTCGGGTCGTGACAAAGTTGGTATCAGAGCCAAGTTTTACCTTTCTGAGTGTAGGACGACCTTGGTAGATGGAGTAGGTGACTTAAGCAGAGTGGCGTAGCGTGGGTATGATCCGCGGCATACTTACGATACGGTACTCCGCCTAAGTGACTGATCAGTCGAAAATAATGTATTTTTAACACGGCAATTTCCCCATCTTTTGCATACATTTAGAAGTGTTCGGTATTCATATTTCACATATTAGCAAATCAATTGTAAAATGCCAGATTGCATGTATTAGACTTTTAAACCGACACTTTAAGGGAAATTGACCGCATTTCGATGAATTACACTTTCCCTGTAGACGATCCGCACTTACTAACGCGCTACAATCGACACCGTTATTGATTGCGGTCAAATATTTTTGGTTGTGATTTCTATACAATTTTCATACTACACAAAACAAGAATCATTTACAATCAAATGGCGCCGTTGCCGGGGATCATTTGATTTACTTACACAATCGGAAATCATTCAAATCAAAATGGCGTCGTTGCCGGGGATAGTGCGCTAATTGTTCGTATTTTGAAATTTGAGTTGAAAATTTTATTCCATCTAAATTTTGTGATCAAAATTCGTGCAAACACTAATACGTGTGTTGTGATTTGATTGCGAGGAAATATGGAATTATTGGATCTGGAGAAATTTTTTTCTGAATTTTCCAGAGAGCTGAGGAGTTCAAGTGAAACAGTGTCAAGAATTTTGGTCCAGTGAACAGTCATTTTGACCGCCCTTCCGCGGCATAAGAGCCCAACTACGGCGGTTCCGCGACCCCCTTGTTGATTCACTGTACCAATTTTGCTCTGTAAGTCTCTATCTTTCTTATCTCCTCCTTTGTCTGCTCCAATTGACAATTTGTTGCAGGTTTCTTTGCAAATAATAGCTGCGCCGCAAAAAAGCAAAATAAAATTTGTGCGTGTTTTGATTCTTGGTTGTTTGCATAATTAATACGGAAAATTAAGGGGCACGACCAAATCCAGATTAGGTGGGGAGTTCATTACCGTTCCTAAGCCCCGAAAATCACAAACTTGCATCCGTATTTACCCTCATTAACTAAAAAATATCTAGAGATGACTCTAAGGACCGTCACGCTCAATTAGAACAGAAGAAGGCCGTGGGTAATTCATTGCTTATCCGCGTTTTCTTGTGGTGTCTAAGGCGAGTGTGTCTAAGGCTAGTGGTTTTTAATTAGGCCCACTACTTACGTAGTGGAGTACCTTCCCATTTACCTGGCACTTATCCGGCCATAGGGGGACAAAGAAGCAGTGGAGGATTCTATCCTGCGACTTGTCTTTGGCAGTTAGGAGCGGTCTAGAGCCGGACCTAGGTGACCACTAAAATTATGGTTTTTGCTTGTTGCATTTTGGGATTTGCATCATATTTTCAAAAATCCGTACATTTTTTCAAAAGCAAACACCGCATTCATTCTTTCCCCTAATTATAAATTCACGCTGCCACTTGTACTAACCCTTTTTAGTGCAAGATAGGCTGGACAACGGGTTTCTAGTGCCTGTTTAGTCTGCGTCCCCTGATCGACCCAAAAGTCGGTATTTCTACATTTACCCTTTTCTTTACCCACCACCACACCCACATCGATGGATCCGTCTCCATCGAACTTCTTTTCCACTACCCTGCCGCCGTCCGTTGGTGCGTAGAATCCACCTCGCATCTCTCTCCAAGAGAGGTGCTATCCTACACGAGGTCCCCTTTCCACCTGTCTTTCCATTCCACCAGCCAACGGGGAAAATTTTCAAATAAAACCCCAATACATCAACCTTCTACCAAAATTTCACGGTCTCGAGTCTGAAGACGCATATATGTTTATCACAAAATTTGAAAATGTATGCGCAATGATGGGTACCTCACAGCTTTCTGTGGATGCTTTCCGTCTACGTCTTCTCCCATTCACCTTGTACGATTTTGCCGAGAAGTGGCTATATAACACTACCGCACATTCCATTTCAAATTGGGATGAATTCGTCAAAGCATTCCTGAAGAAATTTTACCCACATCAAAAGACAGCTCGAGTCCGTAGCGAAATCTATCAATTCACCCAGCTTCCAAATGAAACATTTTCGAAATGTCTTGAACGTTTCAAGGATCTGTTAGTCCAATGTCCACATCACGGCATCCCGAGATGGGAACTGTGCCGAATCATTTATAAGGGCATTACTCCTTACACAAGACAGACCCTTGAATCCATGTGTCAAGGCAACTTTATGACTAAAGATGATGGGGAAGCCTGGGAATTTCTAGAAAATTTCGCTGAAAAATCTTTACAGTGGGAGGGTGTGAGTCAATCGTCTAGGGATGGCAATGATATTTCCATAGGAATTAGAGCTGAAATTTCAGCTTTGCATAAGAAATTTGACGCTATGGAAAACAAATTTTTAGCTGCCGCCCTAAATCAAATGTCACTCTCCAAAACTGTATGTGGCTGCTGTTTTGATCCGTCTCATTTGACGGAAGAATGTCCGTTTCAAGGTCATGAGCATACCAATGCCGCATTTCAAAGACCTAGAAACGATCCATCTTCATCCACATATGATCAGGGTTGGAGGAATCACCCTAACTTTGCTTGGAACCAATCACAATTTCAAAACATGGTTCCAACCCAACACAATTTCCAAAGGGTCTCTCCACCACAACAGCATCCACCACTTCAATTGAGTCAGCACCCCTTTCAATCACAAAACTTTCAAAATCCGGCCAACACTTTTGCATCGTCTAGTCCTTTGCAATTGACCGGTACAGATAATATCTCTGCACTAGCACAAACCTTGGATACTTTCATGAAACAATCCATCCAAGGGACGGCAAGTTTGCAATCTTCCGTCGAGAATATGATGAAGATCATTGTCTCTCAAAATGAGAACATCAAATCGATGGAAGAACAAATTGCACAACTAAAAGCCGAAATGCGTGCAAGAGAGAAAGGGAAACTTCCAGCTCAACCTTTACCTAATCCTGGCTATTCACATCCTGTGGATGCAATCACGTTGAGATCTGGAAGAGTGCTTGACAATCATGTTGGGGAAGAGTTTGATGATACTGATAAATCAATCAATAGAACCCCGGCTGAGACCTTTCCTCACACACACACTTCTAGTTCTAACCCCAGTTCTTCTACCCCACCATCTTCTTCCGAGCCTATTCTTCGTTTCCCAAAAGGCTCGTCACTTCAGCCCACCTCTTTTACTCCTCCACGGACGATTCCCACTTCTATTTTGGGATCGGTTCCACAAACACTTCCTTCTCCTATGATGGACCCAGCGCTTATTGCTAAAGCACCTTATCCTAATCGGTTAAGGGCTAACACACCGAGTCCACATATGGAGAAGATTATGAACATTTTTAAGCAAGTAAACACCAACATCCCTCTCCTAGATGCCATCCAACAAGTTCCGTCCTATGCGAAAACTCTTAAGAACTTGTGCACTAGGAAGAGGAAGACTCAAGCGCCCAAGAAGATATTCATGGAAAAAACAATAGACACGGCTTTCCCCCAACAATTACCGAGGAAACGTAAGGATCCAGGATATCCTACTATTTCCGTTTCTATTGGGGAAAAACACATCAACCGTGCTCTACTAGACCTTGGCGCTAGTGTTAACTTGCTTCCATATTCTGTTTATGAGCAACCGGGTATTGGAGAGTTGAAGCCAACCAATTGCACTCTCCAGATGGCTGACCGATCAATCACCAAACCTAGGGGTGAACTGGAGGATGTGTTAATAAAAATCGGAGAATTTATATTCCCGGTAGATTTTATTGTAATTGATACACAACCTGTAGCGAACCCACGGAATCAAATTCCGGTGATTTTAGGTCGCCCCTTTTTAGCCACTTCCAATGCTATTATCAACTGTCGTAACGGTTCTATGACCCTATCCTTCGGGAATAGGTCAATTGAGCTGAACATTTACAAGTTGGGAAATGTACCCTCCGAACCTACTGCTCAGATCTGTTCTGTCGACTTAATGGATGTCGACAACAGCGAATTTGATGATCCTCCTGGTACCGATCTAGACTCTTTTCATATGTTATTGTTTGACCCAACTATGTATCATACACATACAGACTCTTCCACCGAGATGTCCGGGTCAACAATTAACACGGATTATGAACTGTTCTTAGAGTCTGAAGATCACCCCGCACTTTGTGATGATATTATTCATCGGGGTATTGATGGAACTTTTGAGGAGATCTTCGCTGATGAACTCGCATTTTTGAATGACACGGGTGTTGAGATGAATCATCTTCCAATCACTGAAATTGAACCTCCGCCCCTTCTTCTAAACTGTAAAAAGAATGCGAATAATCCATCACATTCACTGCATCGTCTCTCCAGACGCACACACATTCTTTTCCACCTCTTTCCCTTTCCACACTTCTTCTTTCACCAACCAGAGCACTGCATTGATAAATTTTTTGAATGGTTGGTGTTAACATTCGGTCTTTGCAAAGCTTGGCATCGACCAATGATTTTTGACCCCCACTTGTGATTTTAAAAGATTAACATTGCATAACTCAAGTTTGGGGGGGGGGGGACATTTTTTCTGGCTCTCGAAAAGAGAATTTTACAAAATTTTGAGCCAAAAATAAGTTTGGGGGAGGTTCTTCACTTAAATATTTTGCCCCCACTAATAAATTCCTCCCAAGCTTACAGGTTTTTTGAGATTTAGCAGAAGGCAACAGTGAGGACACTGTTGAAAACAAGTTTGGGGGAGGTTTGTGCTTATTTGCGCATCATTTGCATATCATTTGCATAAGCACAAAACATTTATTTTCAAAACCTATAAAAATTTAAAAATTTTCAAAAAATATAAAAATAATTTTTGTACATAAATAAGATAATGAAAGTTTAGATAGTGAAAAATTACATCCATGAGATTAGAAAAATTTAAGAAAACTAAGAAAATTAGAAGTTTTCTTATACGAACTAGTAATAAGTAGTTATGAGTCGTTGTCCCAAGGGTTAGTAAGATGAAAGACGTCACTAATCTGAGGATAAAAATAAGTCTGAAAAAATAGTTTCTATTCTGGAAAGCCAGGCATTTTGAACGTTGATACCCTGCTATTCGCACTTATACACGTCTTGAAGCCTGGGATAGTAGAGGATACCTTGAAATGCTCTTGTCTTAAAGCCGATGTATGAAGGAAATAAAAAGAAAAGTGAATAAAAAAAAATATAAAGTGGTGAGAAAAATGGACACTGGTTTTGTTATCACCAAAGGCAATTAAAAATATATAGCGAGGGTGCTTCTTCACCTAGTGCCCTAAGGCCAACTGGTCTGGGAGTCACTGCTATGCCTAAGGTGGTGCAAGACGAGGAAAATACACCAAGGAAGCAAGCACAGGAGTAATCGGTCGGTTAGTACCTCAAGAAGTATTAACGGTCGCATGAAAGTGTGTGAGCAATCTCATCGAAATATTCATTAATTAAAAAGTACTGAGGCTGATGGGCAAGAGTATGATAGCTTGAATTGAATTCTCCGGGTGTAGGGATGTCTTTACACACACGCAGGGTGATATGATCGATATTTGGAAGAAAGATAGGAATGAAGAATAAGACGATGTTTTATTGAGGGAGGACGTGATTTCTAACATCTTTTCATGACCATTAAGATAGGGCTCATGACAACCGAAAAGCTAGCTTAGTTGGAAACCCTAATTTTCAAAGTCTTTCTTTTACAATTCTTTTCTTTAAATGTAATATTCATGATCTTTCTTTTATTATTGGATTTTGTGGGTGCAATCCGCTGAAAACCCTCAGGAGACAACACTCCTCCTACTAGGGACACCTAGAGGTTTAAAGGCTTGTTGCACGTGCTCAGTGCAATCGTGTTGCCTACGAAAGTGTGCTAGTTAGTTTTTCTCTTTCTTTATTTTCTCTTTCTCTTTTTAATAAAACATTCGCTCGAGACGATCGAAATTAAGTTTGGGGGTATTTGATCAGTCGAAAATAATGTATTTTTAACACGGCAATTTCCCCATCTTTTGCATACATTTAGAAGTGTTCGGTATTCATATTTCACATATTAGCAAATCAGTTGTAAAATACCAGATTGCATGTATTAGACTTTTAAACTGACACTTTAAGGGAAATTGACCGCATTTCATGGCATCGCATCATTTCTGTATTTGCGCAACACTTGTCTTGAGTCTGTGCAGGAAAGTCCAGGAGCAAAATCAAAAGAAGCTGATCAAACATTACGCCAACTCAATAATTTCAGATATGGTAGCAATATAAAGGGAGAAACAAAATTCCACATATCAAATAAAGGCCCACAACTCAAGACAAACAAGCACCAGAGAGTCCAAGCTCCAACTCCCCCAAAGCGCCGCGGATCCGCGGCGGGAGCCTGCTTGCGCCGCGGATCCGCCGCATTCTTGCCACGTCAGCAGTTGATTTTTAGGGCATTATTCTTATCTCAGTGGCCACAACTCAGAATGATATGTCAAATTCCAGAAGGATCTCGAAGCTACTGCCAGATCAGCAAAGATCATTAAGCAAGGCTAAACATATTTAAGCTCCTAACTAATCTCTTCTAGAAGCTCCCTCCTAACTAATCACATCTAGAAGCTTCGCCTCTAACCAACTTTTGGAGGGAAATTCAAATTTCCTCAACAAACTTTTGGAGGGAAACTTAGAATTTGAAATCCTAGATCTAGGGTTTGGTTATCTATAAATAGAGCCTAGACCTAGGGTCAAAGGCGAATCAATCAGTAGGTTAAATAATCTCCCATTCCTAAATCTCAATTCTCCATCTTCTTCCACAAGTCTAGTGACAAGGCTTGTGCGAAACCCTAACCCTAATTCCACTCCAAATTCAAGATCTTGAGTACCAATCAAGCGAGAAGCCTTCAACCTTTTAGGAGCCGAGCCGATCTTCAATCGGGCAAGTGATCCAAGCCGATCCGCGACCCACGGAGCCGAGCGAAGCCAAATCGACGATCGAGTTCTTCTTCTTGTAGTTCTTGAGCGAATGTAATGAAATTGTTGATATAAATAAAAGGTGAAATTCTTTAATCTTGCTTTCTTTTAATTCTTGCATCATGATTAGATCTCAATTTGTAATTGTTGTTCTTGTTGTGATGTTTGAGTAAAACTCCGCTCGTAAAGGAGTCGAGACGATTGTAGAATGATGATGTAACAAATCTTAATACGATTTTTAAGTCCTACGAGTTTTGTAAACCCTAGCAAGTTCAAGAATCGATGACCTAGTTTCGTAGCGATGCTTTCTTGATTGTGATCGCTCGAAATTAGGGATCTACGATCGTTTCTTGAATTTACTAGAGGCTAGAATATGAATGATATCAATGAAAGAACAAGAGATAAGATGAAACCCTAGTTTCACAAGAAGTCTCTAATTCCCATCGATTATCATCGATCTAGTATCAATTCATCGAAGGATAAGAATACGTAATTCTAAGATTACATCACATCTATAGATCCGATCGATTCCTACGAGCCTCATTTCGATTCTTGATATTTGGTTTGGAAAAATCATCAAACGATCAATTCTTGATTCTATCTTTTTTCTTGTTATTAGATCTAGATTTTCTAATTCTTGAGCTTCAATTCTTTAAAATCTTGAATTGTTTTGTTTTCTTTTCATTAAAGTTTCGACTCATCTAATTCAAAAGACGAACAATTACACTTTCCCTGTGGACGATCCGCACTTACTAATGCGCTACAATCGACACCGTTATTGATTGCGGTCAAATATTTTTGGTTGTGATTTCTATACAATTTTCATACTACACAAAACAAGAATCATTTACAATCAAATGGCGCCGTTGCCGGGGATCATTTGATTTACTTACACAATCGGAAACCATTCAAATCAACAATCGGAAATCATTCAAATCAATAGATGGAGTAGGTGACTTAAGCAGAGTGGCGTAGCGTGGGTATGATCCGCGGCATACTTACGATACGGTACTCCGCCTAAGTGACCTTAGGACATAATTGCTTGTATTTCCTTTCTTCATTCCTTGCATTCCTTGATTCAATTGCAATGTTCTTATCAGTCCTGTTTCTTATTCTAGTTTCGATGCCGCCAAAGAATTCGAGAGCTCAGCGGGCTGCCGCTAGGGATGAGATTCGAGCGGGCTCGTCTGAGGCGAGGATCGAGCGGGAGGATACGCCTACCCCTCAGGGTCATATTGATCCGCCATATCCTGACCGTATTGCCAGATTAGAGGCCGACATGCAGGAGTTGCGACAGATGATGGGATCTTTAGTTGAGTCCAGTCGGGCACAGAGATCCGAGGACGTTCCTTCCACTGCACAGACCACGATTGTACCTGCTGCACAGGTGGTCGCTCCTGCTACTACGGAGACTATCCCTGTTTCACTACAGGAGTTCATGAGATTGAGAAATCCAGCTTTTACCGATACAGATGCGACAGAGGACCCACAGGCATTTCTCGATAGGATGGCTCGGATTTGCCGTTCGTTGAGGTGTTCTGATGATAGATTGGTGGAGTTTGCGAGTTTTCGTCTGGAGGGTCTTGCCCAGACATGGTACGATTCAGTAGAGAGAGGCCGAGCTGCAGGTCTACCTTTTATGACCTGGGACGAGTTTACAGCTGCATTTCTTGCCCGTTTTCTTCCGGAGAGTGTCCGAGATGCTCGAGCCCGTAGTTTTGAGTCTTTGCGCAAGACTCCTGAGATGACGGTGTCGGAGTATGATATACAGTTTACCCAGTTGTCTCGATATGCTCCGTACGTAGTAGACACAGAAGAGAAGAGAATAAAGAGATTTGTGCGAGGGCTTGATACACAGCTATTCCTTGCCATCGGCACCCAGCACTTTGATACATACGCAGCCGCGATGGATGCAGCCTTACTTTTGGAGGAGCGTATTTCTGAGACTCCGGTCGTTTCTGGGCCGAAGAGGATCCGTACTGATACTCCAGCTCAGCGGCAGATGGGTAGACACCGCGATAGATTATTTCCGGGAGATGGTGGAGGCAGAGGATTGAGACGAGGTCAGTTATTTGGTTCATATCCACAGACCCAGCAGTCGTCGCCAGGATGTTTTCGGTGCGGGAGTCAGTACCACCGTATCAGAGATTGTACCATGGGACACCAGGGTGCGGCGACAGTCCCGCATGTGACCTTACCACCCTCACCACCTCCTCAGAGAGCTCTACTTCCTACTCCTGATGATGCTCCACGCCAGCCAGATGTTCCTAGAGGTCGTGGGCGTGGCGGTCCGGTTCCGAGAGGACGAGGCGACAGAGGCAGAGCCCGAGGCCGAGGTAGAGGCAGAGGACAGCCAGCTATTAGTGGTGGACAGGCCCGAGTGTTCGTGCTGACTTCTCAGGATGCACAGGCATCCAATGCCGTCGTGACAGGTACTCTGCCAGTATGTTCTTTTGATGCACGGGTATTATTTGATCCAGGCTCCACACATTCCTATGTATCCACGTACTTTGCACCGAGGTTGGGCCGAGAGTTTTCTCCGTTAGATCAGCCGCTTGTCGTTATTACACCGGTAGGCGAGTCTTTTGTTGCCCGTTTTGTGTACCGATCGTGTTCCGTTCGTATCGGGGAGAGAGATTCTTCAGTTGATTTGATTCTCCTCGATATGCTAGACTTTGACGTTCTTCTTGGTATGGACTGGCTAGCCACCTGTTATGCATCCGTGGACTGTCGTGAGAAAGCAGTCAGATTCAGTTTTCCTGGTGAGCCGGTTCTTGTTATTCAGGGAGATCGTAGCGCTACCCTTCCCAGCTTGATTTCTTCTCTTCGTGCTGGTCAGCTCTTAAGAAAAGGGTGTCAGGGATTCTTAGCCTATATTTGTGATACTAGCTCCACAGAGGTTCCGTTGGATCAGGTCCCTGTTGTGAGAGAGTTTCCTGATGTATTCCCTGACGAGCTGCCTGGTCTGCCACCAGAGCGCGAGATTGAGTTTTGTATCGACTTGATCCCCGGCACGGGGCCTATCTCTATACCGCCTTATCGGATGGCCCCGGCGGAGCTAAGAGAGCTAAAGGATCAGTTACAGGACTTGCTAGACAAAGGGCTTATTCGACCGAGTGTGTCACCTTGGGGTGCTCCCGTCTTGTTTGTTAAGAAGAAGGACGGAAGTTTGTGTTTATGCATTGATTATCGTCAGCTGAACCGGGTTACTGTGCGGAACAGATATCCCCTACCCCGCATTGATGACTTATTCGATCAGCTCCAGGGTGCAGGGTTTTTCTCGAAGGTTGATTTACGGTCAGGTTATCACCAGTTGCGGGTTCGGAAGGAGGATATTCCGAAGACCGCTTTTCGTACTCGATATGGTCATTAGGAGTTCTTGGTGATGTCGTTCGGGCTCACCAATGCCCCGGCAGCATTTATGGACTTGATGAACCGTGTATTCAGGCTGTATCTCGATCAGTTCATTATTGTGTTCATTGACGACATCTTGGTTTATTCTCGGAGCCGGGAGGAGCATGAGCAGCACTTACGTATCACATTGCAGACTTTGAGGGAGTATCAGCTGTTCGCCAAATTTTCCAAGTGCGCATTCTGGTTAGACAGTGTCGACTTCTTGGGTCATGTGGTGACGAGAGATGGTATTTGTGTGGACCCGAAGAAGATCGAGGCAGTTCAGCGTTGGCCTAGACCGGTATCAGTTACAGAGGTTCGCAGTTTTCTAGGTCTGGCCGGCTATTATCGACGTTTTGTCCAGGATTTCTCCCGCATTGCTGCACCGTTGACCGGATTGACCCGGAAGGGGGTTCCTTTTGATTGGACCCAGGCATGTGAGGATAGTTTCCAGCAGTTGAAGACTCGTCTGACTACTGCACCAGTGTTAGCATTGCCTTCAGGATCAGGCGGGTTCGTGGTATATTGTGACGCTTCTCGAGTGGGGCTGGGCTGTGTATTGATGCAGCACGACAGAGTTATTGCGTATGCTTCTCGGCAGCTGAGGAAACACGAGCAGAACTACCCCACCCATGATTTAGAGATGGCTGCATTGGTATTTGCATTTAAGATCTGGAGACATTACCTATACGGTGAGTCGTGCCAGATATTCACTGACCACAAGAGTTTGAAGTATATCTTCCAGCAGCGAGATATGAACCTGAGACAGCGCCGTTGGATGGAGTTGGTGAAGGATCATGACTGCGAGATTCTATACCATCCGGGCAAGGCGAATGTGGTGGCAGATGCTTTGAGTAGGAGGCCCGGAGGTAGCTTATCTTGTTTGAGCGCAGTACTGATGCAGTCGACGGCGGATTGGCAGGTGCTATGTAACAGCAGAGTGCAGTTCGAGTTTACTCCTACAGGGGGACAGCTGGCCCATTTCAGAGCACGCCCACAGTTACTTGACCATATCCGCGAGGCACAGTCCAGCGATGCCTGTATATTAGAGATTATTGAGCAGATTCGGCAGGGCAGAGTTTCCGAGTTCGTGATTGATGATCAGGGGATACTTCGATTTGGGACTCGACTGTGCGTACCAGATTCAGAGGGACTGAGGCGTGATATTCTTGAGGAGGCACATAGATCAATATACAGTGTTCACCCAGGTTCCACCAAGATGTACCGTGATTTGAGAGAGGTTTACTGGTGAGACGGGATGAAGAAGGATATTACAGACTTTGTGTCGAGATACCTGACTTGTCAGCAAGTCAAGGCCGAGCACCACAGGCCAGCCGGCGAGTTGCAGCCTTTGCCCATCCCCGAGTGGAAGTGGGAGCAGGTCTCCATGGACTTCATTGTGGGTCTACCCAGGACTAGTCGAGGGTATGACTCTATTTGGGTGATTGTGGATCGACTGACGAAAGCGGCTCACTTCCTGCCAGTGAAGACCACTTTTGGATTTTCTCAGTACGCCCAGGTTTATATTGATGAGATAGTGCGACTGCATGGTGTCCCGACTTGTATCGTGTCCGACCGGGGCACCCAGTTTACCAGCCGGTTGTGGCAGAAACTTCAGGAAGCATTGGGCACCCGATTGAGTTTTAGCACAGCCTTTCATCCGCAGACTGACGGTCAGTCGGAGCGTACTATTCAGACTCTTGAGGACATGCTCAGAGCTTGTGTTTTAGATTTCGGTGGTAGCTGGGATCGTCATTTGCCTTTGATCGAGTTTTCCTACAATAATAGCTTCCAGGAGACGATTCAGATGGCACCTTTTGAGGCTTTATATGGGAGGAGATGTCGATCGCCTGTATGTTGGACAGAGCTTAGGGAGAGCAGTATTTTGGGGCCGCAGATTGTACAGGAGACGACCGAGAAGATACAGCTGATTCGGGACAGGATGAGAGCGGCACAGAGCAGGCAGAAATCATATGCTGACAGGCGCCGTCGCCGACTCGAGTTCACTGTTGGCGATCTTGTTTTCCTGAAGGTCTCTCCGATGAAAGGTGTGATGAGATTTGGCCGGAAAGGGAAGCTGAGTCCTAGATATGTTGGTCCTTTCGTGATCCTAGAGCGTGTTGGTCTAGTCGCTTAACGGTTAGCTCTTCCGCCCAGCTTCCCCGATGTTCACCCCGTATTCCATGTCTCGATGCTCCGCAAGTACCTTCATGATCCTTCCCAGGCGATTCAGCACCAGACGATCCAGCTAGAGCGTGATCTTTCTTTCACCGAGCAGCCGGTAGTCATTCTGGATCGGCAGGTGAAGAAATTGAGGTCGAAGGTTATACCGTCCGTCAAGGTCCTTTGGCGTAGCCCGAACAGCGAAGAGGTCACCTGGGAGACCGAGGTCGAGATGAAGAAGAGATATCCCCATCTTTTTGAAGGTACGCGTAGTTAAATTCTAAATTCGGGGACCGAATTTCTTTAAGGGGGGAAGATTGTAACTCTTCTAAAACCGTTTAGGCAGTTTTTCGGTAATCGGCTAATTTGTCAGCTTTTTCCGTAAAAGTCAAAATAGGTATTTTTTTCATTGTAGACCTAATTATACAAAATTTAGATAATATATTACTATAAATTGGTCACTAAAATGTTACTTAAAATTTTCTAGTTAAATAATTTTTTTTCGTAATTAATTATTTTTAATATTATTTTAAGCTTTTAAAAATACATTAAATGAGTGATAAATACAAATTTAATTAGGTAAATTTCTTAATTAGGAATTTTTATAAACTAAAATTTAGTGTTAATAAAATTGCATCATGACTTTTCAAGATTTTTTTCAAGGGTTTAAGAAACATATGAAAAATGATAAGAAAAAGGGTTGTTTTTGAAAAATCTTGATATGAAAGCTTCATATGACCTTAGATGATATTTTTCTTCATGGAATTTTCTACACATCCTCTCATTCTCCCTCTCCTCTTGCTCAGGCCGAGCCCCCCTCCTACAGCCCAAATTTTTTCACCATTTTCCTTCTTCAAATTCTTGCAAAAAAAATCAACAAAATCTACAAAAATTTCACACTTTTCTTCATAAATTCAAACCACAATCCTTGTCCACCCCTTTCCAACCCAAATTAGTTTAAAAACTTGAAGAAAGGAGGCATCTTTGGTGGCTTGAGAAAGCTAGGGTTCAACTTGTGAGGTGAAAATTCTAAACTAGTTGTTAAATTGTAGTTTAAATGTGCAAAAATTGAACTTTGATGTATTAATTTATTAGTAATTGCTTGTTTATGAAATTCAAGAAAGGGATTTGATTGTGAATTAGGGTTTGTAGCATGGTTGATGGATTAAAGTTAGGGTTTTGGTTATCTAATTGGTTAGAATGGTAAATTGTGCGATGTTACGCTCGCTAAATCGATAATTTGCGATTTTTGCATCGAAATCGGTATGCAAATGCTTTCTAGATTTTTATGTAAATTAGGAGGTGATCAAATTGCGTTATATTAGCGATATAATTAGCTTCATATACGACTATTAGTGTGCGCGAATGCGGGGTTTTGTCTACTCGGGTTTTGGTTTTGTCGATTGCCCCGAAATAACGATTCTAGTTAAGATTTAGCGATTTTCATGTGTTTTCCGCACACCGAGTGTACGTTATGTTTAATTCAAGAGCGTCGATCTTTTTATATTGACTTGGTGTCATTTTAGGGGTATGTAATCTTATATTGTGTGTTATGCAATGCTAGGATCGGTCGGGGAAACATCGGACACGGCGCGTAAAGGCAAGGCGGTGGTCGGATCGGATTAGCGAGGCATTCAGGTGAGTAGATATATTCATCTATGGGGGAATAGTCTGGATGGCGCGAGGCACCCCCTAGTTAGGATTACCCTATTTCTTGCAAGACTTGTATTTTTAGTTAGCTTACCCCTTTATTTACGTTGCATACCCTTATAGCTAACCGTATACTAGATTGCATGGATATTCATATACACATATGTGATATCACTTCGTAGGGTACAAACACCATTACCATTGGCATCTGTTGTATGCGCATTATTCATGTGACACACACGCCTTTGGTAATTGCCATGCCACGTGCACCATAGAACCTGTTTAGCTTAGTATCTCCACTTGCATCATACATGATATATGAAATAGCATAGCATGTATATACCTCGCATCATCATCATACTTACATAGATTTCTAGCCACAATTCACATCGCATACCTTGATATCATAGGCATTTATCATATATAACATGTTGGACATTATGATTTTCTTGAGGATTTCAGTATTGCTGCGATTTCTGGATTTTTGGGGAAAACCGCAAGAACTTAACAAAAGCTTATATTTATCATTTTTAAAATAAAGTTGCGGTTTTCTCGTGATGTATGTGTCGTCCACCATGAGTTTTCATGTTTTCTGTTGGATTTCGAGACCCGATTCGAGGAGTGGATGAACCGTCTCGGGTACATGGTGGGCCCGGTATGGTACCTCGGGGCAAGAAGATCGAGTTGTAGACGATGAGCCTGGCAGGGGAAGAATACCTACCGGTGATGTCTGGCGCGGAGGATATCCGAAGGATACCGACCGTTGTCGTGAGATTTGATGACATGGGCCGATCCGGACTGACGGAGCCCGATATTTTGAGACATTGATACAGTGAGACATTGAGACAGAGGTGATTTCATATTTGGTGTCGATGCTTGACACGATTTTCAGATGATTTCTTGATGGTATTTAGCTATTATACAGATATTCCTTTTTCTAAAGTTAAGAATGCAGAACTCTTAACATTTAAAACACTTAAAGATTTAGTAATGACATTGCATACATGTGCATGCATACTAGAGGTATTATATCACATCTGAACATACATGCTGTGACGCATTTGCGTGCATTCTTACGATTGCCTTATTAGATGTTATATTCTACTCACGAGCTAGCAACTCACCCCCGTTGTGCCACAGTGTCTTGCAGGTCGGACCCGTCATCCTTATAGCGGCGGGCTATCTTATCATCAGCTCCTTTTGCTCTGACTCGCGACATTGCTCGTAGGTGGGTTGCGAGCACACTTTATTTCTTTTTGCTCTATCATTGTATCTAGTATTCTCTATCTATCATTTTTTATTTGTATATGCGGCCTAGTGATGAGACTGAGAGATTTGTATATATGTGGTTTCTTTTGGGTCGAGCTCACTTGAGCCGACGTTGTGTTTTCTGATATTTTGCATTTCTTTTATGCTCTTTTTCTTGATATTACTTATATATTGCGTGTGGTTGTGATCCGCCTTGGGCGAAGAGCTAGCTCCCGCTTGGGGATGCCATTTTATGATTACGGGTTATATATATCTTGTTGTACCCATTTTGGGGGATAGAATTTACAGAGGAGACTCTGCCGAAATTTTCGGAAATTTTTGGATGTTTTTTTTAAAAAGGGATTATATGCAACTTAATTGATTTAAAAAAAATCGTTTTCATGTGAGGTTTTCCTTTACTCTCTTTTGCTTTTGGTTTAGATTTTTCTGGGCTTTGGCTGACTTAGGTTACGGTACGCCTTTAGACGTCTCGTAATCTAAGTGCCAGTCACGTTCCGTACTTTCGGGTCGTGACATCAGTGCATTATTTCGTTTTACTTAATCAGTCTTTCTGATAATTCTGTTGATCCTCTTTCACAGGAACAATGAACGCCCACATGTATGCTCTTAACGAGATCATCTCTTATGGGGACATCCGCCGACTTGGCCGCTCTCAAAATCGGGAGTTCACAAACGAGGAGTGTGCTGAAATAATGAGTCGCTTCGACGCGTACAATGGTCCACTGCTTCCCCGACGTTCCTCCCTCCTTAAGCTTATCGTGGGAGCCATCTGGGAAGCGCTTCCCCTCTTCTGTTCCGGCATGCCACTTAGGGCGTTGGATGCTGCTGAGGACAAGATGCACTCGGTGTACCTGTTGAACTTTATCTCGAAGAGACGGCGAGACAGTCTTATTGATCTCTTGCACGAGGTCTTTCAACAGTCCGCCATACTCGTTGCTTATCGGAGGGTGGAAGACATCAGGGGGGACCCTGATGCTTGTGCTCGCGAAAGAAAGCATACTAGGATGGTCCGCGAGGCCTGGAAAGTCATAGATTGAGTAGCTTTTGAGTTCCTCAATCCATGCCCTGGGTTCGAGGTTATTCCCTTGTAACAATATTTTTAATTTATCGCTTTTATGATTGTAAGAATTTCTGGCGATATTAATGAAATTTTTTGTTTCTCTTAGCCTGTCTTATCTTTTTTTCTGAATCTTTTGCATGAATGAATGTGTCTCGAATGCTTGATCAAATGTAGATCAGATGCTCTTTCCGTCGCTTTCTTCTTTCTTTTATTGTCAGCAGGCTGTCTTAATAACCATGGTTGATGAATGATTAGAGCGAGTATCTCGACCCTCTCAAGAAACAACGATGGCTTAAGCCGCAGGTTCAGATCTGCTGCCTAAGATATTTCAACTCTACGAGCCGTGAGGGTCTCATAGAGACTTTTCTCCCTACGGATCGAGAGGATCTCGTAGGTGGGTTTTTCTCCTTAGGAATCGTGAGGACTCCTAAGTGTGGTTTTCTCTTATAAGTCGTAAGGATCCTATAAGAGAATTTTTCCCTCTTATGAGTCGAGAGGACCCGTAAGCGGTTGTTTCCCTCCTTGTCGAAATTCGACGTTGGAGAGTGAGACCCGTAGATGGTCTGCAAGAAATCGTTTTGGGCCAGCTTGCGGGGTCCCAGTGCTTAGGAAACAGGCCTTTTTTTTATGCCTACTGCCTAAGGCTTTATCTCATGAGTCGAGCCGCCTCAACAATTTCTTCACAAGTCGAGACGAATCGAGCGTTTCTCGCAAGAACATCTTAACGTCGCATTTAACCTCTGCTCTTTACGACAGAAGCCCGTTAAGGTTGGTGGTACTTAGGGTTTTGGCCATCGTACCATCGCATAAGCTGATATAGTCCTCGATAGGCAATCGTGCTGTTCGAGTAGCCCTGCGACTGCCGTGTCTCTGATCCCTTCGGGGGCTGGACAAGACGTCTTCAAGCAATCTTCCTAGGCAGTTTGACCGTCGGAAGAGCAAGCGTTAAGGATTTGCCATGCCGCTTTTTACTTGAGGTTAGGCTCATTTTGGCGAGCCCCGATGAGTCATAACCACTCCGCGCTGGTGTGGGATGATCTCCGATAGTCTTTCAAGTTTTATGTGAGTTGCCGTCAAGACCCTGAAGCTAGGAATTTGGCCTTCGCTTCGTTTTGCTGGCATCGCGTCTGCTGTATCGAGACGAATGTCGCGGTTGTTTTTAGTTTGCTGATGAACCGTCGAGGTTTGGAACTAGGGTTTTGCCGTGGCTCCGTTTATTTGATTGTCGCGTCCGAATCCCGCTGGGGGAAGGACGCTGGGGTGACAACTCGTCTGCTGTATCGAAACGAACGTCGAGGTGGAGCTGGAATTTTGCCGTGGCTCCGTTTGTTTGATTGTCGCGTCCGAATCCCGCTGGAGGAAGAACGCTGGGGGTGACAACTCGTTTACTGTATCAAAACGAACGTCGAGGTGGAGATGGAATTTTGCCGTGGCTCCGTTTGTTTGATTGTCGCGTCCGAATCCTACTGGAGGAAGAACGCTGGGGTGACAACTCGTCTGCTGTATCGAAACGAGCGTCGAGGTGGAGCTGGAATTTTGCCGTGGCTCTGTTTGTTTGATTGTCGCGTCCGAATTCCGCTGGAGGAAGAACGCTATTGTTGACATTGCATCTACTGTATCGTGGCGAATGTCACGGTTGTCTCTAGGTTGTTGTTGAACCGTCGAGATTTGGCTTCGCTTTTTGGCGGAGCCTGTTGGGAAAGTATGGTTCCCTTTTTGTTTGTGCCCCTGGATTGTATACAGGAATCGATGTGATCTAACCTGTAGGGCAAAAGTTTTATCATCATTTTTTTTGTTTTTATCTCCACGATCCTCTATCATTTCAGCTTTTATATCGCGAAGGTCACGATTGCCCAATCATTTCGGCTATTTTTAGCGGTGCCCAATCATTTCGGCTATTTATTTTATTTTTACTCGCTGCTTTTTATTGCGAGTTGCCCAATCATTTCGGCTATTTTGCATGCATACATTTTTACTTGCTGCTTTTTATTGCAAGTTGCCCCATCATTTCGGCTATTTCGTATGCATGTGTGGCTCGCTGATTTTTTGTCGCGAGTGTGGAACTTGGAATCTGACACTAATCTCAGCATCAGCATCGCTACAACTGGAATATTGCCAGGAGCGAATCATCATTTGTCATGAGGGGACTTGGAATTTGATACCGTTTTAGGCATCAGCATCGCTACAACTGGGATATTGCCAGGAGCGAATCATCATTTGCCTTTGTCGATGTCGAACAAAGGTGGCTTAGTAAACAGGGTTAGGATTCTGTCGACTAAGGCTTTTGACTTCATGAGCCGTAAGGGTCTCACAAAGGTATTTCTCCCTACAAGTCGTGAGGATCTCGTAGGTGTGTTTTCTCCTTAGGGATCGTGAGGATTCCTAAGTGTATGTTCCCATGTAAGTCGTAAGGATCTTACAAAAGGGTTTTCTCCTTATAAGTCGAGAGGACTTGCAAGGGTTGTTCACCATATGGACATATCCCCAGTCACGGATAGGACTTGGTTAGGGCATGTTTATTCGCGCCCGTGGATTGTATACAAGGGTCAGTACTGAACCACTTGTACGGCAATATCGGAAGTTGTTGTTGGGGATTTGCTTAAGCACAGGTTTAGATCTCTGTAACTTAAGACTTTCAAATCTTATGAGCCGTGAGGGTCTCATAAGAGAGTTCTCCTTACGAGTCGTGAGGATCTCGCAAGTGTATTTTCTCGTTAGAAATCGTGGGGATCCCTAAGTGTGTTGCTCCCTTGTGAGTCGTAAGGATCTCACGCGGGTGGTTTCTCCTTACAATGTCAAGAGGACCCTTTAAGCGTCTTTTAACAAAGTTGTCCCCTTTCGGGTTTTCACAAACACTCGCCGGTAGTCCTGCTGTTTTTACTCACGGAGCCCTTTCGGGTTTTCATCCGTGCCCATTTTGCTTATGGACATACCGTTTCTTTTATTCTTTTTATTCTTCTTATTTTTTTCTAACGAGGTTGCGCCCTTTCAGGTTTTCACAAACACTCGCCGGTAGCCCTGCTGTTTTTACTCACGGAGCCCTTTCGGGTTTTCATCCGTGCCCATTTTGCTTATGGTCATACCGTTTCTTTTATTCTTTTTATTCTTCTTATTTTTTCTAACGAGGTTGCGCCCTTTCAGGTTTTCATAAACACTCGCCGGTAGTCCTGCTGTTTTTACTCACGGAGCCCTTTCGGGTTTTCATCCGTGCCCATTTTGCTTATGGACATACCGTTTATTTTTTTTTATTTTCTCTTCTTTTTTTTATATTCTCGTCAGCCTGAGGATGCTGCGGTAGTAGTTTAAAGACATTTCGGTCATTTGCAAGTTTTAGGACATTGCGGTCCATCGTTAGTTTAAGGACGTTTCGGTCCGTTGTTAGTTTAAGGACGTTTCGGTCCGGTGTTGCCGTATTTGAGGCGAATATCTAGTTTATTGACTTTTCGGTCTATAGGTATTTCCCCATGAATGAGCATGATGCCCCCGGCGTATCCATTTTTCTCGGAGCGTGCGGTTGTGGCGGACTCACCTTCCAGTTTTCAGACAGCGCAAACTCGCCCTGTTGGTATTGGTCTTCAACCCAGTTTTTGAAGACGTAGCAGTCCTCGATCAGGTGACCTACTGTTTGGTGGTAAGGGAAATAATTAGGATTATTAACATCGCCTGGCCGCAACGGACGTTTTGGACCCGGCAGATTGATGAGTCTGCCGCACACTGCCAGCTCGAACAGTCCCCTCGTTTTATCTTGCGGAAACGAGTAAGGTCGTTTCAACTTTTCCTGGAGGGGTTGCCGCTTGTTTCTTTGGCGAGCAACCGGTCTAGGGTCACCTGATTGTTGTTGAGCACTGGCGACGAGGGCCGTTTTTCCTTTTCCTTTATCCTTTTTGTTCGATCCTTTGTTTACGGAGCCGAGATTTTTTCCGAATAGCATGTGATTGCATGGCTGAACGTTCTCGCAGCTCCTTAATTCTTTCATTTTTGAAATAGATTCCTCGAGGGAAGAGTTGGGGGTAGCTTCTTCGTCAGAGTCGCTTTCAAAGGTGATAATTTGCGATCCCTTGAAGTTGGCTATATGACAGTCGTCGGCGGTTCTTTTGCGCTCATATATCGCATTTTTCCGATGTCCACAAGCTTAACACTTTGTCCTGTCGAAGTGTTGCTTTTGAGCGACATACCCTTGCCACCAACAGTTGAAGGATTCACAGTCTTTGGTAGGATGTATGATCTTCTGATGATATAAACAGAAGTTAGGGTGCATCTCTACCTCAGCGAAAGTATTTTCTTCAGGGGGTGGTAGCTTCATTCCTACTGATAGAGCTTTGGCGAACCATTTTCTCGTTTTGAAGTTGTTTTTATCTGCATTGGCTAGCTTTTGACTTGACGGAAATGCCTTGGATCTTTCCAGTATGGCCATCTCACGCTCTTGGTTGGCTTTTGCTTTCAGACGAATTTCATTTAGGAAGACATCGATCAACTCATCTGATGGCTGTAGAATTTCCGGTTCGGGGTTCGCCATTGGTTTCTCAGCGCAAGAAGCCTCTTCATCATCTGCCAGTGAGTGAGAAATCACATGACAAGTCGCTACGTAGTCTTCGGATTCATCTGATGAGTTTTCTCCATCGTTTTCATCCTTGAATAAAGAACAAGCTGCCCCTGGCGTGTCCGTCTTTTTTGGAGAGTGTGGCTGTGGTGGGTTTACCTTCCAGTTTTCCGACAGCGCGAACTTGCTTTGTAGGTACTGATCCTCGATCCATCCCTTAAAGACGAAACAATCCTCAATCGGGTGACTTACCATTTGGTGATAAGGGCAATAATTGGGATTATTAAGATCGCCTGGCTGCGACAGACGCTTTGGACTTGGCAGATTAATGAGTCTGTTGCGCACTGCCAGCTCGAACAGTCTTTTCGTTTTATTCTGAGGAAACGAGTAAGGATGTCTTAGCCTCTCTTCGAGGGATGGGCGTAGACGCATGTTGTTTTGGCGAACGACCGGCTTTGAGTTTTTCGACTGTCGCTGAGCATTGGCGACGATGATCGCTTTCCCTTTTCCTTTCTCATTTCGGGAATCTGGTTTTGGAGGAGACGGTCCATGACCCATCTGGTCCATTTGGGCTAATTTGTCGATCAAGGTTTGGAAGGTGGTCGGCCTGAAGAACATCATGAATTGCGAGATGGTCGCCTGCGAATCGAGCGTGCCCACAAACATGCCTATTGCAGGTGCCTCTTCTATGCGTTGTTTGCATTTCGACCATAGGTTTCGCCATCGTGTTGCGTATTGGACCCACGTTTCGCCTGGCCTTATTCTGGCATTTATTAGTGCTATCATCGGGGTGCGTTCACTAGCACTCGTGAATCTTTGTGTAAACAGCAGCTCCATCTCTACAAATGTTTTGACAGAGTCGTTAGGTAGCTCCGAATACCATTCAAAGGCTGTTTCTGCTAAGCTGCCGACGAATTGACGTAGCAACAATTTGTCATCGCCTCCAGTATTGCCGCATAAGGCCCTGAATTGAGCGACATGCTGATGCGAATTCCCTGTCCCTTTATATATGTGGAATTTAGGGATCGTATATCCCGGCGGGTAACTGATTTGGTCGTACCAGCTCGGATATGGTCGTCCGGTTCTAACAATTTACCCAGCCGCTTCATTCGCCTGATGAACCTGGATCTACCGAGCTATATAATTGTCTAGCGCGGCCTTGGAAATTGTTTCATCTTTGGCCGCTGAAAGAGCCGGTGGAGGATTAGATGTCTCCCCTCTGTCATCTTCAACAGTGATTGGAGGGTCTTCAGCTGGAGGGTCTGGCTGTAACATCATCTCTACCATATCTTGGAAGAGGAGGGCCATTTTTTTTATGCTGGCCGCTTGTTCCGCAGCCTCTTTATCCTTCTTTTCCAATATCCGGCGAAGAAACTCAGCGTCAGTTTCTTGTTCTTGACGCTCATCCGAGGACGTTTCAGAGCTTTCTTTTGGCCCAGTGAATGCGGCCATTGCAGTCATCATTTCCTGGAGTTTTTGCTGTTGCTTCTGGGCTTTTGTCACTGATCGGGTGAGCGGTCGGTGACCCGTCAAAGCGCGGCTTTCCTCCTTTCCGGAAGCCATATAAACCGTGTGTACTACCATGCCCCCAGACTTGGGGCGTTTGTTTCCAGCGCTTTCATGGTGTGCCTTGTTCACAGGGGCTTTTTGCGGCCTCCTTCTCTTTTGAGTGATTGGCGTTGAGGGTGTCGCTGCAATAGACACTCGAGTAGCCGTTGCTTCTTCTGGTCTGACAGAGTAATCTTTCTTTTGCCGAACCTCCATCCTTTTCTGTCGGTGGAGATAGTTTTCATCAATCACCGACTCCTGGGCCTGTCGCCAGACCTTGTAAATTTTAGAGGATAGCCGTTGAGGGGGCTGTCTTAGCTTCTTCTCTGGAGTATTTTCTACAGGCGAAGGAGTTCGCTTCAACACCGCGGTAGGAGAGTTTCTGCGCACCGAGTTCAGCAACTCAAAGCTGTTCCCGGTTGGAACAGCAGCCTCGATCCCCACCGTTGGAGCTGGAGGAGTAAACCCAGAGGGGGAGTTGCCCCCAGCCTTCCTCGCTCGGCGCCAGTGGCGACATCGAGCATGTCGTGCTGATGGAGTTGTTTCAGCTATAGGGGTGACCTTCTCATGCCCCCTGTGTTGGTCAGAATATGCTGGTACCAGCCTTTTAAAGACCGACGTCCGTTGAACAGGGACGGCCAACCTGTCAAAAGCGGACTTCCGAGCAAGGAAAGCAACCTCGGTGATTTCACCTGAAACTGGAGTAGGGAAAGCTATCCGCTTCGGGATAACGCTTTCTGGTATTGTAGGCTTCTTCATGGGCCCGTTAGAGCTCTGGTCTAGTCCGTTAAAAACTGAAGCAGTGGAGTTGGGCGACCCATTGAGAGGGGTCACGGCAGTGGTAAGTCGATCAAAGACCGACTTCTTCAGAGCTTCTTGCGATGTCATTGGGGCGTTGAATCTCATTGGTGGGAGTATGGTCCCAAAAAATAGTCCAGTGGTGGTTTGAGTCACCTGCTCTACTGGCATTTTGAAAAGGAAGGCCGCTTGGGGCCCATAAGTCACTCCCCCAGCAATGATGGAGCGAGAGTTGCAGCTGCAGGCGGTGCAGTTCGAAGCCATCGATCTTCTGTTTTCTGCACGGAGCAAGACACCAAATCTTAGTACCTTGAATCCATAGGCAACCACAACAAACCGCGACTTTCTCGTGAACACGACACACGAAGTGTGGAGTGGAAAGAGGAAAATGTCCCACCGGGCGTGCCAGAATCTGTTCCCCTCCGAATGGCGACGCACAGGATCGCGATGTCCTGACGCTGAGATTCGGGGCAGATGCTATTTGGTTTTATCCATCCACCTCTCCGAAGATGCCAAGTTGATTTATGGCACCGTATATCGGAGGTTTAGACGGATGCGGCCGATGTAGCAGACTTCGTCAGAGTCCTCCTTGCTTGAGAGGTTTTTGATTGTGGGGACGCTCTTCCCTGCAGGCACAAGCCCCTGCAGTTAATTACGCTACCGCATCGCGGTAACAACTTTCTCCTTCTCCAGAATTTCACTTCGTGTCGTGTGTGTTTGTTTTGTTTGTGGTTGCCCGTGGATTGTATACGGAGACTGAGTAATGCCGTCGCCCGTAGGACGTGGATTAGTCCAAATCCGTATTTACTTAGATTTGGGTTTGGTGTTTTTAGTTTAAGGATGCATTAGTCGCGTTTGAGACTAAGATCAACTTAAACGTTTGTTAAGGATACGTTAGTCTGATTTGAGACTAAGATCAACTTAACGGGATCGTCTGGATCCATTTAATATATGGCCGTCAGGACTCGTCACCTCTCTAACGTCGTTGAAGGATTACAACGGCAGATGTCAGAGGAGTTCAGAGATGTAACCTTGAAGCAAGGTTGATTTGGAGTTTTATAGTCCGTTTGAATGTTTAAGGATACATTAGCCGTGTTTGGGGCTAAGATCAACTTAAAAGGGACCGTTTAGATCCGGCAAAAGAGCATTTGGAGGCTCTATTGTTCCAGTTTAGGGACGTGGTGGTCCATATTCTAGTTTAGGGACATGGTGGTCCATTATTAGTTTAAGGACGTTTCGGTCCAATATTAGTTTACGGACGTTTCGGTCCAATATTAGTTTAAGGACGTTTCGGTCCACGAGTTTAAGGACCCCGCAGTCCATATCTATGTGTGGTCGTTGGGACCTGTCGCCTCTCTGACTTCGTTGAAGGATTACAACGAGAAGTGTCAGAGGAGTTCGGAGATGTACCCTCGAACCGGAGGTAAATTGATTTGAGAGAGCATTTGTGCTCAGTTCAATTTAATTTAAGGACTTACGGCCAGAATTGGGCTAAGTCCAGTTGAAAATGTTCAACATTTTATTTGCATTTGACCTGTTAGGCCTTTACTGGGGCTCTGCTCCTGTTTAATAATGCATGGCATTTTTGTTTGGTCTATTAGACCTTTATTTGGGCTCTGCCCTTTTATAAATGATGCGCAGCATCTGTTTTTTATTTGGGCTCTGCCCTTTTTAAAGTAATGCATTGCATTTAATTTGGCCTGTTAGGCCCTTTTTAATTGGGCTTGGCCCTTCTGTAAATGCATTGCATTTTCAGGCGCTTTGCGCCAATCAGAGAGTGCAAGCGCTTGTGATGACGACACGTGTCATGCAAGCGCAGTGCGCTGCGCTTGCGCTGCTGACACGTGGCGCTC
This sequence comes from Agapanthus africanus, assembly GCA_030015575.1. Classification (NCBI taxonomy): domain Eukaryota; kingdom Viridiplantae; phylum Streptophyta; class Magnoliopsida; order Asparagales; family Amaryllidaceae; genus Agapanthus; species Agapanthus africanus. The sequence continues at coordinate 95,200 of JASDDO010000302.1, forward strand.
TCCCAAGAGCGCAACAACGCAGTTTGGAAGTGTAAAGCACTAAGAATCTTTTAGATTCAAGAACAGAAGTGCAAAACACTATTTGATTTCTTGATCTAATTTAGATCAAAGAAAAGATAAGTTTTTCTTGTTTTTCTTATCTCAAAGAACCAAAGGTTCATAAAGAGTGCAAAGCACTATTTTATTATTATTCTTTTTATTTTTATTAAAGATCATTGATCTTGTTTTTAGATCTATGATCTGTTCATAAGAGAACTTTCTCTTCCTTCTAAAGGTTTTTACCTTTTTGTTCTTGAGAAGTTCTTCAGAATTCTCTTTCTCTCTCTTTTTTTTTAGAAAATGTTGATACCTTTGAATTGAGGCTTGGGGTCCTTTTTATAGTGGCCATAAATTAGTTAAATTTGTTAAAGAGATCTTTCTCTGAGTGATTTGGGGAATTTTCCCCACCGTTGGATCTTTGATCCAAGGGCTTCTGTTTTACAGAAGGAAATCTTCTTGTTTTATCAAGAACAGAAAAGATTTCTTTAGAATTTTAATTCTGTTTGGCGCAGATGCCCCAGCGCGTGACACGTGTCGTGCAGCGCACAGCGCAACTGCGCTGACACGTGTCGCGCAGCGCACAGCGCAGCGCAACTGCGCTAGCGCATCTGTGCTGACACGTGTCGCGCAGCGCACAACGCACAACGCACAGCGCAGCGCAACTGCGCTAGCGCATCTGCGCTGACACGTGTCGCGCAGCGCAGTGCTTGCGCAACTGAAGCGTTGCTTCCTTTAATTTTTCTTAAAATAGAGCTTTGCTCTGATTGGGCGCGCCTTCTTGGGCGCTGCGTCTGCGCCTGACACGTGGCGCATTGCGCGCGACGCAAAGAATCTGAAGCGTTGCTTCATTTATTAAAGTTTAAATTTTCAAAGTAGAGCTTTGCTCTGATTGGGGGAAGATGAAGCGTTACTTCATCTTCCGCCTTGGAATTTGAACAGAGCTTTGCTCTGATTGGGGTAAACAGCCTCCAGAAGAACTCGACTTAAATAGTAGAGCTCTCTCTCCTTCCCTTGGTCGTTCTCTTGTGCCCATAATGCGTCTAAGGAACCTTTGAGGGCTGTGGTATAAAGAATAAGAGGCTTTCCCTTGACTGGAGCAGCTAGCACTGGCGGGTTTTGCAGATATTGCTTGATTTCGTCCAGCGCGCCTTGGCATTTATGATCCCAGACGAACGGGGTTCCCTTCTTCATCAGGTGACTGTAAGGGCGGCACTTGCCTGAAAGGTTGGCTATAAATCGCCGGCTGTACGCGAGCTTCCCTTAGAGAGACCGTAATTGTTTGAGAGTTCTTGGCGGTGGCATTTCTATGATCGCTTTGATCTTTGACGGATCTATCTTAATGCCTCGGTGCCGGACGATGAATCCTAGGAATTTACCTGAGGACACCCCGAACGCGCATTTGAGAGGGTTCATCTTCAAGTTGTATTGCCGAAGGCGTTGAAATACGGTCTTTAGATGCTCTAAATGCTCTTCGTATGACTTGCTTTTCACCACGAGGTCGTCAATATAGCATTCGACGATTTCATGTATGAGGTCATCGAAGATCTTCGTCATGGCCCTTTGATAGGTGGCACCGGCGTTCTTTAAACCGAAGGGCATAACTTTGTAGCAGAATATACCCAAAGGAGTCCGGAAAGCAGTGTGCTTCTAGTCTTCGGGATGCATCTTTATCTGATTGTATCTTGATGAGCCGTCCATGAAGGAAAAAACCTCGTGAGTGGACATGTTATCTATCATCAGCTCGGTGACCGGTACTGGGAAATCGTCCTTCGGGCAAGCTTTATTAAGATCCCGGAAGTCCACGCATATGCGCACTGTCCCATTTTTCTTCATTACCGGGACGATGTTGGCGATCCAATCAGGGTATTGAACCTCCTGTATAAACCCAGAGTCGATCAGCTTCTTGACTTCGGCGTTGATGCTCAGCTCAAGCTCGAGCCGCATTCTTCTTGGCGCTTGTTTAACTGGCTTGACGTCCGGGGATATTGCCAATTTATGGACAGCTATTTCTGGATCTAGTCCTGGCATTTCGGAATAGTTCCATGTGAAGCAATCTCGATGCTGCATAAGCACGTCTTTTAACGCAGCCACCCTTTCTTCAGATAGCAATTCGCTGACAAATGTCGGTCACGGGTCGTTTGCTATCCCCAACTCAATCTTCTTGAGGTTATCTGCAATAGTATGTATGCCATCTTCCAGCTCTTTCGGCGCTGGTGAAAATTCTGAGATTACCTCGTCGTCATTGTTTTCGAAGCACTAGGTAAAGTCATCGATATTCTCGGGCTCCCCTTTTGATATCGCTATCATATGACAAGTACGAACTTGCTTCCAAGACCGATGTGGATCTGGTTCTGCTCTTGTGGCTTTGGGTTCGTGCTTTTGTGGCGGCATTACCTTCCAGCTGCTGGATAGAGCAAACTTGCCGAGCTGATACTGATCTTCAACCCAGTTCTTAAAGGTGAAGCAGTCTTCGATAGGGTGCCCTATGGCACAGTGATAAGAGCAATAGCCCGGATGAGAGACCTCGTTAGCTTGCTCAGGGTGATTAGACTCCGGAAGTGTAATCATTTGATGTTTTAAAGCAAGATCAAGTATCTTCTTCGTCTTGTCTTGAGGGAAAGAATATGCTCGACTCGTCTTCCTCATGAGGGATAAATCCGGACCGCACAATTCCCGATCACGTGACTTTTTGGTCCCGCTTTGTCGTTGTCGAATCCATTTTCCACTCTTTGACTTATTTCTGCCTCTGCGTCGGGCCTTTTGCACAGCAGGTTGACAGGGAGGAGCGTCTTTGTCTTTTGCAGCATGTTAAAGAAGACATTGCGTCCTGACTTTCTCGTAGATGGCTATTTCGTGATTATGGTCGTCCCGAGCTATTTGACCCACTTTCCTGATAAGCTTGTCTATTTGTTCTTCAAATGACAGATTCGGCACTTTGATTGCGGGATCTAGTTTTGATACGGGGTCGGCGTTGGCTGACAGGGCATCTTCTTTTTCATCGAGGTTATATATAACGTAGCTACCGTGGACTCGTTCCCGTTTCCCGGATCTCACATATCCAAGCCCAAACGTTTCCATTCTCCTATTGGGCAATTTGCGCTGAGTCCCAGGGATATCCGAAATCCTGTTGTAGAACCGAGCTTGTCGAATAGTCTGTTTAAAGGGTACCCCTTGGCGCTTCAATAGCCTTTTTAGTCCGTTCGTGTAATATCTGGGAAAACGGATGGGTTGGAGCCTGTCAAGTGTAGAATCCGCACCATGCCAGATTTCTTTCTCCACTCTTGTTTCCGTGGATCGGTAGAACAGGATCGCCTTTTCACCTTTTCGCCTGGGAGGGACGTAAAACGTCTGCAGGTCTTGCACATTGTAGGCTTCAAGTGCGTCAAGGTCTTTGTAGTGCTCCCGCGGAATCATGGTAATTTGCAAACTCTGATCATCATCAGGGAATGCCTGTATTGACGGCCGATTGGAGAACACAGCATTAACCTCATCTTCCGAGTCACTTCCGAAGATCAATATGGGGGCGGACGGTCCTTGATTGTTGCGTCGAGACGGCCCAGCGTAAACTATCTCTTCTTCTTCGGTATCACTCCCGAAAACAGGAATGGTGGCGGCGGCTTTGTTCTCCGGTTTGCGACACCTCTCTGTGTTCTCGAAATCTGGCAAAAAGTACTTTGCATCTTCGTACTTGCGGACTTCGTTTACGGAGAACGGGTTCAGCTCCCCTGTTACGGTATACTCGAGACCATCCTTGAAATACCTTATACACTAATGTTGCGTAGAAGGGATGATGTTGTACTCGTGTAACCAGGGACGACCGAGCAAAGCATTATATCAGGTCTTAGCGTCAATGACGTGAAACTTAATGTCCGTGACGAGTAGTCCGAAGCGTAATGTTAGTATTACAGATCCGAGAGTCCATGATGACTGAGAATCGAAACTGGAGATGGTAATTTTATCACGAGCGAGATGCTGAACGCTCATGCAGATTTCCTTCAACACCCGAACATTAAGGAGATTGACGGAGGATCCGTTATCAACCAGGATTTTGCCTATCTTGATATCATGGCAGTATCCAGAGACGTACAGGGGACGGTTGTGGTCGCACGTGCCAAGGAGAAGGTCTTCATCACCAAACGTGGCATCGGCTGTGTGCACTTCTTCCAGTTCATCCTTCATCCCTTCTTCGGCGAGGAAGGCTTGGAATTGCTCGGGCTCTTGCAGCGCCTTGATTAATGAATCTCTCACTTCTCTTGATAATAAGAGGGCGTCGAGAATGCTGAGCTGAGAGGGTAGCTTTCTCAGGTGCGCTAGGATGTTGTAGTCCACCTTACTCTTCCTGGGAGGGTCCTTGGCAGTCAGTTCTTTCATGACTTGGTCATCTAAAGCAATATACTCAGTGACTTTTTCCTTTCCCTTATCTTTTCTGGTTGCGGGTCCGAGGTTCTTTTCTGGAAGCGTGCGATTATGCAGCTGAATGTTTTCGCAGGCCTCTGGCTCTTCCTCTTTCCCTAAGACGGATTCTTTAAAGAGAGGGCCCAGAGCCATTTCCTCATCAGAGTCGCTCCCAAAGATGAGAACTTGTGATCCTCCGGCATTGATCGTGTAGCAGTTACCGGTAGTTCTTTTGTGCCCTTCGGTCGTACTTCTCTGCTCCCGATGAGTTCTGCGTTTCATCCGCTTAACATGTTGCCGGTGAGCAACATATCCCTGCCACCATCTCTTAAAAGCGTCGCACTCCTCAGTAGGGTGTGAAATCTTCCGATGATATGAGCAGTAATCAGGATGTATTTCTGCTCCACCGAGCGTGTTTTCTTCTAAGGGTGGTAGCTCCACTCCCATTGATATGGCTTTGGCAAACCTTTTCCTCATCTTGAATCTGTTTTTATCCGGTTCAGTCTCTGCCCCAGTTTTCAGACGAATCTCATCCAGAAAAGCGTCGATTATCTCGTCTGACGGCCACACAGGCTCCGGTTCAGTCTCTGCCCCCAGTTTCTCAGTGCCAGGAGTTTTTTCATCGTGCGTGAACGAGTGGGAGATCACATGACAACTTGCCACATATCCCTCGGATTCATCCGACGAGCTTTCTCCATTATCTTCCTCCTGAAAGACGTGGTTGAGGAACTCTTGGAGTGTGATGGGAGTCTGCGCCTTTTGATTGTACTCCTCCAGCACGTCAATCTATTTCTGTAAGTCCGTGCGCTTATCGCCAGGCTTCACGGGCTTTTTGGATCTCTTCTTCTTCTTCTTTGAAGATTTCGACGGCTGGGTGTGAGTGCTTGGGCCATCACCACTGATCTTTGGAGTTAGGCGCGGCTTCAGCATCCCTTCAATGATCCGGTGTTCCAGCGGGTTCTTCCACCTGATCGCCGGGCATGCCTGGAGCTCATTCAGCATTCTTTTGGTTTTTGCTGAAAGCACGATTTCCCATGGAGCTTTCTCAATGAAAGAACAAGTTGCCCCCGGTGTGTCCGTCTTCTTAGGAGTGTACGGTTGTGGCGGGTTCACCTTCCACTTCTCGGATAGCGCAAACTTTCCCTGTAGGTATTGATCTTCATTCCGTCCTTTGAAGACGAAGCAATCCTCAATCGGATGGCTTACCGTTTGATGGTAAGGGCAATAATTGGGGTTATTCACCTTACTGGGTTGCGGCGGTTTCCTTGGATTTTGCAAGTTGATAAGCCTGTTGCGTACCGCCAGCTCGAATAGCCTTTTCGTCTTATCCTGCGGGAATAAGTAGGGGCGCTTCATTTTCTCATTATAATACCGCTGTCTTTCTTCCAGTTGATCCGCTAGCTTTGGGGCACTGGGTTGCTGCTGAGTGTTCGCAACGAAGGTTGCCTTCCTTTTACCCTTGTCATTCCGAGGTTCCGGCTTCGGGGGAGACGGTCTGTGACCCATCTGGTCCATCTCGGCCAGCTTGTCGATCAAAGCCTGGAACGTGGTTGACTTAAAGAACATCATGAACTATGAGATAGTTGCATGAGGATCTAGGATACCCACGAACATGCCCACCGCGGGCGCTTCCTCAATGCGTTGTTCGCATTTCGACAACAAGTTTTGCCAGCGTATAGCGTACTAGACCCACGTCTCGCCTGGTTTCACCCTGGCATTAATCAACGCTGTTATCGGGGTGCGTTCGCTGGCGCTCGCGAATCGCTGAGTGAATAGCAACTCCATTTCAGCGAACGTCTTGACGGAATCGTTCGGGAGTTCAGAATACCATTCGAACGCTGTTTCTGACAAGCTGCCGACGAATTGATGAAGCAAGAGCTTATCGTCACCGCCAGTGTTGCCACAAAGCGCCCTGAACTGGGCAATATGCTGGTGAGGATTTCCTGTCCCCTTATAGACATGGAATTTCGGTATTGTATAGCCCGGCGGGTACTTGATCTGATCATACCAGCTCAGATATGGTCGCCCTGTTCTGACAACTTGACCGGCTGCCTCAGTCGCCTGGTGAACCCGTATCTGCTGAGCTATATATTCGTCCAAGTCAGCTTTGGAGATTGTCTCCTCCTTGGCTGTTGACAGAGCCGGTGGAGGATTTGACATTTCTCCCCTGTCATCTTCAATGATGATCGGAGCATCTTCAATGATGATCGGAGGATCTTCAGCAGGAGGATCTTGTTGGATCATCATACCCACCATGTCCTGGAACAGAAAGGCCATTCTCTTTATATTGGCTGCTTGTTCCGCAGCCTCTCTATCCTTCTTTTCCAGTATTCTGCGAAGGAATTCAGCGTCAGTTTCCTGCTCCTGGCGTTGATCCAAGGATGCTTCGGGGCTTTCTTTTGGCCCAGTGAGTGCGGCCATCGCATTCATCATTTCTTGGAGCTTCTGCTGTTGCTCCTGAGCTTTAGTCACCGATCGCGTTAGCTGTCGATGACCTGTAGATGTACGGCTGTCCTCCTTACCGGACGCCATGTAAACGGTATGCACCACCATGCCCCCAGACTTAGGGCGTTTAGGCTTACTGTCTTTGACATTAGCTGTAGGCGTGGGGACCTTCTCCGGCCTTCCTCTCTTTTGAGTAGTCGACGTTGAGGGAGCCGTTGCAGCAGGCACCCAAGTGGTTGCCGTCCTTTGTTGTTTGACAGGACAGTTCTTTTCTTTCCGAACCTTCACCCTCTTCTGCCGGCGAGAGTGATCTTGGTCGATTATTGAGTCGTGGACCCGTCGCCAGACCTTGTAAATTTTGGAGGACAGCCGTTGAGGAGGCTGCTCCGGCTTCGCTTCTGTAACACTTTCTACAGGTGGAGGAGATCTTTTCAACGTGGCAATTGGAGAGTTCTTACGTACCCTCCTTAGCGGTTCAAAGCTGTTCCCAGTTGGAACAGCAGCATTAACTTCCACCATTGGAGCCGGTGGAGTTAGCCCTGAGGGGGAGTTGTCCCCGGCCTTCCTTATTTGGCGCCAGTGGCGACGTCGAGCGTGTCGAGCTGTTGGGGTTGGCTCGGCGATAGGGATGGTTTTGTCTTGCCCCCTGCCTAGATGGGACGCCGCTGGTGCCAGCCTCTTGAAGACTGATGTCTTTTGAGTGGCGGTGTCCAATCTGTCAAAGACAGACCCTCGAGTAAGAACGGGAGCCGGAATAGTCAGCCTTGAAAAGACCGACCCTTTAGCAGGAGAAGCCGTCTTGACGACTTCAGGAATAGAGACGGCTATCTTCTTTGCGATGGCCATGTCAGGGGTCATGGGCTTCATGGCAGGCCCATCAGAGTTCAGGTTCAGCCTGATAAAGATCGAGGCTGCCGGCTTGACATTGGACGACCCGTTGAAAGGGGCCGTAGTAGTATTGAGCCGCTCGAAGACCGACTTCTTTTGCGCTTCCGGTACGGGCACTGGAATGGTGAAGCTTGCTGGCGGGAGCATGGTCCCGAAGAACAGACCGGTAGTAGCTTGAGTCACTTGCTCCACCGGCATAGCGAGGATGGAGGCTGCTTGAGGCCCAGAGGCTACACCTCCAAGTGAGGCGGAGCGTCGGTTGCACTTGCATTTGGAGAAGCTCGAGCAGTTGGATGCCATTGATGCTTGATTTCTATGCCAGGCAAAAGACCAAATCTTAGTAGCTTGAAACCCAAAGGCAACCATTAACAAACCGCGATTCGTTCGTGAAGACGACACACGAAGTGTGGAGTGGAAAGAGGAAAAGGTCCCACCGGGTGTGCCAGAATCTGTTCCCCTCCGAAAGACGGCTAAGACGACGTGGGGACGTCTTGCCTGAGATTCAGGGCAGATGCTAATTGGTGGTATCCGTCCACCTCTCCGAAGATGCCAAGTTGATTTATGGCACCATGTATCGAAGTTTTAAACGGATGCGTCCAATGTAGCAGACTTCTTCAGATTCCCCCTCGCTTGAGGGGTTTTTGATTGTGGGGACGCTTTTCCCTGCAGGCGCAAGCCCCTGCAGTTAATTACGCTACCGCATTGCGGTAACAACTTTCTCCTTCTCCAGATGGTCACTTCGTGTCGTGTGAGTTTGTTTTGTGTTTGGTTGCCCATGGATTGTATACGGAGACTGAGTTATGTCATCGCCCGTAGGGCGTGGACTAGTCCAAATCCGTATTATCTTAGATTTGGGTTTGGGGGTTTGGGTTTAAGGATACGTTAGCCTCGTTTGAGACTAAGATCAACTTAAACGTTTGTTAAGGATACGTTAGTCTAGTTTTAGGCTAAGATCAACTTAACGGGATCGTTTAGATCCAACAAGAGAGCAATTAGGGGAGCCCTGTTGTTTAGTTTAGTGGCATTGCGGTCAATAGGTAGTTTAAAGACATTGCGGTCCAATGTTAGTTTTAAGACGTTGCGGTCAAGGTTAAGGACATCATAGTCCGAGGATTTAAGGACTCCACAGTCCGGCATTAGTTTTAAGACATCACGGTCAAGGTTAAGGACGTCATAGTCCGTCGTTAGTTTTAAGACATTCCGGTCAAGGTTAAGGACATCATAGTCCATGGGTTTAAGGACCCCACAGTCCATTGTTAGTTTTAAGACATCCCGATCAAGGTTAAGGACGTCATAGTCCATGGGTTTAAGGACCCCACAGTCCATTGTTAGTTTTAAGACATCCCGGTCAAGGTTAAGGACGTCATAATCCATGAGTTTAAGGACCCCACAGTCCATGAAATGTATGGTCGTTGGGACCCGTCACCTCTTTGAAGACATTGAGGAATTACAACGACAAGCATCAAAGGAGTGAAGAGATGTACCCTTGAACCAAGGTAGATTAAATGATCTGTAGCCCAATTTGGAACCAAGACCAATTAATTATATTATGAGCCTAATGGCTCAGTTGAGTTTGAATTGAGGACTTATGGCCTTCTTGGGCTAAGTCCAATTAAGTTTGGAATATTGGCCCTCTGTTGGTCCATTGAAGGGGAGGCTTTGCCTCTGAAAAATCAGCCAACTTGGCTAAGAGTAGTGTTAAACACTAGAGATCAAAAAGTGTTAAACACTAAAGATAGAATTCTCAAACTAGTGTTAAACACTAAGAGTATAATCAGTGTTAAATACTGGAAATATAGTTCTTGATGTAGTGTCAATCATCAGAAGGTAACAGTGTTAAACACTGCAAATAGGGTTTTCAAATTAGTGCTAAACACTAAGAAAATCAGTGTTAAACACTGGGAACAGGGTTTTCAAATTAGTGTTAAACACTAAGAAAATCAGTGTTAAACACTGCAAATAGAGTTTTCAAATTAGTGTTAAACACTAAGAAAATCAGTGTTAAACACTGCAAATAGAGTTTTCAAATTAGTGTTAAACACTAAGAAAATTAGCGTTAAACACTAGAAATTGTGATTCTCAAATCAGTGTTAAACACTAATAAATAACAGTGTTAATCACTGGTAATCAAATCAACATTTTGGTGTTAAACATTAACAGAGAGGAGATCACGTGGGAGCACGTGACGGCATCCAAAAGGTGGGGCCAGATCCCCTTCATTTTGTTCTGCAGATAAGTGTTTAACACTTTTAATTCTGACAGCCATCTCGTGTGGGCACGTGATGGGGGCTCATGCTCTGGTCTATTAGAATGCTCATTCGGGGTCACGTGGTGACTCATGAGGGCGCCCTAGAGCTTCTTTTCTTTTGCTTTTTCCTTATGTGCTTCAGGAGTCACGTGGGGCACGTGAGGCATTGCCTCAAAGTTCTTTTCTGTGGATCTTTGCAGGGGTCACGTGGTAGCACGTGACTCTGGTTCTTTGCTTTTTAAAGATCTGTTCATCTTTTAAGAATTAAATTCTTCATAGGGTTAAACCCTAGCAATAACTTTAAAGGAATTAAATTCCTACTTTCTTTTGAAGAATTATATTCTTAGATAGGGTTAAACCCTAATTTCTTTTCTGTAGGAACTAAATTCCCATATATGTAAAGAATTAAATTCTGACATAGGATGAAACCCTAATTTTTTTTAAGGGAATTAAATTCCTATGAGTTTGATATAATTAAGTTCTCAATTAGGGTTAAACTCTAGTTCTGTCCATTTTGAAGGAATTAAATTTCTATAATTTTAGAGAATTGAATTCTCATATAGGGTTAAACCCTAATTTTATCTCAAAGGAATTAAATTCTTATAACTTTGTGAGAATTAAATTCTCAAAACTCAATTCCTCCTCTATGTTTTAGATCTGCATGGCAGGATCTCAACCCAATGAGAATTAAATTCTCAATTTATGGGGAGATGTGCACTTTGCAGATCGTCAACCAGAGAAAGAACCAAGTTCTTTTCTTTATAGAAGAGTTAAACTCTTTTGAGAATTAAATTCTCCTTTTGAAGCCTCTCTTTTCTTACCTAAGGTTTTTCTTTGTAGAGAATCAAATTCTTCCTTCTTTTCTCTCTGAATTTTCAGAATTCCAAGACCTTATATCTCTCTCTCTGTTTCTCTTTTCCTTTTCTTTTTTTTTAACTCTCTCCCTTGGCACCTATTTATAGGAGAAGGAAAAGAATCAATCTGTTTAGTAAATCTTTCATTGAAAGATTTGATTTGTTTATTGAGAGATTTGATTTATTTTCATCATTGATCTGGGCCTTTAAATTATTAGGTGAATTTTATTCACCATAGGATTTTAAATTCAAAGATATTTCTTTGTTATTTTGGTGAGATTTAGGGGAAATCTTTCCTTATCCAAGATTTTTCCATAAATTGGTAATATTTAATCACCCTTGGATTCTCAATCCAACGGTTTCACATAATTCTTCTCCATTTTGGAAAGATTTAAATGATCTTATTCAGAATTTAATTCTGTTGAACAGCAAGGCTTTTAAAGCCAGTCACGTGTGGCCACGTGACCCTTGGAATGGGCTTCTCTTCTGCGCTTGCTCTTTGCCGCTGCTTTAAACGTCACGTGCCAACACGTGACCGCGGGTCACGTGTGGGCACGTGATGCCTCTACTGACGCTTTTCTTGATTTTAAATCAGGGAACACTCGGGAATGGAAAGGGAGATGTGGCAGGGAGAGGGTGTGGAGGTCGTGGTGAGGTTACTGATGTCGGGGTGATAGGGACGGCAAAGTTTTCCGACGAGGGCAGAGGGATTCTTCAGTTGGTCGGGATGCTTGGGTTTATGGGTGCTCGGGGGTTTGGAGTTGGTTGTTGGGTTCTTGGGGATGGAGAAGAAGTGCAGGTGATGACGGAGGTGGTAGTGACGATGAGGGGACGAGGAGGTCGACGGTGGTGGAGATAGGTTTCTTGGGTGCTCGGGTGTTGGGTTTGTAAGGGTGAAGTCGAGGTCGGGGTCGTGGCGGCGGCGTGGAGTGAGGATGAAGAGGAGGTGGTGGTGACGACAGGGGATGAGGGCGAGGGTAGTGGCGACGACGACGAGGTTGCAAGCGTGTTAGGGTTCGGGTGTTGGTTTCTCTCGGAGGCGAGAGGTGAACAGAGAAGAAGAGAAGAGAGAGAGAGAGACTGGGGTTGTTTTCTAAAGATTGGGTAAAATAATATATATATATATATATATATTAATTATTAGAATAATGGAGGAAAGAGGCCATAGGAGGGAATTTCCTCCTATGGCGTCGAAAAGGTGCGCACTCCGTCGTATTTTCCGACGATCGGGAGCCATCATTTTCATCTTTATCATCTAAGATGTGGGTACGCCGAATTTCATGTGATTCTACTACTTTTTCACCGCTGTTTTAGCAATGTAAAAAGTTTTATTGTCGGTAAACCGTTAATTTTGAACCCACTAATTCAACGGTGAAAAAGTTGTAGAATCACATGAAATTTGGTGTACCCATATCTTAAATGATAACGATGAAGATGATAGTGCTGATCGTCGGAAAACACAATGGAGGGCGTACTTTTTTGACGCCATAGGAGGAAATTCCCTCCTATGGCATTTTTCCTCCATTATTCTCCTATATTATATATATAAGGAGAATAATGGAGGAAAGATGCCGTAGGAGGGAATTTTCTCCTTTGGCGTCGAAAAAATACACCCTCCCTTATTTTTTCCGACGATCGGCACCCACCATATTCATTGTTATCATCTAAGATGTGGGTACACCAAATTTCATGTGATTCTACAACTTTTTCATCGTTGATTTAGCAATGTAAAAAGTTCTATTGTCTGCAAACCGTTAATTTTGAACCCATTAAATCAACGGTGAAAAATTTATAGAATCGCATGAAATTTGGTGTACCCACATCTTAGATGATAACAATGAAGATGGTGGGTGCCGATCGTCGAAAAAAATGAGAGAGGGTGCATTTTTTCGACGACATAGGAGGAAATTCCCTCCTATGGCCTCTTTCCTCTATTATTCTCATATATAAGAGGGGGAGAGAGATGTGTTGTGAATGGGTTTTTAATATATATATATATATATATATATATATATATATATATATAGAGAGAGAGAGAGAGAGAGAGAGAGAGCGCCTGAGCCTGAGGATGTAATATAGTTAGGATTTTAAAATATATATTTAGTTAAAAGTGTGTGTGTGTTTATATATTAACTGTTTATTTATATAAAATATTATAATATATAATCTAGGGTGTATAGCTAATATCAAATATACTTCGAAAAAGACCCGGATCCTATCTAAAATTCTAGTTTGAAAATACGGATAATATACGTATCAACCAAAACCATAGCGCGACATCCGGTTAGAAAAAATGCATACCCCCAAGAACGGATACACGTAAAAACACGTAGCGATCCAAACGAGTCCATTTCAATAAACGGGACATGAACACGATGTCAGGATGCAACCATAGGGTATAGGGTATGATGCAGGTCATGCTAGCTATTTAAAATATATTATCAGGTTATAATTTGTATTATCTAAAATATGTGCAGATACTGGATATAAGATACATGTAATAGAATATATATGTGCGCACGGATCCTCTGTACTAATAAGGATATAACGTAATCTAGAACCAAGACGGGTTCCAAGTATGCGGGTCGAGTCGAATACTACCCACAGATACCAAACGCACTATCCGCACAAAAAACAAGACTAATCAAGAAACTGTCGTAAAATTAGGAAAATACCCAAATAGAATATGATATAAATGAACTAGGGTGTTACATTATACCCAACTACAAAAGAATTTCGTCCTCGAAATTCCCGAAACAAGAAAAGACAAGAAAACATGAATCTAAGAAAAGAGGTGTGGAAACTTCTGTCGGATCTCATCTTCTCGTTCCCAAGTTAATTCTCCATACGAACAATTCCCCCATGAAACAAGTACTAGAGGGATACCCTTGATCTTGGGGACCTTTTCTCTTCGATCTACAATCGCCATCGGTCATTCTTCATATGTTAAGTCCTCCCTTACTGTCAGCTCCGAATGATCTAGTACGCGCGTTTTATCTCGAATATACTTGCGGAGTTGAGATACATGAAACACGTCGTGAACACTCGCTAAAGATGGTGGTAAAGCCAATCGATAAGTTACTTCTTTCACGCGCTCGATAACACCGAAAGGCCCTACGAATCGAGAGCTAAACTTGCCTCGACTACCAAATCGAATCACTCCTCTGGCCGGTGATATCTTCAAGAATACAAGATCACTAACTGTGAACTCCAGATGTCTTTGTCATGTATCGGCCCAACTTTTCGGTCGATCTTGCACTGCCTTCATATGATTTCGGATCGTATTAACTTTCTCCACGGTTTACACGATAAGATCCGGTCCCAATAATTTTCATTCTCCAATATCGTCCCAACAGACGGGCGAGCGACACTTACGACCATATAATGCTTCGAATGGAGCCATCTGAATAGTCGCCTGAAAACTGTTATTATACGAAAATTCCACCAAGTGCAAATGATCCTCCCATGAACCCTTGAAGTCTAAGATGCATGCTCTCAACATATCTTTAAGAGTTTGGATCGTTCTTTCAGACTAGCCATCTGTTTGCGGATGATAGGCGGTGCTAAACTTCAATCGAGTCCCAAAACTTTCCTGTAAACTCCTCCAAAAGTGCGATAAGAATCGGGTATCACGATCGGAAACGATGCTCACAAGTACTCCATGCAATCTCACAATCTCCTGCATGTACCGCTCTGTTAACGCTTCCGTCGACTGACCAACTCGAAATGGTAAGAAATGAGCTACCTTGGTCAATCGATCAACAATCACCCAAACTGCATTATTACCTTTTGGACTTCGCGGTAATGCTGTGACGAAATCCATGGTTATATGTTCCCACTTCCACCGAAGAATCGGAAGTGATTGCAATAAACCAGCTACCCTTTGATATTCAGCCTTAACTTGCTAACACACCAAGCACTTCAATACGAAGCGAGCAATCTCCCTTTTCATGCCTTCCCACTAGAAATGCTATCGTAAATTTCGGTATATCTTCGTGCCTCCTGGATGTACGGAATATGTGGAACTATGCGCCTCCTTCATAACTTCTTCACGAGTATCTCTTTTCGGCACACATAAACGGCTCCCATATTGTAACGAACCATCGTTATAAATCAACAAGTCCGTTCGAAGTCCCACTTCCACTTGTCCTCGAAACTTATGTAATCTTAGATCGTGCGACTGCGCTGCTTTAATGTTATCGATCAATGATGACTGTACTTGCAGCGGCATCAACTGTCTCGAAGAATGCGGTAATACGATCTCCAACTCGAATCTCTGGAAATCATCTATAAGCTCTTTCTGTGCAGTCAACATCCGTATTGCTGGCAACCGACTTAACGCATCCGACATTGCATTAACTTTCCTCGGTTGGTATTTTAGATTGAGATCATAGTCAGCCATCAGTTCCAACCATTTACGCTGCCTCATGTTGAGCTCTTTCTGCGTGAACACATACTTTACGCTTTTGTGATCAGTAAAAACTTCTACCCTTTCTCCCAATAAGTAGTGTCTCCAAATCTTCAAAGCGAAAATCACTGCTGCTAGCTCCAAATCATGAGTTGGGTAGTTCTTCTCATGAGTCTTCAATTGTCTCGATGTGTAGGCTATAACCTTCCCATTCTGTATCAGAACACATCCTAAGCATTTCCCAGATGCGTCGCTGTGAATAACTAACCTTCCGGAACTGTTTGGCACTGTCAAAATAGGAGCGGTGGTCAATCTTTGCTTCAATACTTCAAAAGCGGACGCACATCTATCCGTTCATACGAATGGTATCTCCTTTCGCGTTAGTTTA
Source organism: Agapanthus africanus (assembly GCA_030015575.1). Lineage (NCBI taxonomy): Eukaryota > Viridiplantae > Streptophyta > Magnoliopsida > Asparagales > Amaryllidaceae > Agapanthus > Agapanthus africanus. The sequence goes on from JASDDO010000302.1 coordinate 110,865, forward strand.
GTCAATGGTTCTGCTATTCGAGCGAAATTCTCCACGAATCTTCTATAATATCCGGCGAGCCTAAGAAAACTTTTGATCTCCACCATGTTCTTCGGAATCGGCTAATCATGAACCGCTGCAATATTTTCAGGATCTACAGCAATTCCATCTCCGGATACGACATAACCCAAAAACCTTATTTCTTCAAGCCAAAACTCGCACTTGCTCATCTTAGCATATAATCTTTCTTGTCTCAACGTTTGCAGTGCGATATTCAAGTGTTCAGCATGCTCTTCTTGGCTCCTAGAATAGACCAAAATTTCATCAATAAACACTACTATAAACTGGTCCAAATACGGTGAAAAGATCCGATTCATCAAGTCCATAAATATCGCTGGTGCGTTCGTGACTCCGAATGGCATCACTAAGTACTCGTAATGCCCATATCGAGTTCGAAACGCTGTCTTGCAAATATCTTCTGATTTTACTTGAACTTGATGATATCCGGATCGCAAATCCAGCTTCGAGAATACCCTCGCGCCATTGAGTTGATCGAATAATTCGCAGATGTTAGGGATTGGGTACTTGTTCTTAATAGTCACCCGGTTTAATTCTCGATAATCGATGCACATTCTCCGCGTGCTAACCTTCTTCTTGACTAGAAAAATTGGAGCTCCCCAGGGTGAATTGCTACTGCGAATCTAACCCTTCTCTAGTAATTTGGTGACCTGTTTCTTGACTTATTCTAACTCCACTGGTGCCATCGGATAATACGCCTTTGAAATCGGCGCTGCTCCAGGAACAATATCAATCGCAAACTCCACATCTCGTTTTGGCGGTAAACCCGAAATGTCCTCGAACACATACATAAACTCTCGAAGTACTACTGGTTCTTCCTCCTTATCTGCTTCCATCGACGAAAGAATGGTGTTTGTCGGCCTAGCCCTAAATTCAACGGGCCCGACAGATCTGCTACTTCATGAAAATATAAACTACGGATGTCCGGGAATCTGGAAAATCACTTTCTTTGCTCTACAATCGATGTGAGCGTGGAAAGTGCCGAGAAAATCCATTCCCAAGACGACATCATAGCTGCCAGTACCAATCACCAAGAAATCCGCGAATAACTCTCGTCCGCAAATAACCACCGAACAATCCTAGCACTCGCTACTAGATATAATCTTCCCATTCCCAGTGTGTATGTCCTAACAATTAGACAAAGTCGTGCATAGAATCGAGTGTGCAGTAATAAACTTGGACGACATAAAACAATGGGATGCACCTGAATCGAATAATGCTAATACGGGAAAATTATGAATGAGTAAGATACCTGAAACGACTTCATCTGAAGCCTTGGCCTCCTTGGCCGTCAAAGTAAAGGACCGTGTTTGATTAGGCCCCTGAGTAATCTGCTTTTGCCTCTGAATCTTCCTTTGCGGTGGTTTCTAAACATCGTCCCTTAATTGTAGTTTTGAAGGACAAGCATCGACGGTATTGTTTACCGCCAAAAACGGGAGACGAGACCGCGTATGTCGTCTTGCCTGAATTTAGGGGCAGTTGCTATTTGGGTTTAACCATCCACCTCTCCAAAAATGCCAAGTTGATTTATGGCACCGTGCATCGGAGGTTTGGACGGATGCGGCCGTTGTAGCAGACTTCGTCAGATTCCCCCTCGTTGTAAGGGGTTTTTGATTGTGGGGACGCTCTTCCCTGCAGGCGCAAGCCCCTGAAGTTAATTACGTTATCGCATCGCGGTAACCACTTTCTTCTGCTGTAGAGGTTCACTTCGTGTCGTGTGTGTTTGTTTTATTTTTGGTTGCCCATGGATTGTATACGGAGACTAATTTATGTTGTTGCTCGTAGGGGGTAGATTAGTCCAAATCCGTATATTCTTAGATTTGGGTTTAGGTTGATTTAAGGATCGTTAACCTCGTTTGAGATTAAAATCAACTTAAATGTTTGTTGAGAATACGTTAGTCTAATTTTAGACTAAGATCTACTCAACAGGATTTTGGGATAATTCAGAACCAACAATAGAGCGTTTGGGCTCTATTGTTTTAGTTTAAGGATGTTACGGTCCGTTGTTAGTTTAAGGACGTTGCGGTCCTTAGCTTAGTTTAAGTACGTTGCGGTCCATTGTTAGTTTATGGATGTTTCGGTCCGTAGCTTAGTTTAGGGACGTTGCAGTCCATTGGGATGTGCCCGTCAATTTGGGAGTGCACCAAAGAGTTATTGGTTATCGGACCCACCACCTCTCTGAAGACGCTGAAGAATTACAACGACATGTATCAGAGGTGTGAGGGGATGTACCCTTGAACCAATGTCCGTTGGAAGATCAGTAGTCATGTCTGGGACTAAGACCAATTTAGAAAAAGATGAGCACATGGGCTCGGTTGATCTGAATTAGGGATTTTTGGTCAACTTGGACTTAGCCCACTCAGTCGTTGAATAAAGTGTTAAACACTTTCTTGGGTTCAGTTCCTTTTCTGTGCAAACAATGCTGGGCATTGATATGGGTTCTGATGCTCACCCTTTACTTTACCCTCTTTTTTTGTTTTTTTATGGAGTGTTGCACACTCTTTATGGCGCCCACGTGCGGAGCACGTGAGGCGCTTGGCGCCGAGCGCCAACCACTGAGTGCTAGGCACTCCTTAATGAGCAGCGCCCACATGATGGGCACGTGAGGCGCTTGGCGCTGAGCGTCCATCACTGAGTACTAAGCACTCCTTATTGAGCAGCGTCCACGTGAGGCACTTGGCGCTGAGCGCCCACCATTAAGTGCTAAGCACTCTTTATTGAGCAACGCCCACGTGAGGGGCATGTGAGGCGCTTGGCGCTGAGCGCCCACCACTGAGTGCTAAGCACTCTTTATTGAGCAGCGCCCACATGAAGGGCACGTGAGGCGCCTGGCGCTGGTTTTTCTTCGTGTATTATGTTCTGAAGAGTTCAATTCTCTGTTCTTTTCTGGATCTTTGATCCCTAAGAGCAAGTTCATCCCCATGAGAATTAAATTATCATTTATGGGAGACTTATCTCATGGATCTCAGATCCGGGGAAAGAACTAAGTTCTTTAATAAGGGTTAAACCCTTGGCTATGCAGATGAGATGCTCTGATCTCTATTATTATTTTTATTTACCTCCAAGAGAGGTATTCTTCTTTCTTCCCTCTTAAAACTTTCTTCTTGCTTGCGCTAAAGCTTATGGGGGGTTTCTCTGTACAAGACTTGAACTCTTGGGTCCTTTATATAGTGGAGGCAAGTTTGTTGATTAGTTAAAAAAATCTCTCGTTGAGAGATCTCTAATTGATTTGGGGATTTTATCCGCCGTTGAATCTTTGATCTAAGGACTTCTGTTTTACAGAAGATATCTTTCTTGTTTTTAACTAGATTAAGGAAATATTTCCCCATACAGAATTTTTCTGTATATATGGGTGATTTTTAATCACCATTTGATTTTTTAATCCAACGGCACTCTGTTTTACAGAGAGTAATCTTTCTTGTTCAGAAAGATTTGAGGAATATTTCCTCAACAGAATTTAATTCTGTATTTTGATGATTTAACATCTTCGTTGGATATTTGATCCAATGGCTCTGTTTAACAGAGAGGTTTTAGTTCTAGCGCTGGCGCCCTCGTGCGAGGCACGTGAAGCGCTGCCTCAGAGTTTTTAACTCTGGGCGCTGGTGCTCTCGTGCAAGGCACGTGAGGCACTGCCTCAGAGTTTTTAACTCTTGGCGCTGGCGCCTTCGTGCAAGGCATATGAGGCGCTGCCTTTCAAATTTTGAACACAGCTTTGCTCTTTTATTGAGGAAACAAATGCCCCCCCACTGTTACGCTCACGTGGTCCACACGTGAGTGCAGCGGTGGCCGCCTTTCCATCGTTGGATCTTCTTGGAAGTTGGATCGACTTCCTATGCCTATAAGTAGGGCCTTTGGCCCTTGAGATGACTGCTATTCATCTTCTCTTGTTCTTCTTTTTCTAAGAATTTAATTCTCCTTTCAGAGCTTAGATCTCTGCCCAAAGAAATCCCTTCTAGAGTTAGAACTCTGCCCAAAATTTTGGTAAGGATCATAATCGAACCCCTTAATAGAGCTTTGCTCTTCTTAGATCGTAGATCTTAAGATGTATTTTAGGGTTTCTTAACCCATTAATCAGCGCTTTGCTCATTTTTCATGAAGAACCCTTGGGGTTTGTTTTGTAGATCTTAAAGATCTTAGGGTTTTACCCTGTTATCTCAGTGGGTTGACGCTTAGGCGGACGCTTGACTTCACCGAGCGGGTCATGCAAGGCTGCGAAGCTGCCATGCTAGAAACCGATGAAAAGCTTTCGTCTTATTTGCGGCAACGGACTCAAGTTGAAGCGGAGTTGGCTGCGGTAGTTGACCACGAGAAAGGATTAAGAGGAGCGCGGGAGCGGCTTGCTGGTTTGCTGAAGACGCCTCCTCCATAATAACCATCTTTGTACCTTTTTTTTACCGACTGTAAACTTGTGATTCATGAATAACATGTATTCATTTTAATTCCTTTATGAAATGTATCTTGTATTCACTTGAATTCATGAATAAAAGACATATTTTATCTCATATTGGCATATAACTCTGGAAAATATGGCATGTAGATAGTCCATCTTGATTTCCTTATAGGGCAACGATGGCTTAGGAAACAGGTTCAGATCTGCCGCCTAGGACTTTTCAACTTTATGAGCCGTGAAGGTCTCATAAAGACTTTTCTCCCTACGGGTCGAGAGGATCCCGCAGGTGTATTTTCTCCTTAGGAGTCGTGAGGACTCCTAAATGCGTTTTCTCTTGAGAGTCGTAAGGATCTCACAAAAGAATTTTCCCCCTTTACAAGTCGAGAGGACTCGTAAGTGGTTTTTTCCCTCCTTGTCGATATTTGACTTTGGAGAGTGTGGCCCGTGTATAGTACACAATAGTCCATCTTGGACTTAATTGCAGGGCCCCGGTGCTTAGGAAACAGGTTGATATCCTCGTTGCCTAAGGATTTTTCCCTATGAGTTGAGACGAGTCGAGAAGTTCTCGCAGGAACATTATTTTCCCTATGAGTCGAGACGAATCGAGAAGTTCTCGCAAGAATGTCCTAACGTCACAGTTAACCTCTGCTGATAGAAGTCCGTTAAGGTTTGTGGTACTAGGGTTTTTGTCCGTCGTACCGTCGTGTTGGCCGATGTATTCCCCGATATGCAATCTTGCTATTCGAGTAGCCCCAAGACCGTCGTATCTCTGATCCATTCGGGGTCTGCACAAGACGTCTTTAAGTAATCTCCCAGGTTATATTATCGTCGGAAGAGCAAGCGTTAGGGATTTTCCATGCCGCTTTTTACTTGAGGTTAGGCTCAGTTTGGGAGCCCCGATGAGTCATAACCACTCTACGCTGGTGTGGGATGATCTTCGATAGTCTTTCAGGATTTATTTGAGTTGCCGTCAAGACCCTGAAGCTCGGGATTTTCCTTTCCTTCGTTTGTTGACATTGTGTTTACAATATTGCGATGAATGTCGAGGTTGTCTCTAGGTTGTCTATGAACCGTCGAGTCTTAGAACTAGGGACTTTGCCATGGCTCAGTTTGTTGATGTCGCGTCTGCATCCTGCTGGAGGGAGAAGGAACGCCATGGTGATCTCTAGGCTGTAGATGTTGCCGTCGAGACCTTGAAGCTAGGGATCTTCCTTTGTTTCGTTTGTTGACATTGTGTCTGCAATATTGCGACGAATGTCGAGGATGTCTCTAGGTTGTCAGTGAACCTTCGAGGCTTGGAACTAGGGACTTTGCCATGGATCCATTGTTTTGACCCTGGGGTCAGTTGTTGACGTTGCATCTGCATCCTGTTGGAGTGAGAAGGAATGCCGTTGTTGATTTATTGGCTGTAGATGTTGCCATCAAAACTGGGAACTAGGGACTTTTCCATGGCTCTATTGTTTGGACCCTAGGGTCGGTTGTTGATATTGCATCTGCATCCTGGTGGAGTGAGAAAGAACGCCGTTGTTGATTTCTTGGCTGTAGATGTTTCCATCGAGATTTGGCTCTCTTTCTGATGGAGCCTGGTGGGAAAATGTGGTTCCCCTTTTCGTTTATGCCCATGGATTGTATACAGGGGTGGATATGGACTCACATACAGGGCAGAAGTTTCATTCATTTTTTTATTTCTTCCCACGATGATCTATCATTTCAACTTTTTATATCACGAAAGTCGCGATTGCCCAATCATTTCGGTTTTTTTATCGCGGCGCCCGATCATTTCGGCTATTTTTTCTTTTTTACTCGCTGCTTTTTATTGCGAGTTGCCTCAAAATTTCGGTTGTTTCTATATGCATATATTTTGCTTGCTTATTTTTATTGCGAGTTGCCCCATCATTTCGGCTATTTCATATGCATTTTTTTCTGATCTTTATTACGAGTATGGAACTCGAAATCTGATACCAATCTTGGCATCAGCATCGTTGCGACTAGAATATGGCCAAGAGCGAATCATCATTTGCCTTTGCTGATTTGAACAAAGGTGGCTTAGCAAACAGGGTTAGGATCCTGCCGAATAAGGCCTTTTGACTTCATGAGACATGATGGTCTCATAAAGGTATTTCCCCCTACGAGTCGTGAGGATCTCGTAGGTGTATTTTGTTAGATATAGTGCCATCAAAGTCAATTATTGGATCGCAGGTATGTGATTGCAATGATTGAGGGAGGACCTATACCGGTAGGACAATCTTGCTCGAGATGATAGTATGCTATCTGGTTTGTCTTTATCATCGTGTACATGCTTTAGTTCACTATTGCATGTTGATAGAGCCCATATGATTCTTGCTTGACTGCCAGCAGTATGATGGCGATCTGAGATCGTCATTTGTCTCGTGTGAGTTCCCACTGTGGTTTGATTACTACCTTACCACGGCTCAAAGGATTCGTGCAAATAGGTTTTTGTTGGGTACAGTCCCGAGCCACATGGAGGCAGTGAGTGGATCGTCGGGGATTCATCTCTCCCGGTATTGGGGGTGAGGTCGCGCTGTGTTTAGGAGAGCCATTACACGAAATCCCTGGCCAGGGTAATCGAGATTTACTGGTAGGTATTCCAGTAGTATCTCAGGGTGTTCTGGGCTACTCTCCGACACGACTTATACCGCTATTGGAGGTCTGACGTTATACCAGCCCCCTAGGCCCTATATGCGATACTCATATACGAACGGACCGGACTGTACGGACATTGTCACTGTCAGGCTCAGTAGGGTTTCTGGATGAGTTCGCTCGTCAGCTTTCCTTCCGTTCAATACATAGGCAACCGTTACGTACAGCTAGTACCTCTGATGTGCTAGTGGTTATACCCAGTGCCAGTGTATTGATGAGTCATTAGAGTCCCCCACAAACAGTTTCCTAAGTTCGGCCGAAACGTTGTAGAGGCCGTATGGTAATATGGCAGGGTTCAATCATATTTGTGCACTTGTGCACGGATCATGATCGGACGGATAATACTAGCGGGCTTTGGTTTAAGCCGGATCCTAGTATTATATTGTGTCGGGATATTTTTGTCTCATTGCATTCGTATTCGGTCAGAATACAAATGCGGGTATGTATTTACAGTCGAGGCGTAATCTCGTAATTCATTACGGGATTATTTTCGGAGTTGCCAGTTTTTTTTCCGTCTTATACATATTGATCCATGTTTCCCTATAGTGAGCCTTGACCTTGACCTTGACCATTTAGTTTTTCCTTTGCCATCACTGAGGTGGGGGTAGCATGGGCTTCCATCACTGAGGTGGCCGAATTTTGTTGATGGGGGGGGGGGCCTTTTTGCAATTCAGCCACTATTCTATTTGCAGGGGCCTTTTTGTGGTGAAGAATGACACTCTCACATTTTGATATACACCATTTTTCCAGAGAGAGCAAGACATTCATTTTCTTGGCTGTGCATTTCTAGCTAAGCCCCTCTTGAGAAAGCAAGCTCATTCCTTTTCTTTGCTAAAAATTTCTTATGCTCACAATCCCACATCTTGGCAACTTCGATTTACCTCCACCCAATCGTTCGGGCGTCTTGAGACAAAATATTCCACACTCTCTCTACTTCAATTTTGGACATGTCGGCTAGCAAACTTCATGTCCGAGTTGCCTCGGTTCAAGGCGGGAGCCCGTATAAAGATTCAATGACGTGGTGCCACATCGACGAGCGAGATCGGGGATCGGACTTCATCGGCGCAGCAACGGGGAGCTTGGTGCGGAGATTAAAGACCGAAGGACACGGATCGATCGGTATAATCTTTCCTAACTCTTTTTACAGATTGCTAGTTTACGGTTAATGGAACGATCCGGGTTTTTGGGTTGCGGTAGCGCCGGTTTCGAAAAAAGTTTTTTGTTCCGCATTTGGCGTTGGTTTGACGGCCGGGGCGCCGCCGCATCCCAACATGGTATCAGAGCCACACTATTAACTGCTTACTAGCTTGTTCTAACATGTTTAAAAGCCCGATCGAACAAAATTTCCGAAACCGCAATTTCAATACTAAAGTTTCTGTCGAATTTTTAAACCGGTCGAAAAATTATTTTGAGTGTTTTAGAATATCAGGCAGGCTTTTTAAAGACACTGGAAGAAATTTGGTAGCATAAACTCACCACTAGACCACGAAACCGCGGCCAAACGCCCTTGTTTGCCACGGTTGCGCGGCGCTTTGGTGGGTTCGCTGCACCAATTTTCTTCTGGGGGACTTCAACTTGGAAATGTGGTTTCTGGAATATTTAGTTTTAGCCCAGATTATTTTGAGTACTGGATTTGTGCTTGGGGCCCACTTCGGGAAGTTTTGTCGATCGGAATTTTAAAAGTGTTAGTTTGCAGTGTTTTACATTTCTATCTTTGACCGTGAATGTCATTTGATCGGTAAATCTTGTCTAATCGCTATAGTCCTTTTAGACGGATTTGCGAACGTGTCATTCACGTTGATATTCTGTGTTGTGCTGTGATATTGCGGATTTGTCGTGGTGGATAGTTCATGTGCAATGGTAGTGCTGTTTGGATTTATTTGTACATTTGATATTGCGGGGCGAGCGTCCGACATGTGGACTGCCGTCACTGCCTGTTTGTATATTATTCTTTTGGGGCACGACCGGGTTGAGGTCGATGTCATCCTTGTATATTATTTTCTTTTCTGTACTAGGATTACCCCGCGGTGGGGTGCATGGATAGCCGGGTTCTAGAGGGCAACGAGCCCGCATCTCATGGCTTTGAGACGAAGGGGGCTTCACTCTAGAATGGCGGGCTATTTGTCGCACTCGTAGGGGGTACAGGTTGACCCAAGGAGGAGTGCTCAAGTTACCGGATTCAATGAAGTGCTAGGTGGTCCATTCACTTTGCTGAAGGGGGCTGCCTCGCTTCAGATTTTGGTGGGTAACTTGCCGCGCTCGTAGGGGTCTAGGATTTCATTGCACAGGCTATCCACACGACCAGGGGAACGTCGGGTTTCATTTGCGGCTCTATAAAACCCGGGGATCCCAGATTATCTGTATTTTTCTGTAATGCTTATTACTTTTCTGTGATGTTGCATTTATCACGCCTGGAGCGATTATTATATATTGATATATATATATACTAGTAGATGTTGTATATGTTTTGCACCCGCACTAGTCCAGTCCCCGCTCTGTCGTTAGTTAAGTAACCTAACAGGTGATGACGGGACAGAGTGGCGAATGCGGATGGCATATACGTACATCATATTTTCGTTCTTTTCTGATGTGATCAATTGATGGGACTGCGTTGATTCTTATCAATGCAAGGAAAACAAACCTATATTTAATGTTATTGGAACCATTTATTTTTTCAAAAGCTGTTATTACAAGGGCGTTCTCTTTTTTTTTGCACAGTGGTATTCGGTTATGAATATCCAGCACCTCATTCGACGAGGTAAGGGCCGAGATCTTTTCATCGGGAGTGACCCCTTGGACAGAGGTTTGCGTCAGGGTAATAACTTCACTATAGTCAATTACTTTTTGCTTTGTATCGTGGTATTCAGTTTGGAATATCCTGCACCTCATTCGACGAGCAAAGAGCCGAGATCCCTTCACCGGGAGTGACCTCTTTAGCAAAAGTTTTTGCCACTATAAATTTATAAAACCACTTGGATTCCTTCAACGATATCAAGTTCATTACGTTAAAGGTTTTTCGCCAAAAACCAGCCGCAGCCCTCCGTCATTTCGGATAAGTAATGCATAGTATTCGTGCGGTGTTTGTTGGCCAAAGTCAAGGCATCGTGTGCGGTAGCTGTGTGTTGCTTGTCCGTTGCATGGATATGCATTGGTTTAGGACAGTCGTACCACTTTGTTGGCCAAAGTCAAGGGTGTGTGCGGGTGGGTCTAAATCAATCAGGACAATGACGGGTAGAACTTGACTTGCGGGTTCTGATTTGTTGGCCAAAGTCATGGTCATAAATCGCTTGGGGTAAAAACACATATCGGGAGTTTCAAACATACAGGAAACTTGTCAGGCTTGCGCATACCTTCTGGAGTGTGATAACGTGAGTGGCTTCCATCACGTTATCATGCGATGATAGTTGGATCCCGATTCCCACTGATGAGTTGGTTTACTCCTCGGGTGATCCCGACTAATTCTTCTTTCAGGTTTGGAGGAGAATTTGAGAAAACAGTGGGAGGTTTCCTGATTAGATAAATTGATTAACCATTCTGATCTAGGTTAGAGTGCACGCGGAGTGTTTCTACTTTTTCTCTCTTTGACTGCGACCATGACCCGACCCTAAACTATAACTCAGTGACCCAGTTGACCGAACTTTCTTAAAACACTGGCTTTTGGATTGTCTGAGTTGCATACATCATTGCCACTCTTTCTTTTACCCTTTGAGTTTCTCCAGAACACCCCGTATTATTACGAACATCCACTTCCATTGGATAAATCCATCGTATGGTTATATACGAACTCGGAGGAACTTCTTCGAAGATGGATTCTGGTTCTGGAGAGATTGAATATGACTATTCAGTTGTCTTTTCCTTTTACCTTCTCTCAGGTTATGAGCGCTCCTAGGATTAGGAGAGGGTACACCTATTACGCTTATTGGATAGTCTTCTTCCAAACCATAGACAGGTGCCAAAAGGTAGGGAATGAAGAAAACCAATTAGCCTAAGTTGGGTGTACAGAAGGTAATAAGTAAAGACGAATAAAGGGATCAGAAAGAGGGCAATGTAAATTGTGACTGTTAACATTCACGACCAAACCACGTATCTCATTGCCACTCTTAATTCACCTTTGTATTTCTCCAGAACACTCCGTATCACTACGAACATCCAATTCCATTGGATAAATCCATCGTATGGTTATATACGAACTCGAAGGAACTTTTTCGAGGATGGATTCTGGTCCAGGAGAAATAGGAATAAGGTTTATTCAGTTGTCTTTTATCCTTACCTTCTCTCAGTTTGCGAGTGCTCCAAGGATTAGGAGAGTACACCTATTATGCTTATTGGACAGTCTTCTTCCAAACCATAGGCTGGTGTCGAACGGTAGGGAAGGAAGAAAACCATTAAGCCTAACGATGGTGTACAAAAGGTAACGACTAAAGACAAATAAAGGGAATTGGAGAGATGGCAGAGAAATATACGGTTACAGTCATGAATCTGATAATGGAAGAGGCATTACTAGGAATACCCAGATACCCCTTCGAAACATTTTTATGTTTCATTTTCAATGTGCATTGTAAATTGAAAGCTGATTTCCAAATTAGACACTTCTTCCAGGATATATATCTACCAGGTATGATTCTCACATCTGTATGGTTTTATAGATGATGAGTGGGAGTAAGTTATTGGAAATTAGGTAATCATCCTCATTATATCAGAATTCGTAGTAATTGGTGATATTTGAGGAAATCTCCTGGGTACAGTTTTCAACCTACGACGGACAGAGTTTGAGTTATTCAACTTAGGGGACTTATACAAAGTATTGTATATTGTCCAGTGTCCATTAGGACAAAGGGGTTGGTCCTCATACTATATTCTGTTTACTTGTGACTTCTCAAGTTTTAGACAAGTGTTTCGTAGAAATACAAGGTCCAAGTTTGAGAAGTTATAGGTACAGGAATAAAGTAGAGAACCATGTGTTGCAAGTATCAGGATTCTTCAAGGTGATCGAAGATGTAGATACTTGTGATTGGTATTCAGTTGATAGTAATGGTTTTTGAGAACTTGCTTCTCTTTCAGGTTACTCATAATTGGATGCACTCCTAAGTTGAGTAATGCTGATCGGCCTCTCTCCATTTAGTTGACATGCACTGAAGACAGCTGCATGATTTGAATCTGGTTCCAATTAAATCAGTGCCTCTATTTCTATACTGTATATAGAATGGTTCGTATCTTAACGATGTTAAGTTACGGGGAGTTGTTCGGCTTATGCTTAAAACCAGACTCTGGATAACTCAAGGCACGTTTCTATAACGGCAGTTTGTGGGTTAACCCGGGCTTTGACGAGGGTTAATTTTCTACCATCTGAAAGATCAATAGTGATATTGTTCTTGACTCGCCACAATTTTATTAAAATGGATTTTTTCAGAAAACAATAGTGGGAGTATGGTAGAACTGGAAGTGATTTCAGAACCACAAACGATTACGGAAAATTTAATAGGACCTAAAGATTCAATCAGGAATGACATTCCATTAGCCACTCCGCAGATATGGTGGGTAACCTCAGGCGCCAAAGAGGTACTCCGGTATCCTCAAGAACGGTGACATGGAGGTTCTTGTTTACCCAGACTTGCTATTGCTGATGTTCCAGACTATGAGACCCGGCAGAAGGATGAGTATAGCGTCGTTCTAAACTAGCTTTAGAAGTGTACATGTGTATGATTCTGCCAGAGAGTTGTTGTAGTCAGTGGGAGCAGCGGAAGCATAGTAGATAAGCAGCTTATGTCTATTTATAGACTAAAGAAAATATAGCGGAGATAGATCATCTATTTTTGATGTGACAGTCATGGGCTTTGACTTCATTAGAATAGGGGATGGATCTGTTAAGAAGGTAGTAGGGTGTGATGTCCTGGTATCTGGATGACATACACAGAATAGGAAGTGAAATTTCTATACTACGATCGGTTATACTGTGGTTGTCACACAGTAGTTTCTCCACAAAGGATATGGATATAATATCAGGCATTCTGGTTACTGGATCTATGGTCTTAGATCTAGATTTGGGTTGTTTCCTAATCTGGGTACTTTGACAACATTCTAAAGGTATTTTAGAATGAACGACTCCTGGCATGGTGGTGTACCTGCAGGTGATGGAGTCACCCTCTCCAAAGGTGTCTTACAGACTAAAGGGGAGAGGGATGTGTATGATTGACATATCACTTGCTCAGGCAATTGAGTCAATCATGAGATGTCAAGTACCACACCAGATGTTGTTTTTGCACTAGATGCAATAAGTTGATATTAATCCAATCATGGAGAAAACGTTCGGAAGCAGTTTTAGAACATAAGTGGTTGTTCTAGGGATTTGATAACGACAGCCTCCTTCGGGAGACATTTATCATTCCAGGCTTCTAAGGTGACCCGGATGACAGAGTGACTATCAGAGTTATAGTTTTCCCTCTGACGAGGGGCAGTAGTTTGGACAGGTGGTCCAAGCGGATACTGAGGGAGGCATGGTGCAGGATACTGATTAAATTCAGTTGACGATACAGTCTAAGAAGTTTGCTGGATTTGGAGTTCACTTGTGAGCTAGGTCCCATCAGATATCCAGACATATTCTAAGACGGGTATTGCTCATTTCGGGAGATGGCTTTCTTAGCGAATTTGAGACAAAGAGAGACATAGAAAGAAACATCAGGGCGGATCCACTCACTGAGGCTATTTCTCAAACACAATAGTTTTACAAACGAGCTTTGTGAAACTGATTAGTAGAGGAGTTGGATGTTCGGTATCACACAAGCTGTGAGTACGTGACATCGCAATAATTAGGCTTAAGTGCAAATGGGAGATTGTTGGATATAGTGCCCTCAAAATCAATTATTGGATCGCAGGTACGTGATTGCAATGATTGAGGGAGGACCTATACCGGTAGGACAGTCTTTCTCGAGATGATAGTATGCTATCTGGTTTGTCTTTATCATCGTGTACATGCTTTAGTTCACTATTGCATGTTGATAGAGCCCATATGATTCTTGCTTGACTGCCAGCAGTATGATGGCGATCATATACGTGGGATCTGGGATCTATAAGCACATCCTTAAAGTGTCCCTAGTCGTGGGAGTTTCGAGACAGGGCATCGATACTCCAGAGTAGACTAGTGTATACAGTCGAGACCCCGACGAGAGGCGGTGGCCGGTCTCATAAGCCATTGGTGTCAGTTGGTTCACCTAAGATGTATACAGGTGCTCATTGGGTTATGAATACACCGGACAGGACTCGCCGGGAACATGCTAGTTGGTATTATACATATCGTCAGATAGCAGTTCCCAGGTGACATGTGTATAGGTTAGTCTGTCGACCTAAGATCGTCATTTGTCTCGTGTGAGTTCCCACTGTGCTTTGATTACTACCCTATCATGGCTCAAAGGAGTCGTGCAAACAGGTTTTAGTTGGGTACAGTCCTGAGCCACATGAAGGCAATGAGCGGATCGTCGGAGATTCGTCTCTCCCGGTATTGGGGGTGAGATCGCGCTGTGTTTAGGAGAGCCATTACACGAAATCCCTGGCCAGGGTAATCGAGATTTATCGGTAGGTATTCTAGTAGTATCTCAGGGTGTTCTGGGCTACTCTCCGACACGACTTATACCGCTATTGGGGGTCTGACATTATACCAGCCCCCTAGGCCCTATATGCGATACTCATATACGAACGGACCGGACTGTACGGATATTGTCACTGTCAGGCTTAGTAGGGTTTCTGGATGAGTTCGCTCGTCAGCTTCCCTTCCGTTCAATACATAGGCAACCGTTACGTACAGCCAGTACCTCTGACGTGCTAGTGGTTATACCCAGTGCCAGTATATTGATGAGTCATTAGAGTCCCCCACAGACAGTTTCCCAAGTTCTGGCGAAACGTTGTAGAGGCCGTATGGTAATATGGCAGGGTTCGATCATATTCGTGCACTTGTGCACGGATTATGATCGGATGGATAATACTAGCGGGTTTTGGTTTAAGCCGGATCCTAGTATTATATTGTGTCGGGATATTTTTTTCTCATTGCATTCGTATTCGGTCGGAATACAAATGCGGGTATGTATTTACAGTCGAGGCGTAATCTCGTAATTCATTACGGGATTATTTTTGGAGTTGCCAGTTTCTTTTTCCGTCTTATACATATTGATCCATGTTTTCCTTGACCTTGACCATTTTGTTTTTCCTTTGCCTGCACTGAAATTCTGGCAGCATGGGCTTCCATCACTGAGGTGGGGGCAGCATGGGCTTCCATCACTGAGGTGGCCGAATTTTGTTGATGGGGGGGGCTTTTTGCAATTCAACCACTATTCTATTTGCAGGGGCCTTTTTGTGGTGAAGAATGACACTCTCACATTTTGATATACACCATTTTTCCAGAGAGAGCAAGACATTCATTTTCTTGGCTGTGCATTTCTGGCTGAGCCCCTCTTGAGAAAGCAAGTTCATTCCTTTTCTTTGCTAAAAATTTCTTGTGCTCACAATCCCACATCTTGGCAACTTCGATTTACCTCCACCCAATCGTTCGGGCGTCTTGAGATAAAATATTCCACACTCTCTCTACTTTAATCTTGGACATGTCGGCTAGCAAACTTCATGTCCGAGTTGCCTCGGTTCGAGGCGGGAGCCTGTATAAAGATTCAATGACGTGGTGCTACATCGACGAGCGAGATCGGGGAGCGGACTTCATCGGCGCAGCAGCGGGGAGCTTGGTGCGGAGATTAAAGACCGAAGGACACGGATCGATCGGTATAATCTTTCTTAACTCCTTTTACAGATTGCTAGTTTACGGTTAATGGAACGATCCGGGTTTTTGGGTTGCGGTAGCGCCGGTTTCGAAAAAAGTTTTTTGTTCCGCATTTGGCGTCGGTTTGACGGTCGGGACGCTGCCGCATCCCAACATATTTTCTCCTTGGGAGTCATGAGGATTCCTAAGTGATATCTTCTCTTGTAAGTCGTATGGATCTTACAAGAGTGTTTTCTCCTTGCAAGTTGAGAGGACCTACAAGTATTGTTCACCAAATGAGGAAATTTCGCGCCATTTGTGCGACTGGGCGAGGGAACGTTTACTTATTCCCGTGAATTGTATACAAGGGTCAATATTGACCGTCTGTAGGGCAACTTGGGGAATGTGATGGCTTAAGAACATGTTCAGGTCCCTGTATCTTAAGGCTTTTGAATCGTATGAGCCGTGAGGGTCTCATAGGGGGAATTCTCCTTACGAGTCGTGAGGATCTCATATGTGTAATTTCTTCTTAGGAATCGTGGGGATCCCTAAGTGTGTTGCTCCCTTGTGAGTCGTAAGGATCTCACGCAGGTGTTTTCTCCTTACAAGGTCGAGAAGACCTTGCAGGTGTTTTTATTTTAACGAGATTGGGCCCTTTCGGGTTTTCCCAAACTCGCCGGTAGCCCTGCTGTTTTTACTCATGGAGCCCTTTCGGGTTTTCATCTGTTCCCATTTCGCTTGTGGACGTACCCTTTTTTTAGTCTTCATCGTGGGAGCTTTGATTGCAACACAGATCCCAAGAAAAGATATCGCCATGTTTGGGGCGGAGAGTACTAATTTAGGGACATTTTGGTCCAAGCAGCTTTGAGGCGAAGTTTTGCCGGATACTACTTATAGAGTTTGGACTCAGGAAGACAGCGAGCGGACTCGAGCGTCGTCATCTATCATTAACCTGAGCCGTGACTTATCAAGCGTAGTATTTCTTAAGGAACCAGCCGTTTATTGGCCGGAAGGGTCTTTCGCCATGCATATTCATGAGCAAGTAGGCCCCATCTTGGTAGACTTTGTCTATGATGTATGGGCCCTCATAGATCGGCTCGAATTTCTCCTGTTTGGCACGATTGGGGATCATAGGTCTTCTGACAACTAGGACAAGTTCGCCTTGGCGGAATGTTCTCGGCCTAGTTAGTCTTTCGTATGAGCGCGTCATCCTTGCTTTGTAAGCTTCCAGGTTTTGCTGCGCCATGAGACGGGTTTCATCGAGGGCATCGAGCTCCTCAAGCTGAAGATGTGCATTTTCTTCATCTGTCAGCTCGTATCGAACTGCTATTCATAGAGAGGGTAGCTCTATCTCCAAGGGAAGTACCGCTTCCGTGCCGAATACTAACGCGAATGGCGTTGTATTCGTGGCCGTTTTAAACGTGGTTCAATACGCCCAGAGAGCTTCATGTAGTTTCTCGTGCCAGTCCTTTTTGTTTATGGACATTGTTTTCTTTATGATCTTAGTTAAGGTTTTGTTGAAAGCCTCAGCTAGACCGTTAGCTCGAGGATTATAGACTGAAGAGTGTCTCCAATCTATTTTATGCTGCTGTGCGAAGCGACTGATTTTATGGCTCCTGTAGGCCGGCCCATTATCCGAGATGATCCGTCGTGGAGTGCCTAACCGGTAGATGACGTGAGTTCTGAAGAAATGGAGGATGTTCTCCTCCTTCACTTCCCTTAACGGTACTGCTTCTGCCCACTTAGAGAAGTAATCGGTTGTTGCCAGTATGAACCGATGTCCTTTAGATGACGCTGGTTCGATAGGCCCGATTATATCGGTTCCCCACATTTCAAACGGTCAACTAGCTAGTGTTGGGTGCAGCGGATTTGGATGCCGGTGGATGAAGTCCACGTGAATTTGGCACGAGTGACACTGCTTCGCATATTCGAGGCAGTCCTGAATCATCGTGGGCTAATAGTAACCCATTCTCTTGATCTTCAACTTCATCTTCGGTCTGGCCTGATGAGAACCGCAGAGCCCGTCGTTAGTTTCTTGGACGACCCTTTTTGCTTCTTCTGGTCCCAGGCACCTTAGCCACAAACTGTCAAACGATCTCCAATATAGAGTATCATTGACGAAGGCAAAAGACAGAGCTCGTTTCATGAGCTGATGTCTCGAAGATGCGTTTTCGGGTGTTCGATGGGATTTGAAGTAGTCTATGAAGACTTGTTTCCAATCCTTAACCTTTTCTTCGTCTTCTATTTGGCAGGTTGCTTGTTTGGCCGCTTCCTTTTCTTCAGACGGCTCCGGAGATATTTCTGCTAGCGCGAGAATCCGGCGGCTTTGCACAATGATCCTTACTTCATCAAGGGTTTCATCGGCCAATTCTTTAGCGAGCTTGGCCAACGCATCCGCCTTGCTATTTTCCGCCCGTGGTATGCTTTCCAGGATGTAATAAGGGATTTGAGTCAGCAATTGCTGCACTCTTTCGCTATATTTTACTAACTTCGGTTTGCACGTCTGATAGTCGCCATTCACCTGGCTAACGACTAGCTGGGAGTCTCGATATACGAGGATGTTTTCGATTCCTATGTCGATAGCAATCTCAAGACCTGCTATCAAATCTTCATACTCAGCCTCGTTGTTTTTTCTTGGTTCCGTTAAGGAAAGGGCAAATCGCATTATCCTTCCTTGTGGAGTCACAAAGATAAGGCCTACTCCGGCTTTGATTATGGGGGTGTTGTGCTTTTGCTTCTTCATGGAAGATACCCCATCGAAGTAAAGTTCCTATCGAGAGTCATTTTCTTCGTTCTTTGTGTCAAACGCGTGTTCGTCTGGCAATTCACAATTTAAGGGAGAATCAGCTGGTATCAGATGCTCAGCGAGAAAGTCGGCGATAGCCTGACCTTTTACTGCCTTGAGGGGTTGATATATTATCGAGAACTCCATCAAGAGGAGGGCCCATTTGGCAAGCCTTCCTGTTAATATGGCTCTTGACATCAAATACTTGAGAGGATCCACTTTTGATATGAGATGAACCTCATGTGCCAAGGCATAATGTCGAAGCTTCGTTATCGCGAAGATCAGCGCCATGCAATGCTTTTCGATAGGGGAGTAGTTATTTTCTGCCCCCAGGAGAACTCGACTCAAATAGTAGAGATCTCTCTCCTTTCCCTGGTCGTTCTCCTGTGCCCATAGCGCACTTAAAGAACCTTCAAGGGCTGTTGTGTACAGGATGAGATGCTTTCCCTTGTCCGGAGCGGTCAATACCGGCGGATTCTGCAGATATTGCTTGATTTCGTCCAGTGCACTTTGACATTTACAATCCCAAACGAACGGGGTCCCCTTCTTCATTAGATGGTTATAGGGGCGGCATTTTCCGGAGAGGTTGGCTATGGACCATCGGATATACGCGAGCTTTCCTTGGAGAGAATGCAGTTGCTTGAGAGTTCTTGGCGAAGGCATTTCCATAATCGCCTTGATCTTTGATGGGTATATTTCAGTGCCTCGATGTCGTACGATGAATCCCAGGAATTTGCCTGAGGAGGCTCCAAACGCTCATTTCAGAGGGTTCATCTTCAGGTTATATTTCCGAAGAAGCTGGTACACTATCTTCAAATGCTCCCAGTGCTCCTCGTACGATTTGCTTTTCACCACGAGGTCGTCGATATAACATTCAATAATTTCGTGTATGAGGTCATCGAAGATCTTCGTCATGTCCCTTTGATAGGTAGCGCCTGCATTCTTCAAGCCGAAGGGCATCACCTTATAGTAGAATATGCCTAGCGGAGTTCGGAAGGCGGTATGCTTTTGGTCTTCAGGATGCATCTTTATTTGATTGTAGCCTGAAGATCCATCCATGAAGTAGAATACCTCATGAGTGGACGTGTTATCGGTCATCAGCTCGATAACCGGTACTGAAAAGTCATCCTTCGGGCAAGCTTTGTTGAGGTCCCGGAAGTCCACGCAGATGCGTACTGTCCCATTTTTCTTCATCACTGGGACATTGTTGGCGATCCAGTTAGGATATTGAACTTCTTGGATGAAGCCAGAGTCGATTAGTTTCTTGACTTCGGCATTGATGCTCATCTCAAGTTCGAGCCGCATTCTTCTTGGTGCTTGGTTGACTGGCTTAACGTCCGGCGATATAGCCAGTTTATGCACCGCTATTTCTGGATCTAGTCCCGGAATCTCGGAATAATTCCATGCGAAACAGTATTTATATTGCGTAAGTACACCCTTTAGCTTGGCCACCTGTTTTTCAGACAACAGCTCACTGATGAACGTTGGACTTGGCTTGTTTTCTGTCCCCAAGTCATTTTTTTATGGTTGTCCGCTGTGGTGTGTATCCCATCTTCCAACTTTTTTGGCGCCGGTGGAAATTCTGAGATCACCTCATCTTCATCTTCATTTGCGAAGCTCTGGAAGAGATCGTCTACATTATCATGCTCTCCCTCCTTTAAGAATGTTATCATGTGGCAGGTACGAGCTCGTTTCCAAGCTCGATGTTGATCTGGACTTACCTTCGCAATGTGGGTTGCTTTTGGCTCATGCTTTCGTGGTGGGGCCACCCTCCAACTATCAGATAGAGCAAACCTGCCTTACTAATACTGGTCTTCGACCCAGTCTTTGAAGGTGAAGCAATTTTCAAGAGGATGTCCTATTGCTTGGTGGTAGGAGCAATAAGCCAGGTGATGGACCTCGTTTATTTTCTCAGGGTGCCGAGACTCTGGGAGCGTCATCATTTGATGCTTCATAACAAGGTTGAATATTTTCCTTGTCTTATCTTGAGGGAAGGAGTCTCCCGACCCATCTTCTTCATAAAAAGCGGGTTCCAGCTGACCTATTCTCGATCGCGTGGCTTCTTGGATTCGCTTCACTGTTTTTGAACATCATTCCCGTCCTTGATCTTGTTGAAGCTTCTGCATCGGGCCTTTTTCTTGCCATGAGAGCGCACATCGGGCTGAGGGTGAAGGGCATTGTCGTCTTCTCTTTCCGTAGCCTGCTGAATGATACGTTGCGTTCTGGCTTTCTCGTAAATGGCCATTTCGCGGCTGTGGTCATCCCTAACCTTTTGACCCACTTCCCTTATTAGCTTGTCCATTTGTTCTTCGAATGACGGGCTTGGTATTCTCACGGAGGGATCCCACTCTGGTTCGATATCAGCGCTATCTGGAAATGCATTCGCTTCTCCACCGGAGTTATTTATGACATGGCAACCATGGAACCGCTCCCATTTCTTGGACCGAAGGTATCCAAGTCCCTTCGTCTCTATCCTCCCATTGGGCATTTTTCGCTGAGTCCTGGGAATGTCCCAAATCTTGTTGTAAAACTGGGCTTGTCGAGCGGTTTGTTTGAAGTGTACGCCTTGACATCTTAACAACATTTTCAATCCCTCTGCATAATATCTGGGCAGACGGATCGGTTGAAGCCTGTCAAGCGCAAGATCGGCAGCATGCCAGACTTCTTTCTCCACTTTAGTCTCCGTATATTGGTAGAAGAGGATCGCCTTCTCACCTTTTCGCCTAGGGGGAACGTAGAAGGTTTGCAGCTCTTGCACGCCGTATGTATCGAGCACATCAAGTTCCCTATAATGCTGCTGCAGAACCGTGGTGATTTGCAAGCTCTGATCGGCTCCAATGAAGGTTTGTGTTGATGGACGAACAGAGAACACTGCGTTGACCTCGTCTTCAGACTCGCTGCCAAAGACCAAAATAGGAGTAGATGGTCCTGGCCTACTGCCTTGGGGTTGCCCCGAGAAGACTATCTCTTCCTCCTCCTCGGTATCGCTCCTAAAGATCGGGATAGTAGCGACGACTTTTTGTTTATTCTCCGGTTTACGTCATCTTTCCGTGTCTTCGAAGTCTAGTAAGAATTACTTGGCATCTTCATACTTGCGGACTTCATTTACGGAGAATTAGTTTAACTCCCCTGTAACTGTATACTCGAGGTCGTCTTTGAATTACTTCATACACTGATGTTGTGCAGAAGGAATGATATTGTACTCATGTAACCAAGGCCTGCCGAGCAAAGCGTTGTAGCAAGTCTTGGCCTCGATGACATGAAATTTGATGTCAGTGACGAGCATCCTGAAGCGTAATGTCAGTATTACAGACCCAAGCGTCCGTGATGACTACGAGTCGAACCCAGAGATAGTAATTTTGTCCCGGGCCAAGTGCTGAATGTTCATGCAGATCTCCTTTAGCACCTTCACATTAAGAAGATTGACGGAGGACCCGTTGTCAACCAGGATCTTCCCAATCTTGATATCGTGGCAGTACCCGGTTACATATAGAGGACGGTTGTGCTCGCACGTTCCGAGGAGGAGATCTTCATCGCCGAATGTGATGTCGGCTGTATGAACCTCTGCCAGCTCGTCCTTCATCTTTTCTTCCGCAAAGAAAGCTTGGAACTGATTAGGCTCTTGCAGTGCCTTGATCAAAGAATCTTGTGCTTCTTTGGACAGGAGGAGAGCATCCAGTATGCTCAGTTTTGAGGGTATTTTCCTCAAATGTGCCAGGACATTGTAATCCACCTTGTTTTTCTTAGGCGGGTTCTTAGCCGTGAGCTCTTTGACGACTTTATCGTCGAGGGCAATTTCCTCAGGGACTTTTTCCTTCCCCTTGTCTATTTTGCTCGGACCTTTATTTGTAGGCCCGAGGTTTTTTTCAGACAACGTACGGTTGCGCAGCTGAATGTTCTCGTAGTTCTTCTCATCTTCTTCTTTTCCATAAGTGGATTCTTTGAAGAGAAGGACGGGGGTTATTTCTTCCTCAAAATCACTCCCGAATGTAAGAACTTGAGATTTTCCTTTTGTCAAAATGGTATCAACCATATGATAGTTACCAGTCGTTTTTCCGCGCTCATCCGTCGCACTATTTCTTTGTTGACGAGCTTCACGCTTCATCCTCTTGAAGTGTTGTCAGTGGGCAACGTATCCCTGACACCACTTCTTGAAGGCACTACACTCTTCGGTAGGATTTGTAACCCTCCGATAGTATAAGCAGTAGTTCGGATGTATATCCGCTTCATCGGGGCATGTACTCCCGAGAGTACTTCCTTTGAAAGGTGGCAGCTTCATCCCCATAGACAGGGCTTTGGCGAACCGTTTCCCCATCTTAAACCTGCTTTTTTCTGCCGCGGGTGTGCTTCGATCTGGTTGGAGTACTTTATGACCCTTCCTCGCCGCAGCTTCTTCATCCTGACGCTGACGCTTGGCCTTTTCGTATATGTCTGTTTCACGCTCTCGGTTAGCTTTGCTCTTTTGAAGGGCTTTGTTTGGCAACCTGTCAATCAAGTCGTCTGACGGTTCCAGGGATTTTTGCACCGGTCTGGCCCCCAGTTTTTCTGCACCATTTTCTGACTCCGAGGGGGTCTCTTCATTTTTCAACGACGAATGAGAGACCATGTAGCAACTCGCTACATAATCCTCGGATTCTTCTGACGAGTTGTTCCCCTCATCATTGTTGATGTCTCCGTTCTCAAGGATATGGTTAAGAAACTCTTCGAGAGTGACTGGGATCCGCACCTTCTGGTTGTACTCCCCCAGCTCGTCGATATATTTTTGTAGATCCGTACGCTTGTCGTCGTACTCGGCGGGCTGCAGAAGCTTCTTGGTCCTCTTCTTTTTCTTCAAATACTTTGAAGGCATGACCTGAGTGTTTTGCCCATCGTTACCAGCTTTAGTGTTGGGCGCGGTTTCAGCATCCCGTCAATGATCTCGGGCTCCAGCGGGCTTTTCCATCTGATCGCCGGGCATGCTTGAAGATCCTTCAGCATTCTTTTAGTTTTAGCCGAAAGGACAACTTCCCACGGGGCTTCTTCTATAAATTAGCATGATGCCCCCGGCGTATCCACCTTTTTAGGAGCGTGCTGCTGTGGCGGGTTTACCTTCTAGTTCTCGGAGAGCGCGAATTTTTCTTGTTGGTACTGGTCCTCAACCCAATTTTTGAAGACGTAGCAATCTTCAATTGGATGGCCCATTACTCTGTGGTAGGGGTAGTAGTTGGGACTGTTGACGTCATCAAGCTGCAGTGGGTGTCTCGGATCCGACAGAATGATGAGCCTGTTGCGCACCGCCAGTTTAAACAGTCTCCTTGTTTTATCCCGGGGAAACGAGTAAGGACGTCTCAACTTCTCTTCGAGGGATCATGGTTTGTTGCTTTGGCGAGCAACCGGTTTTGGTTCACTCGGTTGTTGTTGAGCGTTGGCAACGAAGGTCGCTTTCCCTTTTCCTTTTTCATTCCGGGGATCTATTTCTGAAGAGGACGGCCTATGGCCTATCTGGTCCATTTGGGCCAGTTTGTCGATCAAGGCCTGGAAGGTGGTCGGCTTGAAGAACATCATAAATTGGGATATAGTCGCCTGAGGATTGTCGCGCAGCGCAACTGCGCTAGCGCATCTGTGCTGACACGTGTCGCGCAGCGCAACTGCGCTGACACGTGTCGCACAGCGCAGTACTTGCGCAACTGAAGCGTTGCTTCCTTTAATTTTGTTTTAAATAGAGTTTTGCTCTGATTGGGCACGCTGCCTCGGGCGCTGTGCTGATATATCAGCTTTTGACACGTGGCGCGTTGCGTGCAGCGCAAAGATTCTGAAGCGTTGCTTCGAATTTTGAATTTTGAAATTCAAACAGAGCTTTGCTCCGATTGGGGGAAACAAATGCCCCCCCACCGTTGCGCTCACGTAACGCGCACGTGAGTGCAGCGGTGGCAAGATCCTGACCGTTGGATCAACGGGTGAGCTGAAGGGGCGCAAGCGCCTATAAATAGGACCCTTGGTCCTTAGAAAATTTTTACCATCTTCAAAATTTTATTTTCCAGAGCCCTGCTCTTGCTTTTAACAACTTCAGAGCCTTGCTCTTGTTTTTCAAGAACTTTAGAGTTCAAACTCTAGAACATTTTTAGGTAAAATTTAACCTAAATAAATTTAATTTAATTTAATCAACAGAGCCTTGCTCCCATAGATCTTTGATCTAAAGAAAACCCCTTTGGGGTTTCACCAACAGAGCCTTGCTCTCAAGAATCCATAGATCTGAAGAGATCTTGTTCATGGGTTTTAACCCATGAACAGAGCTTTGCTCATGGATCAAATGTAGATCTTTTTTTTAATCTGAAAATGGAGAACTCCTAAAAGTTTTCACGGATCTTTAAGATCTCAAAAATTTTTAACTTCTAAATTTTTTATTTAATGTATTCTCTTATCATTATTATAGAGCTAGGCTCTTCTAAGGAATTTTATTCCCTTGAGACCAGAGTTTGACAAGTGTCACTCTGTGACAGAGCTTTGCTCTGAAAGGGGAGATTCTCTCCTTGTCTCTAGAGATTTATCATTTAATGAGAGTATTCTTTTGGGGATCTCCTTATTAATTGACAGTCCCATCCAATAATGGGGCTGTCTTATTAATTGGCACGTTGTCACCTGGATTTTGTGGGTCCCTCTTTGGTCCCCCCCCACTGCATTGCAGTGTAGTATCAAGTGTCAGGCTTTTTAAAATTAAATTATGACACTGACGGCTGAATTTCGTTTTTCTTTGCAGGCAATCATGTCTGTTGATCTGTCTTTCCCATTTGTTCGCTCAAAGGGAGGATTTCCCCAGGCACCAGTAGACCGAGCAGTGCTCGCTCTCATTAAGGATCATGACCCCGGGCATAAGAGCCTTCATTTGTGGGGTAGGTGGTACAATGAGATCATCTAGGGTCGCCGAAGTTTCGGTTCCGCCACGCCGTCTGAGCCCATATCTTCACTCCCTTACGCGGATGAACCCCCAGTGAAGTATGCCGTGAAGGTTAAAAATTGTAACTCGGATGACCTCCTCCAACCCGCGATTGGTGCTATTCCTGTGCAACCACCGCCGGCAATAGATTTTTTAGGGAGGAGAATCTGTCAGGGTGAAGCACGCCCTTGGGGACAGGCCTATAACATCGGATTGATGCCGCGACCGCCCGCCGGATATTTACAGTGGGCCCGGTATATTTTGTCGGCGAAGAGGACTCATCTGATGAAGATAGGCTTATATTCGGCCATCTATGTCTCGCTCTTCGAGTATCCCTCTCCTCTAACGTAGTGGGTTAAGGCTTTTATTGAACAATGGAACATCCCCACCCACACCTTCTTGATGACGGACCGGGAAGTCTCTATCTCCTTGGAGGAGTTTGCTGAAATCTCGGGTCTGCCGATGAGGGGAGAGCTTTACGAGGAGCTGCTTCCTCCCGATGAGTACGTCTTTGCCACCAAGCCACTGGTGTTTGACCTGACGCCGGAGAACGCTATTCAGCACCAGTACCCGGGCTTGGTTAAGGTGCTGGAGATCTATGAAGGACTTTATCTGGAATCGGGCGTCCAGGGCGTTAGTTTTGCAGATTTTATTGCCTGTTTTATTCGGCCGGAGTTCTTATCGGAGCAGAGCGAGAAGTTCGCCCAGCTCGACGACCCTTTTGGATTCGGTTTGGATCGCTGACCCACATCGGAGGATGACCACAAAGACTTTTACCTCCCCAGTGCCGCCGTCGTCCCTTTCTCAGAAATTGCTGTCCCGGGCATGGATGAGGAGACTTTTTTTGTAGGGTTCCTGGGCTTGTGGCTGTGCAGCTTTGCGCTCCCTATGCACCCGCGCCACATGCGGCCATCTGTTTTCTACCCAGCGCATCGGATGGTGGCTGGTTTGCGGTTGTCAGTAGGAATCGCCGGGCTGGCTTACCTTTATAATGGACTTAGCGTAGCGGAGGACGCTAGCGAGCCTGGGGTGCAACCCGCCAACTTCCCGATGCACTATTTTACCTCTTGGATAGAAATGCACGTGCACGGGGTGTTCGGCGCCCATAAGATTCCTCCTTTTTTTGAGAGATGCAGACTCCCGAGGGTCATACGGTTGGTCAGGGCTTCAATCGTAGTTGCATCTCCGTGGGAGGCTAGGGGGCTGCTCCTTCGACCACACCTGGTTGGAGCGAAGACTTCTTTCTTGGATAAGGTCATAACAATAGGCTCAGAGACCACCAATTCGGTAGTGTTGCTACGCGATGATTTTAAAGACGGGGCTTCCATATTGAAGGCTCGGGAAATCCTCCATCTCTACTCCATTCGGCCGGGCTACTTGGTGTTCAGGCAGAATGAGACAGCACTCTTTATGAGGTATAATCCGCACCAATTTGCTCAGCAATCGAGCTACAACCAAGGGATCCCGATGGAAGCTTTCTTGGAAAAGCCCGTGGTTAGCCGAGAGGGGATAAAGAACGCGATGCACCACTTCATGCGGCTTAACACGGGTTCCTATTTCTTCATCAGCGAGCCAAGCTGCGTCCCCAAGGTCCTCAACATGTACGTGGCTTGGTATGTGCATGCTATGGGTCCAGTTATCCAAATGGAAAAGCGCATGCTGGTCGACCGCAAGGGTGCACCTCCTGGAGGCGATCGTAAGGCTCCCCTGAAGCCGAGGACCCCGGTCATTCCTCCATTGAAAGGTGCTGGAATTGGACCTCCGTGTGTGTTGAGCCCTCCGCGCGGATTGCCGCTTCGCGATATTGTGGATGCACCACCAGCCCCCCGTGCTCCAGCGGAAGAGGTAAAGGTGGTATCGCCGGAGTCCGGCGCAGGCACGGATATCGGGACCCGCCGCCCCAAGGTGTCTGCCAAGCGCAAATCAGCCCCGGGTGCATCCAGAGCCGGCGGGCAAAAGAAGAAGAAGTCGCTCCTCTCACTCGATGCGATCCTCGGTTTAGAGCCTGAGGCCCCTCTTATCGAAGGAATAAGCGAATATGGCAGCAATAAGGGCTTCTCGGTAGACTCCGCAGACACCGATTTGGCGGCTGCTATTGCAGCTTCTGAGCGATCAGCGAGGCTCGAAGCGATGTTGAGTAAACTTGCTGAGTCAGGTAACCATTAGTTGCTTTCTTCGTCATTTTATCACACATTTTTTTATCATTGTTTTTGACTAATGCCTTCTCCTTTTTTAAACAGGGGTCAATACCGAAGAAGCCATCGCTGCTTCTTTGAAAACCTTCCAGGAGGAAGAGAATAAGCGCGCTTTAATGGGCGTTGGTACGTATCGCCTTATCAAAAAATTTTGTCTTCTTCTCTGATGGCCAATCTAACCTCCTTCCTTTGTTTCTTTGCAGGGGTTGCGCCAGCTGATGTAAGGACTATCCCCGGATCCTCTACTGAAGTCCCAGCTTCCTCGGGGCTGCCGCGGGAGCCTCAACTTGCCAAAACGACGAGGGATGCCTTGAAAAATTTAGAGGCATCCCTGTTCACGGACGAAGACGCCTCAATGAAAGAGGCTCTGGTGAGGTCCGTCTCAACGGCTCGGGAGGAGAGGAAGCGGCTGAGGCGCGAGGCGAAAGTGCGCAGGGCTGCTTTGGCCACGGGAGCGGGCCCAAGCACCATTATCCTCTCTGCTTCTCCTTCTGAACAGTTCCCGGCCGGTCTATCTACCGCACACAGACAGGTAGCGCGTGCGGTTCGGGAAGCTAATGATAAGTCCACTTCGGGTAATTTTTCTTTCAGAATCTTGTTATAAGAATTACAAAGCCGTTGGTTCTTATATATTCTATCCTGCAGGGCCAAGTCCGACCGAGGGGGAGGCGGAGACCGTCGAACCTAAGGAAACAGAGGAAGAGGCACCGGCCGAACCCGAGACGACAGTGGGCAACGTCGCCAGGGTTACTGAGCCTGAGTTGGGGGCTGGGGGAGCCGCACTCGAAGAGGTTGTTGATGCCGAGCCTGAGGTGACGGCAAATGAGATGACCACTATTACTGAGCCTGGGGTGGCGGCGGACGAGGCACTTAAGACCGACGACCTCATGGTAGCGGCGGATGAGATGACGGCGACTGCCGAGCCCAAAGAAGTAGCGGGTGAGATGGGCACGACTTTTGGGGAAGAGCCAGCCGCTCTTTCTCAAGAGTCCGGCAATGCTCCGATTATTGCCCTCCCATCTACGGTCTTCCGCCGTCTCCTGGCCACGCGAGTACGACGACGGCCCCCATTGAGTCGGGCGATGAGGCCACGGGCGGTGGCCTCATGTCGGTGGAGGAGGGAGTCGCCTCCGTTTCGGCCGGCAGATCATCAGGTAAATCCCAAGTTACTGTCTTTTTTTTATCTTACAATCCTTTCTGACAAGTTCACATTTGTTCGTAACGTAGGTGCAGCCGGTGCCGATGCGCCATTGCTCGAGGGAGTGCCTTCAACTACTGCCATGGCGGTGGTCACCTCTCAGCCCTCTCTCATACCATCGAAGATGTTGGAAGGTATGGGTTTGCAACTTATTAATCTTATCTTTCAGACGTATAATTTGTGTACTAAATTCATACTGTTGTGCCTTTCGGGAATGCTTTTTGACCATCTTTATCAGGTGTTGCTCCCACACTTCTCCTTCCCATCTGAACTCGCTTCTTCCTCTGGTGGCGCTGGTGAGTATGGTTTCCAACTCATGTCTTTCTCTTTTTAGTACTGGAATTATTTCTAATTTTTCCTTGTCCTGATTGCAGTGCTATAAATCGAAGGAGGAGACGAAAGATCGGTCGCGCCACCGGCCCTTCCGGCCTTGCCACCTGCCTCAGCTGGTACAGCGAATATCATATTGATAACTTCCCCCCTTTTTATTTCCCGAACTGTCATCTGATCACACCTTGTTTCTTTTCAGCTGTCGTTCCGGTCTCGGCGCCCTTCGAGTATCGCATCACAATGCCGGCAGGTCTTTACCTGAGACGTCCATCTTTGAAAGACGCCGTGAATAGTCTGCGCATGTTGAGTGACTACGTCGAGGAACTCGACGTTGAAACTCCTACATCTGCTGCAGACTTTGCTACGGCGGTTAACCCGATGCCGGTGATACTCATGAATTTTCATGACGAGGACATCATCGCATCTTGGGTTAACCATTGCAGGGAGATCGAGGCTCGCTTGCATCAGCTGGAGTCGATGTGTCCCGCTCCTGAGACCTTAGCCGCCAGCAATCAAAGAGCAACGTGGATTGAGCAGAGCGCTTCTTACTTCCGCCATCTCGAACAAGAAGTTACTTCAAGGCGTAAGGAGCGTGGTGAGACTTCGAGCAAATCTTCCCAACTGCATGCTCGGGTGGAGGCCAACGCTGCACGGCTGAAGGTTATCTTCGAGGGCCTTCTGCAATGCCTCTCCGAAGGGTTATCACTGAGGCAACAGCTTGACGTTGTCGAGCGGGATGCACCTAAACAGGAAGCAGCCCAGCAGGCGGCTGAGGAGCATCTTTCATCCTATTTGCAGCAGCGGGCCCAGGTGGAAGCGGAAGTGGCCGCAGCAGCCACTCAGGAGGAGGCGCTGAAGGAAGTGCGAGAGCAGCTCGCGGATTTATTAAAGACACTTCCTTCCCAGTAGCTACTTTTTGTATCATTTGTACTTGTAAATAAAAATATATATATATTTTTATTCTTTAACACAATGTATCTTGTACTCGATCAAGTTTATGGATAAAAGATACACATTCTTTGTAATGTCTTGTGTCATTTCTCCGTCTTTTCTTTCTTTTATTATCAGTATGCTACCTTAGTAAACATGGTTGATAGATAATAGAGCAAGCATCTTGATTTCCTCAAGAAATAGCGATGGCTTAGGCCGCAGGTTCAAATCTGCTGCCTAAAACTTTTCAACTCTATAAGCCGTGAGGGTCTCATAGAGACTTTTCTCCCTACGGATCGAGAGGATCTCGTAGGTGGATTTTCTCCTTAGGAATCGTGAGGATTCCTAAATGTGTTTTCTCTTATAAGTCGTAAGGATCTTATAAGAGAATTTTTCCTTCTTACGAGTCGAGAAGACCTGTAAGCGGTTGTTTCCCTCTTTGTCGAATTTCGAGTTTGGAGAGTGAGACCCGTGGATAGTGTGCAAGAGACCATTTTGGGCCGACTTGCAGGGTCCCAGTGCTTAGGAAACAGGCTCCTTTTATGCCTACTGCCTAAGGCTTTATCTCACGAGTCGAGCCACATCGAGAATTTCTCGCAAAGACATCAATTTCTTCACAAGTCGAGACGAATCGAGCATTTCTCGCAAGAATATCCTAACGTCGCATTTAACTTCTGCTCTTTACGACAGAAGTCCGTTAGGGTCTGTGGTACTTAGGGTTTTGGCCATCGTACCGTCACATAAGCTGATATATTCCTCGATAGGCAACCGTGCTGTTCGAGTAGCCCTGCGACTGCCGTGTCTCTGATCCCTTCGGGGGCTGAACAAGACGTCTTCAAGCAATCTTAGGCAGTTTGACCGTCGGAAGAGCAAGCGTTAGGAATTTGCCATGCCGCTTTTTACTTGAGGTTAGGCTCATTTTGGCGAGCCCCGATGAGTCATAACCACTCCGCGCTGGTGTGGGATGATCTCCGATAGTCTTTCAGGTTTTATGTGAGTTGCCATCAAGACCCTGAAGCTAGGAATTTGGCCTTTGCTTCGTTTTGCTGGCATCGCGTCTGCTGTATCGAGACGAATGTCGCGGTTGTCTTTAGGTCGCTGATGAACCGTTGAGGTTTGGAACTAGGGATTTTGCCGTGGCTCCGTTTGTTTGATTGTCGCGTCTGAATCCTACTAGAGGGAGAACGCTGGGGTGACATCTCGTCTGCTGTATCGAAACGAACGTCGGGGTGGAGCTGGAATTTTGCCGTGGCTCCATTTGTTTGGTTGTCGCGTCTGATCCTTACTGAAGGAAGAACGCCGGGATGACATCTCGTCTGCTGTATCGAGACGAATGCCGAGGTGGAGCTGGGATTTTGCCGTGGCTCCGTTTGTTTGATTGTCGCGTCTAAATCCTACTGGAGGGAGAACGCTGGGGTGACATCTCGTCTGCTGTATCGAGACGAATGCCGAGGTGGAGCTGGGATTTTGCCATTACTCCGTTTTGTTTTGATGATGCTGTGTCTGCTGTGTCGAGACGAACGTCGAAGTGGTGACCATTCCGCACTGGTGTGAGATGATCTCCGGTTGTGTTTTAGGCTTTATATGACTCGCCGTTAAGACCTTGAAGCTAGGAATTTGGCCTTTACTTCGTTTGCTTTGTCATGTTCGAATCCTGTTGGAGGAAGAACGCTGTTATGATATCTCGTCTGCTGTATCGAGACGATTATTGAGATGAATCTGGGATTTTCCCGTCGCTTCGTTTTGTTTTGACCGCGAGGTCTTTTGTTGGCGTTGTATCTGCAACTTGATGGACATGGGGAGAAACACCGTTGGTGATCTCTAAGTTATCGATATCGATGTCGAGACCCTGAAGCTAAGGATCTTCTTTTGCTTCGTTTGTTGACATTGTGTCTGCAATATTGCGACAAATGTCGAGATTGTCTCTAGGTTGTCTATGAACCGTCGAGATTTGGCTTCGCTTTCTGGTGGAGCCTGTTAGGAAGGTACGGTTCCCTCTTTGTTTGTGCCCCTGGATTGTATACAGGGATCGATGTGATCTCACCTGTAGGGCAAAAGTTTCATTCATTTTTTTATTATTATTTTATTTCCGCGATGCTCTATCGTTTCAGCTTTTATATCGCGAAGGTCGTGATTGCCCAATCATTTTGGCTATTTTTCGCGGTGTCCAATCATTTTGGCTATTTAATTCATTTTTACTCGCTGCTTTTTATTGCGAGTTGCCTAATCATTTCGGTTATTTATTTTATCTTTACTCGCTGCTTTTTATTGCGAGTTGCCCAATCATTTCGGCTATTTATTTCATTTTTACTCGCTACTTTTATTGCGAGTTGCCCAATCATTTCGGCTATTTATTTTATTTTTACTCGCTGCTTTTTATTGCGAGTTACCCAATCATTTCGGCTATTTTGCATGCATACATTTTTACTTGCTGATTTTTATTGCAAGTTGCCCCATCATTTCGGCTATTTCGTATGCATGTATGGCTCACAGATTTTTTATCACGAGTGTGGAACTTGGAATCTGGTGCCAATCTCAGCATCAGCATTGTTACAACTTGAATATTGCCAGGAGCGAATCATCATTTGCCATGAAAGGGCTTAGAATTTGATACCGGTTTAGGCATCAGCATCGCTACAACTGGGATATTGCCAGGAGCGAACCATTATTTGCCTCTGTTGATATCGAACAAAGGTGGCTTAGCGAATAGGGTTAGGATCCTGTCGACTAAGGCTTTTGACTTCATGAGCCGTAAGGGTCTCACAAAGGTATTTCTCCCTACGAGTCGTGAGGATCTCGTAGGTGTGTTTTCTCCTTAGGAATCGTGAGGATTCCTAAGTGCATGTTCTCTTGTAAGTCGTAAGGATCCTACAAGAGGGCTTTTCTCCTTATAAGTCGAGAGGACTTACAAGGGTTGTTCACCGTATGGACATATCCCCGGTCACGGGTGGGACTTGGTTAGGGAAATGTTTATTCGCGCCCGTGGATTGTATACAAGGGTCAGTATCGAGCCGCTTGCAGGGCAATGTCGAAGGTTGTGGGGGTTGCTTAAGAACAGGTTCAGGTCTCTGTAACTTAAGACTTTCAAATCTTATGAGCCGTGAGGGTCCCATAAGAGAGTTCTCCTTACGAGTCGTGACGATCTCGCAAGTGTAATTTCTCCTTAGGAATCGTGAGGATCCCTAAGTGTGTTGCTCCCTTATGAGTCGTAAGGCTCTCACGCTGGTGGTTTCTCCTTACAAGGTTGAGAGGACCTTGTAAGTGTCCTTTAACGAGGTTGCGCCCTTTCGGGTTTTCACAAACACTCGCCGGTAGCCCTGCTGTTTTTACTCACGGAGCCCCTTCGATTTTCATCCGTGCCCTTTTTGCTTATGGACATAACGTTTTTTTATTCTTTTTATTTTCTTCTTCTCTTTTTTTTTACGAGGTCACGCCCTTTCGGGTTTTCACGAACACTCGCCGGTAGCCCTGCTGTTTTTACTCACGGAGCCCTTTCGGGTTTTCATCCGTGCCCTTTTTGCTTATGGACATACCGTTTATATATATATATATATATTTTTATTTTTATATATATTTTTTCTTTTTCTTTTATTCATCTCGTCAGCCTGAAGATGCTGCGGTAGTAGTTTAAAGACGTTTCGGTCGTTTGCAAGTTTTAGGACATTACGGTCCATCATTAGTTTAAGGACGTTTCGGTCCGCCGTCGCCGTATTTGAGACGAGTCTCTAGTTTACTGACTTTTCGGTCTATGGGGATTTCTCTATGACTGAACATGATGCCCCCGGCATATCCATCTTTCTCGGAGCGTGCGGTTGTGGCGGGTTCACCTTCCAGTTTTCGGACAACGCGAACTTGCCTTGTTGATATTGGTCTTCAACCCAATTCTTGAAAATGTAGCAATCCTCGATCAGATGGCCTACCGTTTGGTGGTAAGGGCAGTAATTGAGAGCGTTAACATCTCCTGGCCATAACGGACGTTTTGGACTCGGCAGATTGATTAGTCTGTCACGTACTTCCAGCTCGAACAGTCCCCTTGTTTTATTTTTCGGAAACGAGTAAGGGCGTTTCAACTTTTGCTGGAGGGGTTGCCGCTTGTTGTTTCGGCAAACTACCGGTCTAGGGCCACTCGATTGTTATTGAGTGTTGGCGATGAGGGTCATTTTTCCCTTTCCCTTATCCTTTTTGCTCGATCCTTTGTTTATGGGGCCGAGATTTTTTCCGAATAGCATGCGATTGCACGGCTGAACGTTCTCGCAGCTCCTAAATTGCTTTATTTTTGAAATAGATTCCCTGAGAGAAGGGTTGTGGGTAGCTTCTTCATCAGAGTCGCTTCCAAAGATGATAATTTGCGATCCCTTGGAGTCGGCTATATGACAATCGTCGGCGGCTCTTTTGCGCTCATCTATCGCATTTTTTCGACGTCTACGAGCTTCACATTTTGTCCTGTCAAAGTGTTGCTTTTGAGCGACATACCCTTGCCACCAACAGTTAAAGGATTCGCAGTCTTCGGTAGGATGTGTGATCTTCTGATGATATAAACAGAAGTCAGGGTGCATCTCTACCTCAGCGAGAGTATTTTCTTCAGAGGGCGGTAGCTTCATTCCTACTGATAGGGCTTTGGCGAACCTTTTCTTCGTCTTAAATTTGTTTTTATCCGCATTGGATGGCTTTCGCTTTGACGGGAATGCCTTGGCTTTTTCCAGTATGGCCATCTCACGCTCTTGATTGGCTTTTTCTTTCAGACGAATTTCATTTAGGAAGACATCGATCAACTCGTCTGATGGTTGTAGAATCTCCGGCTCAGGGTTCGCCATTGGTTTCTCAGCGCAAGGAGCCTCCTCATCCTCCGTCAGTGAATGAGAAATCACATGACAAGTCGCTACGTAGTCTTTGGATTCATCTGATGAATTTTCTCCATCGTTTTCGTCCTCGACAAAAGAACAAGTTGCCCCCGGCGTGTCCGTCTTCTTTGGAGAGTGCGGCTGTGGTGGGTTCACCCTCCAGCTTTCAGACAGCGTGAACTTGCCTCGTAGGTACTGATCCTCGATCCATCTCTTAAAGACGAAACAATCCTCGATCGGGTGACTTACCGTTTGGTGATAAGGGCAAAAATTGGGATTATTAAGATCACCTGGCTGCGACAGACGCTTTGGACTCGGCAGATTGATGAGTCTATTACGCACTGCCAGCTCAAACAGTCTTCTCATTTTATTTTGAGGAAACGAGTAAGGACGTCCTAGCCTCTCTTCGAGGGATGGGCGTGGACGCACGTTGTTTTGGCGAACGACCGGTTTTGAATTTCTCGGCTGTTGTTGAGCATTGGCGACGACGATCGCTTTCCCTTTTCCTTTCTCATTTCGAGAATCAGGTTTTGGAGGAGACGGTCCATGGCCCATCTGGTCCATTTGGGCTAATTTGTCGATCAAGGCCTGGAAGGTGGTCGGCCTGAAGAACATCATGAATTGCGAGATGGTCGCCTGCGGATCGAGAGTGCCCACGAACATGCCTACCGCAGGTGCCTCTTCTATGTGTGTTCGCATTTCGACCATAGGTTCCGCCATCGTGTTGCGTATTGGACCCACGTTTCACCTGGATTTATCCTGGCATTAATCAGTGATGTTATCGGGGTGCGTCCACTAGCACTCGCGAATTTTTGTGTAAACAATAACTCCATCTCCGCAAATGTTTTGACAGAGTCGTTAGGTAGCTCCGAATACCATTCAAAAGCTGTTTCTGCTAAGCTGCCGACGAATTGGCGAAGCAACAATTTGTCATCGCCTCCAGTATTGCCGCATAAGGCCCTGAATTGAGCGACATGCTGATGTGGATTCCCTATCCCTTTATATACGTGGAACTTAGGGATCGTATATCCCGGCGGGTAACTGATTTGGTCGTACCAGCCCAGATAGGGCCGTCCAGTTCTAACAGTTTATATAGCCGATTCACTCTCCTGATGAGCTCGTATTTGCTGAGCTATATAGTCATCCAGCACGGCCTTGGAAATGGTTCATCTTTGGCTGCTGAAAGAGCTGGCGGAGGATTAGATGTCTTCCTTCTATCGTCTTCAACAATGATTGGAGGGTCATCAGCTGGAGGGTCCGGGTGTAACATCATCCCTACTATATCTTGGAAGAGGAGCGCCATTTGCTTTATGTTGGCAGCTTGTTCGGCTGCCTCTTTGTCCTTCTTTTCGAGGACTTTGCGTAGATAGTCAGCGTCAGTTTCTTGTTCATGACGCTGCTCTGATGATATTTCCGAACTTTCATTCGGTTCGGTAAGTGCAGCCATCACAGTCATCATTTCCTGAAGCTTCTGTTGCTGCTCTTGGGCTTTCGTCAAGAATCGGGTGAGCGGTCGGTGACCAGTTGAAGCGCGGCTTTCCCCCTTTCCGGAAGCCATATAAACAGTATGGACCGTTATGCCCCCAGACTTGGGGCGTTTGGTCTCGTCGTCTTTACGCTCTGCCGTATTCATAAGGGCTTTCTCTGGCCTCCTTCTCTTTTGAATGATTGTCGTTGAGGGTGTCGCTGCAGTAGACACCCGAGTAGCCGTTGCTTCTTCTGTCCTGACAGAGTAGTCTTTCTCCTGCCGAATCTCCATCTTTTTCTGTCGGTGGAGACAGTTTTCATCAATCACCGACTCCTGGACCTGTCGCCAGACCTTGTAAATTTTAGAGGACAGCCGTTGAGGGGGCTGCCCTAGCTTTTTCTCTGGAGCATTCTCCCCAGGTGAAGGAGTTCGTTTCAACACCGCACTAGGAGAGTTCATGCGCACCATGTTTAGTAGTTCAAAGCTGTTCCCTGTTGGAACAGCAGCCTCGATCCCCACCATCGGAGCTGATGGCGTAAATCCAGAGGGGGAGTTGCCCCCAGCCTTCCTTACTCAGCGCTAGTGGCGACGTCGAGCATGTCTTGTGGATGGAGTTGTTTCAACTATACGGGTGGCTTCGTCATGCCCCCTGTGTTGGTCAGAATCTGCTGGTATCAGCCTTTTAAAAACCGACGTCCGTTGAATGGGGACGGCCAACCTGTCAAAAGCAGACTTCCGAGCAGGGGAAGCAACCTTGGTGATCTCGCCGGAAACTAGAGTAGGGATAGCTATCCGCTTCGGGATAACATCTTCTGGTATTGCTGGTTTTTTCATGGGCCCGTTGGAGCTTTGACCTAGCCTGTTAAAGACTGAGGCAGTGGTGTTGGGTGACCCGCTGAGAGGGACTGCGGCAGTGGTAAGACGACCAAAGACCGACTTCTTTGGGGCTTCTTGCAAAGTCATTGGGGCGTTGAAGCTCATCGGTAGGAGCATGGTCCCAAAGAATAGCCCAGTGGTGGCTTGAGCCACCTGCTCTACCGGCATTTTGAAAAGGGAGGCCGCTCGGGGCCCATAAGTCACTCCTCCAGGAGGGATGGAGCGAGAGTTGTAGTTGCAGGTAGTGCAGCTTGAAACCATTGATCTTCTATTTTCTGCACGGAGAAAGACACCAAATCTAAGTACCTTGAATCCACAGGCAACTACAGCAAACCGCGATTTGCTTGCGAACACGACACACGAAGTGTGGAGTGGAAAGAGGAAAAGGTCCCACCGGGCGTGCCAGAATCTGTTCCCCTCCGAAGGACGGCACACAAGACTTCGCAGTCTTGGTACTGAGATTCGGGGCAGATGCTATTTTGGTTTTATCCGTCCACCTCTCCGAAGATGCCAAGTCGATTTATGGCACCGTGTATCAGAGGTTTAGACGGATGCGGCCGATATAGCAGACTTCGTCAGATTCCCCCTCGCTAGAGGGTTTTTTGATTGTGGGGACGCTCTTCCCTGCAGGCGCAAGCCCCTGCAGTTAATTACGCTACCGCATCGCGGTAACCACTTTCTCCTTCTCCAGAATTTCACTTCGTATCGTGTGTATTTGTTTTGTTTGTGGTTGCCCGTGGATTGTATACGGAGACTATTTATTTCGTCGCTCGTAGGACGTGGATTAGTCCAAATCCGTACTTTCTTAGATTTGGGTTTTGGGTTTTGGTCTAAGGATACGTTAGCCATATTTGAGGCTAAGATCAACTTAAACGTTTGTTAAGGATACGTTAGTCTGATTTGAGACTAAGATCGACTTAACGGGATCGTCTAGATCCGTTTTCAGTTTAGGGATATGGTGGTCCATTGTATTCATGGCCATCGGGACCCGTCACCTCTCTGACGTCGTTGAAGGATTACCACGATAGGTGTCAGAGGAGTTCGGAGATGTACCCTTGAACCAAAGTCGATTGGGGGTCTTATAGTCCAATTTGGGACTAAAGTCTGTTTGAGAGTTTAAGGATATGTTGGCCGTATTTGAGGCTAAGATCAACTTAAACGGGATCGTTTAGATCCAACGAAAGAGCATTTGGGAGCTCTATCGTTCCAGTTTAGAGACATAGTGGTCCATTGTAAGTTTAAGGACATGGGGGTCCCTATTCCAGTTTAGGGACATGGTGGTCCATAGGTAGTTTAAATACGCATAAATCCATGGGTTTAAGGACCCCACAGTCCATATGGGTGTGTTTAAGGACGCATTAGTCCGTTAGTTTAAGGACGTATAAGTCCATGGGTTTAAAGATCCCACAGTCCGTATTTTGGTTTAAGGACGCATAAGTCCATGAGTTTAAGGACCCCACAGTCCATGTCGATGTGTGGTCGTCGGGACCCGTCACCTCTCTGACGTCGTTGAAGGATTACAACGATAGGTGTCAGAGGAGTTCAGAGATGTACCCTTGAACCGGCTGTAAATTGATTTAAGAGAGCAGTCTTGCTCAATCAATTTAATTTGAGGACTTACGACCATGATTGGGCTAAGTCCAGTTGAGAATATTCAACGTTTTTATTTGTTTTTGGTCTGTTAGACCTGTGCTAGGGCTTGGCCCATTTTTAAATAATGCATTGCATTATTTTCTATTTTTGGTTGGGCTCTGCCCATAAAGGATGCAGAGCATCAATTTTACTTGGGCTCTGCTCTTTATAAATGATGCAGAGCATCAATTTACCTGGGTTCTGTCCATTTATTGCTTTGCAATTTATTTTGGCCTATTAGGTCTTTTTGATTTGGGCATGGCCCTTTAGCAAAAGAAATGCACTGCATTTGTCAGGCGCTTTGCGTCAATCAGAGAGCGCAAACGCTTGTGGTGTTGACACGTGTCACCCAAGCCCAGTGCGCTACGCTAATGCGCTGCGCTTGCGCTGCTGACACGTGGCGCGCTCTGGTGAGTTGCGTCAATTTCAGAGAGCAAGGCTCTATTTCAAAAGCGCATAGCGCAGATGGTTCAGATGCTGACACGTGGCGCTCTCTGGTGGCTTGCGCCAATCCAGGAACGCAACAGTGCAGTTATGCAAGTGCAAGGCACCATCTTGAGAATCTTTTAGAACCAATGGTTCATGAAAAAGTGCAAAGCACTGTTTGTTTTCTTTGATCTAATTAGAATCAAAGAAAATAAGTATTTCTTGTTTTTTCTTGTTTCCAAGAACCAGTGGTTCATAAAAAGTGCAAAGCACTGTTTATTATGTGAAGATCATTGATCTTGTTCTTAGATCAATGATCTATTAGAAGAAATTCTTCTATTTTATGAAGCTTTTTACCTTTTTCTTGAAATTTCTTCAGAGTTCTCTCTGTTTGAAATTTTTTATTTCTCCCAAAATGTTGATGCTTTTGAATAGAGGTCTAGGGGCCTTTATATAGTGCCCATAAATTTGTTAAAAAGATCTTTCTCTGAGTGATTTGGGGAATTTTCCCCACCGTTGGATCTTTGATCCAAGGGCTTCTGTTTTACAGAAGAAAATATTCTTGTTTTAAGAAGAACAGAAAAATCTTACTCGAATTTAATTCTGTTTGGCGCAAACGCCCCAGCGCGTGACAAGTGTCAAGCAGCGCACAGCGCAGC
Organism: Agapanthus africanus; assembly: GCA_030015575.1. NCBI lineage: Eukaryota > Viridiplantae > Streptophyta > Magnoliopsida > Asparagales > Amaryllidaceae > Agapanthus > Agapanthus africanus. Next base: position 150,963 of record JASDDO010000302.1, read on the forward strand.
GCAACTGCGCTGACACGTGTCGCGCAGCGCAACTGCGCTAGCGCATCTGCGCTGACACGTGTCGCACAGCGCAGTGCTTGCACAACTGAAGCGTTGCTTCCTTTAATTTTGTTTTAAATAGAGCTTTGCTCTGATTGGGCGCGCTGCCTCGGGCGCTGCGCTGATGTATCAGCTTTTGACACGTGGCGCGTTGCGCACAGCGCAAAGAATCTGAAGCGTTGCTTCGAATTTTGAATTTTGAAATTAGAACAGAGCTTTGCTCTGATTGGAGGAAATAAGGATCAAGGATCCCTACGAACATGCCCATAGCGGGAGATTCTTCTATGCGTTGTTCGCATTTTGACCATAAGTTCCGCCATCGAATTACGTATTGAACCCAGGTCTCTCCCAGCTTCACCCTGGCATTGATTAATACGGTGATCGGGGCGCGCTCGCTTGCGCTTGCGATATGCTGCGTGAACAGTAGCTCCATTTCTGTAAATGTTTTGATGGAGTCATTCAGAAGCTCAGAGTACCATTCAAATGCTGTCTCCGCCAAGATGCCGATGAACTGGCGAAGCAGCAGTTTGTCGTCGCCTCCGGTATTGCCGCATAGAGCTCTGAACTGAGCGACGTGCTGATGGGGATTGCATGTTCCCTTATATACGTGGAATTTAGAGATCGTATATCCTGGTGGGTACTTGATTTGATCGTACCAGCCTGGATAAAGTCGCCCAGTTCTGACGACTTGGCCAGCTTGATGAGCTCGTATTTGTTGAGCTATGTAGTCATCAAAGGTAGCCTTGGAGATCATTTCTTCCTTGGCTGCTGAGAAAGACAGTGGAGGATTTGATGTTTCCCCTCTGTCTTCTTCGATAATTATCGGAGGGTCTTCGGCTGGAGGATCCGGCTGGATCATCATCCCGAGCATGTCTTGGATAAGGAGCGCCATCTGCTTTATATTAGCAGCCTGTTCTGCGGCCTCCTTATCCTTTCTTTCTAGCACCCTCCGTAGGAACTCGGTGTCGGTCTCTTGTTCCTAGCGCTGCTCAGATGTTGCTTCCGGGTTTTCTTTCTGCCCAGTGAATGAGTTCATCTTTGTCAGCATCTCTTGGAGCTTTTGTTGTTACTCCTGAGCTTTTGTCACAGACCGTGTAAGTGGTCAATGACCTGTGGAAATACGGCTTTCCTTTTTCCCGGAAGCCATGTACACCGTGTGTACAACCATGCCCCCAGACTTAGGGCGCTTGGGTTCATTGCCTTCAAAATTTGTTGCAAGCATGGGGATCTTCTTCGGCCTTCTCCTCTTGTAGGAGGTCGAAGTTAAGGGGGCCATTGCAGCAGGCACCCATGCAGACGATACCTTCCGTTGTATGACGGAGGGATGGTCCTCCTCCTGCCAAGTCTTCTTTTTCTCTAGTCGGCGAGAGTAATCTTTGTCAATTACAGAATCTTGGACTTTCCGCCAGACCCTGTGGATTTCGAAGGACAGCTGGTGAGGAGGCCGTTCCGGTTTTGCCTGCGTTGTGTTTTCAACAGGCGGAGGAGGCTTCTTCAGTACAGCGGTTGGAGTGTTCTTGCGCACCCTCCTGAGCAGATCGAAACTGTTCCCAGTTGGAACAGCAGCATCAATTTCCATCATTGGAGCTGGTAGGGTAAGTCCAGAAGGGGAACTGCCCCCAGCTATCCTCACTCGGCGCCAGTGGCGACGTCGAGCATGTCGTGCAGACGGGACTACCTCTGTCGTTGGAGAGACTTCATCATGCCCCCTGCTCTAATGAGAGGCTGCTGTTGGTGTCAACCTGTCAAAGACTGACTTCCGTTGAGAGGGAACGGTCAATCTTGCAAAGGCTGAATTTTTGATAGGGGAAGCAGTCTTGGTGACTTCGCCGGAAGCAGGACTTGGAACGGCCAATCTTGCAAAGACCGATCTTTTAGCAAGAGAATCCCCTTTGACGACTTCATCTGCCGGAATTCGAATGGCTATCCGCTTCGGGATAACCCCTTAAGGTATTGCGAGCCTCTTTGCGGGCTCAACCGACTAACATTCAATGTATCGACTTATCGAATCAACCCTTGATTCGATAACTTGGTTATATCGCATATAACCGATCGACACAAGCATCGCGAGAATTGAATGCGGTATCACATACTCGCATCATTCTCGGTCCCGCACATATCACATATGCGCTCCTATTTCGTTTTGCCTGAGCCAGTAAAACCTCTATGTAGGACTCTAAAGACTCGTCAATACGCCGGCAGTAGGTGATGATCATATCAAGCACCCACAAGCCGTCAGCGGTACTAGCTGGACGTAACGGCTACCCGGGTATTGAGCGATCAGAAGATCAGCAAGCAAGCCTGCTCCAACTCCTGCAAAAGCCTTACAGTGACACTACCGTACAGTCCGGTCTCCTCGTCTGATATGTCGCATATCAAGTCTAGAGGTGGTAAACGTCATACCCCAATAACCGATAAGTCATGCTGATGAGAGACTCATAACGGGTCGAGAAACTACTGGTAACACTTACCAGTAAATCTAAACCAGCCCTGGCCAGGGACTTCCCTGTTATGGCCAATCGAGCATAGCGCAACATCAACCCCCAATATCGGGAGAGACGAAACCCCTCCTATCGCTCATTGCCTCCATGTGACTCGGGACTGTACCCAAAAACCACCATTTTGCACGCCCTCTTGGACATGGTAAGGTGAAAATCAAAGCACAGTGGGAATCACACAAGACTCTATGACGATCTCGGGTCTACAGACTAACCTGTACAAGTGTCACCAGAGAACTGCCATCTGACGTAAGGTATAATACCATCTGGGAGTTCTCGGCGAGTTCGTCCAGTGTATCCAGTCTCCACTGAGCACCCGTATATCATCTCTGATGTCAAACACCAATGGATATGGGATCATCCATCGCCCATCTGTATGGGTCGAGAAGGTATACGCTAGTCTACTCTGGTATATCGATGCCCCGTCTCGATACACCCACGACTACGGACCTTGAAGGATGTACTTATGGACTACCATGTCCCCATTAGTATGATCCACATCATAGTCCAGGTAGTCAAGTACACATCCTAAGGGCTTTACCAACATGTAACAGAAAGACAATCAGTGTACACGTTAAGGTAAAGAGTAACCAGATAGCATACTATCATGTCGAGCAAGAAAGTCCTCCCTATATATGTCCAAGCATCCACTACAATATACATCCTATGTATAGTAATGGCCTCTAGGGCATACATATAACTAACAATCTCCCACTTGCACTAGGGCCATCTGATAACAGTGGTTGTAGTATCTCATACTCAACCATCCCATAACTAGTCTCTCTCTGGGAAAAGGCCTTCGTGAGTGGATCCGCCGTGTCGTCCTCTGAGTCTGCTCTCCTAACCTCGATCCCCTGGAGATCTAACATCTCCATGATCAGGTGATACTAGCTTAGAATATGTCTGGATCACTGATGGGACGGGTGTTCCTTGGCATAAGCCACAACTCCATTGTCACACAATGGAGGGAACAAAGTTCATCTCATGAACTAATATACACCCAGACTGCCTCTTTGGTAGCATCTTTGGTAACGATGCGTCTTTCCTTTAATCGTCTAGTATGACACGGTATCTAACTTGGAACTCTTCCAACATACCGTCCCTTTACTGAGGGTAAAGACAATGCCTGTGACTGACTTTCAGTCGTCCTTATCACCCTGGAACCTTTCCAGTGATTCTCTCCAGGATCAATTAATACCATCTCACTACAACTTAGTGAGAATTCTAACATCCAATCAGATCTATCTCATAGATCCAAAACCTAGGATTTAGTAGGTATCGCTTTAATCCTATATGGAGAATCATTATGATAAGCGGAGATTGACCGAGCGTAGCATAGGAAACTCCTTCCCTATCAAGAGTATGTTATCCACGTACTCTACGAGGATCTCAACCATACTCTCTACTACCTTTTTGTATATACAAGGTTCATCTACCATTTTGATGAAGTCAAACTCTTTGACTAATACATCAAAACAGACGTTCCAACTTCGTGATGCCTGCTTTATCACATAAAACATCTTGCACACGTTTCCGCTGCTCCCACTGTCTACGAGGCCCTCTGGCTGTGTACTTATAGACGCACTCTTCTAAAACATCATTTAGAAAAGCAGTCATGGCACCCAACCTCCAGATATCGTAGTCATGGTATGTAGCCGTGGCAAGTAGGATTTGGATGGACTTTAGCATAGCTACTTAGAAAAGGTTTCATCATAATCCATACCTGGTCAATGATGCAAAACTTTAATAAGTCTAGCTTTGAAAGTCTCAACTCTTCCATGTACACCAAGTAATCTTCTCAATATATACTTGCTCCTGATGGGGATTTAACCCTTCAGATAAAGCAACCAAAGTCCATACTTTGTTGGTGTACAAGGATTCCATCTCAGATCGCTAAGCATTCAGCCATTCTTACAGAGTCCCACTCCTGATGGCCAGCTCGAAACTAGTTGGGTCATCATTTCATGATGCAATCCTTGCTCCCACTGTCATAGAGAAACCAAAGTATCTCTCAGGTGGGTGAGGAACCCTGCTAGATCGGCGGAGAGGCTGAGGTTCGTTTGTTACTATCGAATCCTTTAGTTCTACCAAATCATCAACTGTAGTTTGTATAGCTGGAACTCCTTCCAGTTCTACCTCATGTCCACTAATTTCTTCACAACAAATTCCCATTCACAAAGGTGGCATGCTGAGAAACAAAACATTTTTGTTCCTCAGTTAGGTAGAAGATAATCCCTTGCGAATGCTTGGGATATCCAACAAACTTCTACAAAACTGACTTTGCCTCAAGCTTGTCCGGATTATGCTTTTAGACATAGACTGGACAATCCCAAATCTTAACAAACTTAAGATATGGGCTCTTCCCTTTCCATATCATATATGAAGTGGTAGGCAACTGATTTGATTTGAACCCTATTCAATAGGTATGCAACATCATAAGTGCATAACTCCCTAAAAAGGAAATAGGAAACTCAGTAGTACTCATCATAGAGCACACCATATCATATAGGGTGTGATTGCTCTGTCCCGATACACCGAGGTGCTGTGGTGTATACGGAGGAGTAATGCTGAGAGAGAATCTTATTCTCCTTTAGAATAGTCCAGGAATTCCGTGCTCAAGTATTCTCCTCCCTGATCACATCAAAGGACATAATACTTATACCTGTTTTTGGTTCTCTACTTTCCAACTTATATTCTGTGAATATCTCAAAAGGTTCGGACTTGTGTTTCAACAGGAACATATGTCTGAATCTTGAGAGATCATCAGAGAATGTAATGAAGTACAAAGAACCGGTCTTGGCATGTGTAGAAAGGGGACCTTCATACATCAACATGTATCATCCCAAGAGTTTACTAACACACGTATAAGAGTTTGTACGAATTTTCCACAGCACAGAATGCTCCAGATCACCTTGCAATCAATCACAACACACGTATAAGAGTTTGTACGAATTTTGATTTCAAGAAGTAAAATGGAATAATTCTTTCAATTCAAACTATAAAATGAAACGAATTAGCGCGCGATCCCCGGCAACGGCGCCATTTTGATTGAATGATTTTTCCCGTTGTGTAGTATGAATCAAGTCAAAAGGTCCCTAAAACGGCAACATTTGATTGAAACTGTTTCTTGTGTCGGTATTCAGAAAATTTATAAAGAACTTCACAACCAAAAAAATATTTTGACCGCAATCAAACTACGGTGTCAATTGTAGTTCATGAATGAGTATGGATCGTCCACAAAGATTGCACGATTCGTTGTATTGATATGCTTGAATTGAAAAGTTAAGCTAAGATAAACGAAAACATGATTCAAGAATTTATCAATTGATTCAGGTGTCACGATGTTTAATCAAGAATCAAGAAACTGATAAACAATCAAGAATTGGGTTTCGATAATATTTCCAATCAACAATCAAGAATCTAAAAGAGGCTCGTAGGAATCGATAGGATCAATAGACGTGATGTAATCTAAAGATATCGTGTTCTTGTCCTTCGAAGGATTGATACTAGATCGATGATCATCGACGAGAGTTAGGGCTTTCTTGATGAAACTAGGGTTCATCTTTTAACCCTTGTTCTTTCGTCGATATCATTCCTTTTCTAGCCTCTACCAAATTCAAGAAACGATCGTAACTCCCCAATTTCGATCGATGTCAATCAAGAAAGCATCGAAACGAAATGAGTCGTCATTTCTTGAACTCGCTAGGGTTTACAAAACTCGTAGGACTCAAGAATCGATTAAAGCTATGTTACATCATCATTCTATAGACCGTCTCGACTCCTCGACGAGCGGAGTTTTATTCACACATCACCACACAGAAAAGATTTACGAATTGTAAAGATATCATGATGCAGAATTTAAAGAAAACAAGATAAAAGAATATCACCTTTATTTATCTCAACAATTTTGATTACATTCGCTTCAAGAACTACAAGAGGAAGAATCTAAATCGTTGATCGGGCGTCGCTCGGCTTCGTGAGTCGTGGATCGGCTCGGATCGCTTGCTCCGTTGAAGATCAGCTCCGCTCCTAAAGGTTGTAAGGCTTCTTGCTTAATGGGTACTCGGGATCTTGATCTTTAATTGGAATTAGGGTTAGGGTTTTCCACAAGCCCTCTCACTAGACTTGAGGAGGAAGGAGATGAAGAAGGAGATTGGCTAAAAAAACTATAAAATGGGTTGATTCTATCTATCTCCACACTATGATGATTATTCTTTTTTTCACCCTAGGTCTAGGCTTCTATTTATAGACTTCCCAAACCCTAGGTTTAGGTTTGAAATGGTAGTTCCCTCCAAAAGTTTGTTGAGAAAGTTTGTTAGACTTAGCTTAGGGTTTAAGCTAGGGTTTAGGGGGAAAGTTCTAGAATGATAGGCTAGTTTTAGTGTAGATCAAAGTGTTTGCTGATCTGGTAGAAGTCCCTGGAGACTTCTAGAAAATGTCATGCTTTTCTGAACTGTAGCCACTGAGAGAAGCAACTTGGGCCAAATTTGAGGAGATAACTTCATCAATAGGCCGCGGATCCGCGGCATTATCAAGCCCCTGCCGCGGATCCGCGGCCATGTTGGAGGCTTGGGTCTTGTGCTTTCTGGAGTGGTCTTGTACTGCTATTTGGGGCTTTGTATGATATGTTGATTTGTGATTGCTCCTTTGGATTGATACCAGATTTGAATTCAGTGAGTTGACGCAATATTTGAGCGGTGTAAATTTGAGCGAGCTTCTCCTTTTCCTGCACAGACTTCGAAATACGGGTTGCGACATATAGAAATATTGCGATGCCATGCAATGCAGTCAATTTCCCTAGAAATGCCGGTTTTAAGGTCTAATACATGTAATCTTATAATCTGTGATAGATTTGCTAATATGTGAAATACGGATACCGAACACTTCTATATGAATGCAAATGATGAGGAAATTGCCGGTTAAAATATGCAATATTTTCGACTGATCAAATACCCCCAAACTTAATTTCGATCGTCTCGAGCGAATTTTTTATTAAAAAGAGAAGGAGAAAAAGAAAGAAAGAGAAAAACTAACTAGCACACTTTCGTAGGCAACACGATTGCACTGAGCACGTGCAACAAGCCTTTAAACCTCTAGGTGTCCCTAGTAGGAGGAGTGTTGTCTCCTGAGGGTTTTCAGCGGATTGCACCCACAAAATCCAATAATAAAATAAAGATCATGAATATTACATTTAAAGAAAAGAATTGTAAAAGAAAAGCTTTGAAAATTAGGGTTTCCAACTAAGCTAGCTTTTCGGTTGTCATGAACCCTATCTTAATGGTCATGAAAAGATGTCAGAAATCACGTCCTCCCTCAATAAAACATCGTCTTATTCTTCATTTCTATTTTTCTTCCAAACATCGATCATATAACCCTGCGTGTGTGTAAAGACATCCCTACACCTGGAGAATTCAATTCAAGCTATCATACTCTTGCCCATCAGCCTCAGTACTTTTTAATTAATGAATATTTAGATGAGATTGCTCACACACTTTCATGCGACCGTTAATACTTCTTGAGGTACTAACCGACCGATTACTCCTGTGCTTGCTTACTTGGTGTATTTTCCTCGTCTTGCACCACCCCAGGCATAGCAGTGACTCCCAGACTAGGTGAAGAAGCACCCTCGCTATACATTTTTATTGCCCTCGGTGATAACAAAACCAGTGTCCATTTTTCTCACCACTTTATATTTTCTTATTCATTTTTTTTCTTATTTCCTTCATACTTTCGGCTTTAAGACAAGAGCATTTCAAGGTATCCTCTACTATCCCAGGCTTCAAGACGTGTGTAAGTGCGAATAGCAGGGTATCAACGTTCAAAATGTTTGGCTTCCAGAATAGAAACTATTTTTCAGACTTATTTTTATCCTCAGATTAGTGACGTCTTTCATCTTACTAACCCTTGGGACAACGGCTCATAACTACTTATTACTAGTTCGTATAAGAAAACTTCTAATTTTCTTAGTTTTCTAAAAATTTTCCAATCTCATGGATGTAATTTTTCACTATCTAAACTTTCATTATCTTATTTATGTACAAAAAAGTGTAAATATTAAAATTATTTTTATACTTGAAATTTTTTTAAATTTTTATGGGTTTTGAAAATTTTTCAATTTTTTATAGATTTTTAAAAGAAATGTTTTGTGCTTATGCAGATGATATGCAAATGATGCAAAAATAAGCACAAACCTCCCCCAAACTTGTTTTCAACAGTGTCCTCACTGTTGCCGACAGCTATATCTAAAAAAAACCTGTAAATCTGGGGGGAATTATTAGTGGGGGCAAAATATATAAGTGAAGAACTTCCCCCAAACTTACTCTTTTCACTCACCTCCATTCAAAAAATGATGCAATGATATACAGGATATGAAGGTGAGACGGAGGAATTTTAATCCAAATAAACTGGCTCTTGTAAGAACAAGAGCTCCTCCGTGGGGTCAGTGGAAAAATACGGCTTAAATCTATGTCCATTTACTTTGAAAAAGGTGCCGTTTTTAACATTTTCTACTTCTACTGCCCCGTGCGGGTATACAGACCGCACAACAAAAGGTCCCTTCCATCGAGATCGGAGCTTACCCGCGTGAAGGTGTAATCGTGAATCATAAAGAAGGACTTGTTGACCAGGTAAAAATGTTTTCCTTAAAATGTTTTTATCGTGAAAAACCTTAGTCCTATTCTTTGTGATTACAGCATTATCATAAGCTTCATCGCGGAGTTCGCTTAGCTCGTTAAGTTGCAGCTTCCGAAAGTTGCAAGCAAGGTTTAAATCAAAATTTATTTCTTTTATAGCCCACAATGCTTTATGCTCTATCTCGACAGGTAAATGACATGCTTTTCCAAACACTATCCTATATGGAGACATCCCTAGGTCGGTCTTATATGCAGTTCGGAATGCCCAAAGAGCATCCGTCAATTTGGTCGACTAGTCTTTTCTATTTTTAGCAACAGTTTTCTCCAGGGTAAGTTTGATTTGTCTGTTTGAGATTTCAGCCTGCCCACTTGTTTGGGGGTGATAGGGTGTAGAAAGTCGGTGGTTGATTGAGTATTTCCGCATCAGAGTCTCGAAAGATCTGTTGCAGAAATGTGTCCTATTATCGCTAATGATAGCGCGTGGATGTCCAAATCGCGAGAAGATATTCTCTTTCAAGAACTTAATGACAACTTTCTTGTCATTAGTGCGACATGGAATGGCTTCTACCCATTTGGAGACATAATCAACCGCCAGCAAAATGTACAAATTCCCAAAGGAGTTGGGAAAAGGACCCATAAAATCAATGCCCCAAACATCAAATATTTCAACAACCAGAATGGGTTGCTGAGGCATTTCATTCCTCTGGGATATTCTACCCGTATACTGACATTGTGTACAGGTTTTGCAATACTCAAATGCGTCCTTGAATAAGGTCGGCCAGTAAAATCCACATCGCAAAACCTTTTCCGTTGTCTTTCTAGGACCAAAGTGACCCCCACAGGCCTGATCATGACAAAATGAAAGAACACTCTTGAACTCTTCATTCGGGACACACCGGCGAATGATCTGATCAGGACAATATTTAAACAAATAGGGCTCGTCCCAGTAAAAGTGTTTTACTTGGGATAGAAAACGGTATTTGTCCTGTTTTGATCATTCGCTTGGTATAAGTCCCGTGGCATGATAGTTCACAATATCCCTGAACCATGGTTCAGTGGATATGCTCAAGAGTTGTTCATCAGGGAACGAGTCATTGATCAGCAGGGTCACAGGGGAAGAAATGATGCGTGAAAGATGGTCAGCTACTACGTTTTCACATCCTTTCTTATCTTTGATAACAAGATCGAATTCTTGTAAAAGAAGGATCCAACGTATTAATCGACCTTTTGCATCTTTCTTCGCCAAAAGATGTTTTAAAGCGGAATGGTCAGTATACACAACTATAGGTGAGCCGATTAAGTAAGGCCTGAATTTTTCTAATGCAAATACAACCGCTAAAAGTTCCTTTTCGGTGGTTGTATAATTGATTTGCGCATCATTCAGGGTCTTACTTGCATAGTAAATCACGTGTGGCATCTTTTCGATGTGCTGTCCTAAGACTGCACCTACTGCAAAATCAGATGCGTCACACATCAGCTCAAAGGGGTAGTCCCAGTTTGGTGATGATAAAACGGGGGCTGAAATGAGTGAGTGTTTAAGTGAGTCGAAAGCTGTCTCGCAATCCGAGTCAAAATGGAAGGTCGTATCCTTGGCCAGGAGAAGAGTTAAAGGTCTAGCAATTTTGCTAAAGTCCTTAATGAATCTCCTATAAAAGCCCGCATGGCCAAGGAAAGAGCGAATATCTTTGACGCTTTTGGGATGAGGGAGGTTTTGAATGACATCTACTTTAGCTCTGTCAACCTCAATGCCTTTCTATGAAATGACATGTCCAAGGACTATTCCTTCTTGGACCATAAAATGGCATTTTTCCCAGTTTAAAGTCAAGTTCTTCTCTTTGCAACGAGTAAGAACAGCGTCCAGATTCGCTAGGCAATCTGAAAAAGAGTCTCCAAAAATCGAGAAATCGTCCATAAAGATCTCCAAAAAATTCTCTACCATATCAGAGAATATCCCCATCATACACCGCTGAAAGGTAGCGGGAGCATTGCATAACCCAAAGGGCATACGACTGTAAGCAAAGGTACCAAAAGGACAAGTAAAAGTGGTTTTATCTTGATCCTTTTTGGCGATGGGGACCTGATTGTAGCCTGAGTATCCGTCCATAAAACAATAATACTCTCGTCCTGCTAAGCGTTCCAGCATCTGATCAATGAATGGTAGAGGAAAGTGGTCTTTCCTCGTGGCAGCATTGAGTTTTCTATAATCAATGCATACACGCCACCCAGTTTGGGCGCGTGTCTGAATCAACTCATTTGCCTCATTTGTGATAACTGTGATGCCGGATTTCTTAGGAACAACATGTATAGGACTCACCCACTGGCTATCGGAGATGGGGTATATAATACCATTATCTAAGCATTTGACGATCTCTTTCATGACAGCTTCCTTCATGACGGGATTCAACCGTCTCTGTGGTTCTCGGGTTGGTCTGGTATCATCCATCACATGTATATGATGTTCAACTATCAAGGGACTAATCCCTTTGATGTCCGCCATACTCCAACCAAATGCCTCTTTGTTAGATCTCAATACCGATAAAAGTGCATTCTCTTGCTCTAAAGCTAGAGAAGCGGAAATGATAACCGGTAATGACTCGTTCTCACCAAGATATGCATATTTAAGGTGAGAAGGTAAAACCTTGAAATCTAATTCAGGCGGAGAAATGATAGAAGGAAGGGTCATAGATTGATTCTTGGATTTACAAAGAAGCTCAGAGCCTGTGAAAGATACAGACTCGGGTGGAGAAAAGTCAGAAGTGCAGGACTCAAGTGTAGAGAAAGTGTCCTCACTAAGATCTTGTGCAAAGTCAAACAGAGATGTGCTAATGTCATCGAGATCAGTAAAGCAAAGTTCCTCGGCTCCACAACTATCGGGAGCGATCTCATGGACAGAGCATACATCTAAAATATGAGCAGAGGGTTCTGATGGCTGACTTCCAACTTTGTAGATATTTAGTTCAATGGTCATATTTCCAAATGATAAGTTCATTGGACTGTTTCTACAGTTTATAACAGCGTTGGAAGTGGCAAGGAAAGGACGACCTAAAATCACCGGAATTTGGCCCCGGGGGTTTGCTACAGGATGTGTATCGAGCACAATGAAGTCCACAGGGAAAACAAATTCCCCGACCTTTATCAATACATCCTCTAATTCACCCCTTGGTTTGGTGATAGATCGGTCTGCCATCTGGAGAGTGCAATGAGCAGGTTTCAGCTCTCCAATCCCTAATTGCTCATAGACAGAATAAGGGAGCAGGTTAACACTCGCGCCAAGGTCTAAAAGAGCACGATTTATGTTTTTACCCCCAATAGAAATCGATATTGTAGGACATCCTGGGTCCTTTCGTTTCTTTGGTAGCTGGGGTATAAAAGCAGTGCTGATATTATTAGACATGAAGACCTTCTTCGGCACTTGAGTCTTCCTCTTCCTAGTGCACAAGTCCTTAAGAATTTTCGCATAAGCGGGGACTTGTTGAATCGCATCTAGGAGAGGGATATTGATGTTAACCTGTTTGAACATTTCTATAATTTTCTCCATATGAGGACTCGTTCTGTTAGCCCTTAGCCGGTTCGGGTAAGGAGCTTTCGCAATAAGCGCAGGGTCCATCATAGGAGAAGGAAGAGGGGGTAGACGCGGTCCCAAAAGAGGTGTAGGGACCGTCTGTGGAGAACTATAAGGGTTGGGAGAAGGTTTCGAGCCTAGTGGAAAATGGAGAATAGGCTCGTGAGAAGGTGGTGTGGTAAAAGAAGAAGGATCAGAAGGAGAAGTGTGTGTGTGTAGAAAGGTCTCAGCCGGGGTGTTGATATGATTTTCAGTATTATCAATATCTTCCCTGACATTATTATTCAGCACTCTTCCCGATCTCAACGTTGTAATGGCATTTACATTGTAATGCCCAGGATTCTGTAGGGGTTGAGAGGGAAGTTTCCCTTTTTCTCTCGCACTCATTTCGGCTTTAAGTCGTGCGATTTCAGCTTCCATCGTTCTGATACTCTCAGCTTGGGACGCTGAGTTTTTCTTTATCTCACCGATGGAAGATCTAACCTCAGCCGAAACCTCTATGAAATTTGACAAAAGTGATTTCATGGTTTGAGTGAATTGAGAGAACTCGTCAGAACAGGACTGCATAGGATTAGACTGTGCAGGAGTGTTGCCCTGGTTTTGGAAATTTTGTGACTGATAGGGGTGCTGAGTGAGTTGAAGGGGTTGCTGTTGTGGTGGAGGAAGAACCCTTTGAAATTGATTCGTGTTTGGAACCGTGTTTTGAGATTGGTTTTGGTTCCAAGCAAAATTCGGGTGATTCCTCCAACCCTGATTGTACGTGGAAGAATATGGATCGTTTCTAGGTCGTTGAAAAGCGGCATTAGAATACTCGTGACCTTGAAACGCAGAGTTTAATGGACATTCTTCCGTTAAATGTGACGGATCAGAACAACACCCACAAACAGTTTTGGGGAGTGACACTGGGTTTAGGGAGGCTGCTGCAAATTTGTGTTCCATAGCGTCGAGCTTCTTTTGCATTGCTGCCATTTCAGCTCGAACACCTATGGACACATCTATTTGGTGTACGCCACCCCTATTCAATGGTTGGGTTCCACTCTCCCACTGTAGTGACTTTTCAGCGAACTCTTCTAAATATCGCCAAGCTTCCCCATCATCCTTAGTCATAAATGTACCTTGACACATGTTTTCAAGGCTCTGTTTAGTGTTAGGGTTACTGCCCTCATATATGATTCGGCAAAGCTCCCATCTCGGGATGCCGTGATGAGGACATTGAACCAATAGATCCTTGAAATGTTCAAAGTATTTAGAGAATGGTTCAGTAGGGAGCTGGGCAAATTGGTTCAGTTCGCTACGGATTCGAGCTGTCTTTTGGTGTGGGTAGAATTTCTTAAGGAATGCAGCGACGAATTCTTCCCAATTCGTAATAGAATGTGCGGTAGTGTTATATAGCCACTTTTCGGTTATATCGCACAAGGTAAATGGAAGAAGTCGTAGACGCATAGCATCCACTGAAAGTTGTGACGTACCCATCATTGCGCATACGTTTTCAAATTTGGTAATGAAAACGTAAGCGTCCTCAGTCTCGAGTCCGTGGTATTTGGGTAAAAGATTGATATACTGGGGCTTAATTTCAAAGTTATCCCCATTGGCTGGTGGTGTGGATAAGCAGGTCGAAAGAGGACCTCTATGTGGATAGCATCTCTCCTGGATAGAAATGCGGGGTGGATTCTGCGCACCAACGGACGGCGGCAGATTAGGGTTAAAGAAGTTCGATGGATTCGGATCCATCGGTGTGGGTGTGGTAGTAGGTAAAGAAAAGGTAAATAGAGAAATATCGACTTCGGAGTCGATAAGGGGTACGCGGACTAAACGGGTACTAGAATCCCGTGTCCAGCCTATCTTGTACTAAAAAGGGTTAGTACAAGTGGCAGCGTTGGCTTATAATTAGGGGTAATGAATGAATGCGGTGCTTGCTTTTGAAAAAGGGACGGATTTTTGAAAAAATGATGCGACAAAACAAATGCAGCACACAACCCTAGAATCTAGTGGTCACCTAGGTCCGGCTCTAGACCGCTCCTAACTGCCAAAAGACAAGTCGCAGGATAGAATCCTCCACTGCCTCTTTGTCCCCCTGTGGCCGGATAAGTGCCAGGTAAGTGGGAAGGTACTCCACTACGTAAGCAGTGGGCCTAATTAAAAACCACTAGCCTTAGACACACTCGCCTTAGGCACCACAAGAAAACGCGGATAAGCAATGAATTACCCACGACCTTCTCTTGTCCTAATTGAGCGCGACAGTCCTTAGAGTCATCTCTAGATTTCTTTTAGTTAATGTGGGTCAATGCGGATGCAAGTTTGGTGGTTTTCGGGGCTTCGGAAGGGTAATGAAATCCCCACCTAATTTGGATTTGGCCGTGCCCCTTAATATCCGTATTTAGAATGCAAACAACCAAGAAATCAAAATCACGCACAAATTTAATTTTGCTTTTGCGAGCTGCGATTATTTGCAAAGAATCTTGCAGCAAAGTGTTAGTTGGAGCTAAAAGAGGAGAGAGGAGAGATCAAGAAGTCACCTGCACTAAAAATTTTGCAGAGAACCCTTTACCAAGCCGCGGAACCGCCGCACTTGGTGGGTATTGGCCGCGCTTTCGCGGTCCTCTGGTGGGTTCACTGCACAAGTTTTCTTCAGGGAGCTTATCTTGGCTCCCTCAGCTCTCTGGTATATTCCAAAAAAATTTTCCACAGCACAGAATGCTCCAGATCACCTTGCAATCAATCACAACACACGTATAAGAGTTTGTACGAATTTTGATTTCAAGAAGTAAAATGGAATAATTCTTTCAATTCAAACTATAAAATGAAACGAATTAGCGCGCGATCCCCGGCAACGGGGCCATTTTGATTGAATGATTTTTCCCGTTGTGTAGTATGAATCAATTCAAAAGGTCCCTAAAACGGCAACATTTGATTGAAACTGTTTCTTGTGTCGGTATTCAGAAAATTTATAAAGAACTTCACAACCAAAAAAATATTTTGACCGCAATCAAACTACGGTGTCAATTGTAGTTCATGAATGAGTGCGGATCGTCCACAGGGATTGCACGATTCGTTGTATTGATATGCTTGAATTGAAAAGTTAAGCTAAGATAAACGAAAACATGATTCAAGAATTTATCAATTGATTCAGGTGTCACGATGTTTAATCAAGAATCAAGAAACTGATAAACAATCAAGAATTGGGTTTCGATAATATTTCCAATCAACAATCAAGAATCTAAAAGAGGCTCGTAGGAATCGATAGGATCAATAGACGTGATGTAATCTAAAAATATCGTGTTCTTGTCCTTCGAAGGATTGATACTAGATCGATGATCATCGACGAGAGTTAGGGCTTTCTTGATGAAACTAGGGTTCATCTTTTAACCCTTGTTCTTTCGTCGATATCATTCCTTTTCTAGCCTCTACCAAATTCAAGAAACGATCGTAACTCCCCAATTTCGATCGATGTCAATCAAGAAAGCATCGAAACGAAATGGGTCGTCGTTTCTTGAACTCGCTAGGGTTTACAAAACTCGTAGGACTCAAGAATCGATTAAAGCTATGTTACATCATCATTCTATAGACCGTCTCGACTCCTCGACGGGCGGAGTTTTATTCACACATCACCACACAGAAAAGATTTACGAATTGTAAAGATATCATGATGCAGAATTTAAAGAAAACAAGATAAAAGAATATCACCTTTATTTATCTCAACAATTTTGATTACATTCGCTTCAAGAACTACAAGAGGAAGAATCTAAATCGTTGATCGGGCGTCGCTCGGCTTCGTGAGTCGTGGATCGGCTCGGATCGCTTGCTCCGTTGAAGATCCGCTCCGCTCCTAAAGGTTGTAAGGCTTCTTGCTTAATGGGTACTCGGGATCTTGATCTTTAATTGGAATTAGGGTTAGGGTTTCCCACAAGCCCTCTCACTAGACTTGAGGAGGAAGGAGATGAAGAAGGAGATTGGCTAAAAAAACTATAAAATGGGTTGATTCTATCTATCTCCACACTATGATGATTATTCTTTTTTTCACCCTAGGTCTAGGCTTCTATTTATAGACTTCCCAAACCCTAGGTTTAGGTTTGAAATGATAGTTCCCTCCAAAAGTTTGTTGAGAAAGTTTGTTAGACTTAGCTTAGGGTTTAAGCTAGGGTTTAGGGGGAAAGTTCTAGAATGATAGGCTAGTTTTAGTGTAGATCAAAGTGTTTGCTGATCTGGTAGAAGTCCCTGGAGTCTTCTAGAAAATGTCATGCTTTTCTGAACTGTAGCCACTGAGAGAAGCAACTTGGGCCAAATTTGAGGAGATAACTTCATCAATAGGTCGCGGATCCGCGGCATTATCAAGCCCCTGCCGCGGATCCGCGGCCATGTTGGAGGCTTGGGTCTTGTGCTTTCTGGAGTGGTCTTGTACTGCTATTTGGGGCTTTGTATGATATGTTGATTTATGATTGCTCCTTTGGATTGATACCAGATTTGAATTCAGTGAGTTGACGCAATATTTGAGCGGTGTAAATTTGAGCGAGCTTCTCCTTTTCCTGCACAGACTTCGAAATACGGGTTGCGACATATAGAAATATTGCGATGCCATGCAATGCAGTCAATTTCCCTAGAAATGCCGGTTTTAAGGTCTAATACATGTAATCTTATAATCTGTGATAGATTTGCTAATATGTGAAATACGGATACCGAACACTTCTATATGAATGCAAATGATGAGGAAATTGCCGGTTAAAATATGCAATATTTTCGACTGATCAGTTCCCCTGCTCAGTATAACAAGCGGGTTCGGTCAATACATCCGTATTATTATCTTGATTAAGGCGTGACATGGTCGCTACCTGGAGAGAGAGAAGAAAACACTCTGCGTGCGCTCTTGCAAGATCAGATCGGTTATTATTTTATCTAATCAGGATGGCACCCACTGTTTTTATCAAATGTTCCCTCAAACCCTAAAAGGAAAGACCAGCCGGAATTAATTACACGCTACAAGTTCGCCAATCTTTCAGCCAGGCCAGTGTCGGTACTTTGAGGGAGGTTCCCCATGCTTTCGAACGGACCTAATTAAAGTAAACCTCGTTTTCCCAGAGGCGTAACCCCGTTGACACCTTTCTAGACACCTACTTGATCGGCTAATTGTAATGTGTAAAACTCTCCCAGGAGTAACAATTACTCGCAGTGGGTATCGGGATCCAACTATCTCATAGAAGGTATGCAATCTCATTGCAAATTTCAACACTTGAAATTCCCGATAATATTTTTGCCCCTAACGTACTATGACCTTGACGAATGCCAAACAACCCATAGTGCGCTAGTCAAGTTCAACCCGTACATTTCTTGATTGAATTAAACCCACCCGCACGACTCTTGACGAATGCCAAACAACGCCGTATGAATACCCTAATCCAATCTGCATCATATGCATAAGCAGATAAGTACTAGTTAGCTACCGCACACTACGCCTTGACGAATACCAAACTACCGCAGCACGAATACTAAGTAGTACTTATCTGAAATGACGGAGGGCTATGACAGGTTTTTCCGAAAACCTATTGCATAATGAACTTGATATCGTTGTAGAATTAAATGATTTTAAAATGGAGTGTTTTTGAGGCTTTTACTCGTTTCGCTAAAGAGGTCACTCCCGGTGAAGGGATCGTCGGCTCTTTCCTCGTAGAATGAGGTGCAGGACATATCATATATATCACTGTGCAAAGAAAGAACTAGGAAAAACAATCAAAAGACAAACCGAGGGGTGTAGCATCTGCCAGTCGTTGCTAAAGGAGTCACTCCCGGTGAAGAGATCTCGGCCCTTTCCTTATCGAATAAGGTGCAGGATGTTCTACAAGGAACACCGCGATGCAAAGCAAGAACCGTAGCTACCTGTTTTTGAAAATTCGATTCCACAACATCTTAGGTTTCTTTTCTTTCATTAATCACATTAATGAAGTCCCATCATTTTAGTCACCTAAACATCACAGATAAATACGACGTACACATATGCCATCCGCATTCGCCTCGATATCCCCTCATGCACCGTTAGGTTAGGTAACTAACGACAGAGCGGGGCAGGGCTAGCGCGAGTGCAAAACATAAGTAACGTCTATATAATATATCATATATACTATATACAGTATCCATCACAGCTTATCAAATGATCACATCACAGATATCGCAGCAGAAGAAACATATGAAACATTGGATATACTAGGACGTCCGTATTTTCAATACGAGCCAGTATAAAACACGGATTCCACGGTCGTGATGAATAGCCAAACCCACACCCCTAGACCCCTACGAGAGCGGCAAGCAACCCTACCAATTCTAGAGTTAGGAGACCCGGACTCGACTCCTCGAGTTGGTCTCTCACTGGACTCCAGAACCCGGTTACTTGTGCTCCCCTCCTTGGGTCTATCCTAGTGCGGAAAAGAAAATAATATACAAATGGTGACAGCAACCTCAACCCGGAAGTGCCCCAATAAAAGAATATTACATACAAATAATTTTACATGAATGAAAATAAAAACTCTCATCTCACATAAAACCCCCCGGCTATTCAAAACGCGACGATCCAATATAATATATCCAGCAACACATAACATCACATGTCATTAACATAAGTAAGTATGCATACACCGATTGTCGTTGACGTATAGCAACGAAAACCGGCAATACAACTACATACTACACTTACGGTCACAGAAAAGAAAGTGTAAAACTACAACAGTTGGATTCCGCAACCACCTTAGACATCGCATGCCTAACAGTTATAAACCCCGCATTTTAGTCTCATTATTGAAAACTCTTTTCAATACCAAGTCGGGCAATTCAACAAGATTCCCGATACACTGATCGAATGCTCGTCGCAAACTTTAGTAGACGGCCGCACCCCCGGATGCCGTCAACGAAGTGCACTAAGGCGGAACACCGCTGCCGCGAGCACCCAAACGGATGCTTTTGGCGACGGGGTTCTCCTACAGTTACTTGGTCGGGGCTTTGGGGCATGGCTGTCTATTAAGTTTTACCGGCGAGTATTCGCGTACACAACATGATTGCGACGGACTTTTGATCGCATCAAAATTCCGTGGCAACGATCATTTGAGACTAAACTGCTAGATTTATAACAATCAAATCAGTTATCTTATAACTACTTGAGGATTCCAAATATTGTATCACATTCCAGATAAATAGACAATGTTAAAATTGCCGATCGAATAATCAAACACCCAAGTTTTCCCGAAAAGCTCAACACATGAAATAAGTTTAAAAACATCCACTTCATGCCACAGTACCAACGGTCCAGCCGTAGAAGGGTCAAACCAACGCCTCACGTGTAGCACGCCGTACTGCCCCAAACCCTAAAGTTCAAAGGGCAGTTCAAGACGGTCACATAATCGAGTTAAGGTTTGTTGTCTTCTAGAGGAACCATCGCGTTACTTGCACTACTTAGAACGTTATTAAACTATGGAAAAATCCAACATTTGGAAATTTCCCGGCAGGGGAAAAGTGGGTATTTATATCCGGTCGAACCTTTTAACATATTCTAAATATCCGGAAAACATTACGAAATTAAATATTCCGATCGAATCCTCGAATACAAAATAAACCCCAAAAATACTCAACACTTGAGTCACTGTTAAAAATACCCAGAAAATATAAACAACAGG
This sequence comes from Agapanthus africanus, assembly GCA_030015575.1. Taxonomy (NCBI): domain Eukaryota; kingdom Viridiplantae; phylum Streptophyta; class Magnoliopsida; order Asparagales; family Amaryllidaceae; genus Agapanthus; species Agapanthus africanus. Next base: position 171,346 of record JASDDO010000302.1, read on the forward strand.
GGCAAGAATTACTGTGCAAAAACCCGTCGCTAATTCCATTATTCTGCCGCGGAACCGCCGCCAAAGGAAGGTTATTGCCGCGGTTCCGCGGCCATGTGGAGGACATAGGGGCTCGTTTTTCATGGTAATTCTTAGAAAAGCCTGCTGAATTTTTTAGATATTTTTAATACAGAAAAATCCCAGATTTCAAAAAATTTCCAGAGAAGGGGTTGATTTTGCGTTTCGGGTTTCGATCAGGGTTTTAACTCCGTAAACACATCGCCTAATGCTCTAGCTAGGCTCTGATACCACTGTAGGGTTACTAGACACTCAAAGGAGGCTCTACAAGGCATCGACCATGCCGGATTAAAATTTTATCCGTGCCGAATAACCCTAGACTAGATCGTTAACTAGAGATTAGGCGATACAAACGAAAGTAAATCACATTTACACTAAGTGAATACGAAATACAACCTTTGTAGATCGGTCCTTCACTTCTAAAGCTCCGTGATGTAGTCCCTTCGCTGCGATCATCGGCTCCCGGACTCTCGGACGGCTCCATGAGAAAATTGCAACGGGATCGCTGTGAAGTCTTCGATGCCGAAGATGATCTACGTCGAGAGAATACGGACTTAAGCTTCTACCTCACTAACCAAAGAATTAGTGAAGCAAACACCCTAAACTAAAGTGCTAGTCTAGTAGAGAATGGTGAGATAGGAAATGGGTACACTTTAGATTTTCTTTTCTCACTTTGGATCTCTCTCTTTTTCAAACCCTAGCATCAAGATGAAGGAGGAAGAAGATGAACTCAAATAAGAAAGGATAATGATCAAGAGAGAGAATGAGCTTAACCATGGTGAGTGAGTATCATATACTTGACCCATGTAGAGACATAACCATGGTGAGTTATAGTGGTTAGGTTTATAAAATGCTGAGTAAAACAAAACTAGTGGACTTTGGTCAATGCATTAACAAGCTTCATAAAGCTTCATGCACTTGAACAATTGTCCACTAATTTTGTATTTACTTTTTAAATTAAAACCTCACCAATATAATTCCAATGGTGTATGTCTCATACACCCATGATAGTTGTATCAATAACCATGATACAATTTGTACACTTATAAATATATATCACATATATATTAACTTGTGCACAAGTGAGAAAATCAAATACTTAAGTGAACCAATGTTAATCAATGTAAATTAGTATATCCAATATACAATTATACACTAAATTATTAAATCAACTCTTGACTTAATAATCCGGTTATACTGCATACAACCGACTAACATTCAATGTATCGACTTATCGAATCAACCCTTGATTCGATAACTTGGTTATATCACATATAACTGATTGACACAAGCATCGCGAGAATTGAATGCGGTATCACATACTCGCATCATTCTCGGTCCCGCACATATCACATATGCGCTCCTATTTCGTTTTGCCTGAGCCAGTAAAACCTCTATATAGGACTCTAAAGACTCGTCAATACGCCGGCAGTAGGTGATGATCATATCAAGCACCCACAAGCCATCAGCAGTACTAGCTGGACGAAACGTCTACCCGGGTATTGAGCGATCAGAAGATCAGCAAGCAAGCCTGCTCCAACTCCTGCAAAAGCCTTACAGTGACACTACCGTACAGTCCGGTCTCCTCGTCTGATATGTCGCATATCAAGTCTAGGGGTGGTAAACGTCAGACCCCAATAACCGATAAGTCATGCCGATGAGAGGCTCATAACGGGTCGAGAAACTACTGGTAACACTTACCAGTAAATCTCTAAACCAGCCCTGGCCAGGGACTTCCCTGTTATGGCCAATCGAGCATAGCGCAACATCAACCCCCAATACCGGGAGAGACGAAACCCCTCCTATCGCTTATTGCCTCCATGTGACTCGGGAATGTATCCAAAAACCACCGTTTTGCACGCCCACTTGGACGTGGTAAGGTGGAAATCAAAGCACAGTGGGAATCACACAAGACTCTATGACGATCTCGGGTCTACAGACTAACCTGTACCAGTGTCACCAGAGAATTGCCATCTGACGTAAGGTATAATACCATCTGGGAGTTCTCGGCGAGTCCGTCCAGTGTACCCAGTCTCCACTGAGCACCCGTATATCATCTCTGATGTCAAACACCAATGGATATGGGATCATCCATCGCCCATCTGTATGGGTCGAGAAGGTATACGCTAGTCTACTCTGGTATATCGATGCCCCGTCTCGATACACCCACGACTACGGACCTTGAAGGATGTACTTATGGACTACCATGTCCCCACTAGTATGATCTGCATCATAGTCCAGGTAGTCAAGTACACATCCTAAGGGCTTTACCAACATGTAACAGAAAGACAATCAGTGTACACGTTAAGGTAAAGAGTAACCAGATAGCATACTATCATGTCGAGCAAGAAAGTCCTCCCTATATATGACCAAGCATCCACTACAATATACATCCTATGTATAGTAATGGCCTCTAGGGCATACATATAACTAACAATTTTGGGATCATTCAGACCCAACAATAGAGCATTTGGGCTCTATTGTTTTAGTTTAAGGACGTTACGGTCCGTTGTTAGTTTAAGGACGTTGCGGTCTATAGCTTAGTTTAAGAACGTTGCGGTCCATTGTTAGTTTAAGGACATTTCAGTCCATAGCTTAGTTTAAGGACGTTGCGGTCCATTGTTAGTTTAAGAACGTTTCGGTCCGTAGCTTAGTTTAAGGACGTTGCGATCCATTGGGATGTGCCCGTCAATTTGGGAGTGCACCAAAGAGTTATTGGTTATCGGGACCCACCACCTCTCTGAAGACGCTGAAGAATTACAACGACATGTATCATAAGTGTGAGGATATGTACCCTTGAACCAATGTCCATTGGATGATCAGTAGTCATGTCTGGGACTAAAACCAATTTGGAAAAAGATGAGCACATGGGCTCGGTTGATCTGAATTAGGGATTTTTGGTCAACTTGGACTCAGCCCACTCAGTCTTTGAATAAAGTGTTAAACACTTTCTTGGGCTCAGTTCCTTTTCTGTGCAAACAAGGATGGGCATTGATATGGGTTCTGACGCCCACCCTTTACTTTACCCCTCTTTTTTTGTTTTTTATGGAGTGTTACACACTCTTTATGGAGCCCACGTGCGGAGCATGTGAGGCGCTTGGCGCTGAGCGCCAACCACTGAGTGCCAACCACTGAGTGCTAGGTACTCCTTATTGAGCAGCACCCACGTGATGGGCATGTGAGGCACTTGTAGGGTTAGCTTAGCACCTTGTGATGGTTTTGGCAAGTATCAATCATGCTACTTTAAAATTTTAGGGGTACTAAACAAACCCTAAACAAGATCTTAACTAGAGACTTAGTGTTAAACATGATATGTAAACACTTTACATCTAAGTGAACAAGGAATACAACCTTTGTAGACCGGTCCTTCACTTCAATAGCTCCGTGTAGAAGTCCCTTCGCTGCGATCACGATCGTCCGGACTCTAGAGAGGCTCCTATGAAGAAACGAACAAGCTTGCTTCGAAGTCTTCGAGGCCGAAGTTGATCTACATCGAGGAGATACTAGCTCATGCTATCTCTTCACTAATTGTGTAGATTAGTGAAGCAAACACCCTAAACTAAATGGGTAATAGTAGAGGATGATGAAGTAGGAATATTGCTCACTTTGGATTTGGTTTTCTCACAATCTTTCATCACTTTGTCAAAAGCTAGAAAGCTTAAAATGAGGAAGAAGAAGATGAAACTCAAGTGATGAAAGAATGAATCCATTAAGGTTAAAATTGCAACCATGGGTGAGTATATCATATATCTAACCCTTGTAGAGAGTTAACCATACTAAGGGGTTAAAGGTTAGGTCACAAAATATCTTAAGGAAAACAAAGGAGTGGACTTAGTCAATGCTTATCCACAGGCTTCTACAAGCTTCTAGCAATGATTTAATCCACTAATTTGTAATTACTTAATGATAAATGAAACCCTAACATAAACCCTAGCATGGTGTAAGTCTCATATATACATGTTGCATGTATAACCTAGCATGACACAATAATATATATCATATATATATATATATATATATATATATATATATTATGCTAAAAGAATACAATTAATATATATCACATATATATCAATGTATCAAAAAGTGAGAAAAGAAATATTAAGTGAGCTAATATTAGTCAATGTAATTTAATATATCAAATATATAATTATACATTAAATTATTAAATCAACTCTTGATTTAATAATCCGACTATATCAAATATCGCGACAATAGAATGCGGTATCACATACTCGCATTAATCTCGGTCCCGCACATATCACATATGTGCTCCTACTCCGTTTCGCATGAACCAGGAAACCTCTGTGTAGGACTCTAAAGACTCGTCGATACGCCGGCAGTAGATGACGATCATATCAAACACCCACAAGTCGCAAGCGGTCTGCCAAACGTAACGGCCACCCGAGTATTGAGTGATCAGAAAATCAACAAGCAAGCCTGCTATAACTCCTGCGAATCCAATCAGTAACACTACCGTACAGTCCGGTCTCTTCATCTGATATGTCGCATATCACAGCCTAAGAGTGGTATAACGTCAGACCCCAATAGCCCGATAAGTCATGCCGATGCAAGGTCCACAACGGTTCGAGAATCTACTGATAACACTTACTAAATCTTAGCAACCCTGGCCAGGGATTTCCTGTTATGGCCAATCGAGCACAGCGCAACATCAACCCCTAATACCGGGAGAGACGAAACCCCTCCTATCGCTCATTACCTCCATGTGATTTAGGACTATACCCAAAAGCCACCGTTTTGCACGATCTCTTGACCGTGGTATGGTGGAAATCAAAGCACAGTGGGAATCACACAAGACTCTATGACGATCTCGGGTCTACAGACTAACCTGTACCAGTGTCACCAGAGAACTGCTATCCGATGATAGGTATAATACCATCTTGGAGTTCTCGGCGAGTCCGTCCAGTGTACCCAATCTCTACTGAGCACCCGTATACCTTCTCTGATGTCAAACACCAATGGATATGGGATCATCCACCGCCCATCATATGGGTCAAGAAGCGCATACGCTAGTCTACTCTGGTGTATCGATGCCCTGTCTCGATACTCCCATGACTAGGAACATTTGAAGGATGTACTTATCGACTACCCAGTCCCCACTAGTATGATCTGCATCATAGTCCTGGAAGTCAAGTATTCATCCTAAGGGCTTTATCAACATGTGATCACAAAACACTATTTGTTTACATGTTAAGAAAAAGTGCAACCAGATAGCATACTATCATGTCGAGCAAGAAAGTCCTTCCTATATATATCCAAGCATCCACTACAATATACATCGCATATAAAGTAATGGCCTCTAGGGCATACATATAACTAACAATCTCCCACTTGCACTAAGGCCATCTATTGTAGTATCCAATACCCAGCAATATAGCAGAGGTTGTAGTATCCCATACTCAACCATTGTAAAGATGTCTCTCTAGGGGTAAGGCCTTTGTGAGTTGGTCCGCTGTGTCAACCTTCTGGTCTACTCTCCTAATCTCGATCCCTTAGAGATCAACCATCTTCCTGATCAGGTGATACTTGCCTCAGAATATGTCTGGAACGCTGATAGGACCTACGTTCCTAGGCATAAGCCACAACTCCATTGTTGTCACAATAACAGTTATTGGACGCTCAATGGTACGAACCTTGTTCATTTTATGAACAAGAAATGTCCAGACAGCCACTTTGGTAGTATCGTTGGTAGCAATGTATTCAGCCTTTATCGTCTAGTATGTCACGGTATCTAGCTTGGAACTCTTCCAACATACCGTCCCTCCCTTGAGGGTAAAGACAATGCCTGTAACTGACTCTCAGTCTAACTTATCACTCTGGAAGCTGGAACCAAGAACTTTGTTTTAGTTCTTCTTAAGTACTTAAGAATGTCCTACACAGCTGTCCAATGATTCTCCCAAGATCCGATTGATTCCTGATCACTACACCTAGTGAGTCATCCATATCTGGTCTGGTACATAACATCGCATACTTTGATAGAGCCTACTGCCGAAGCATAGGTTATCCTTTACATGCGAGCTCCCTCCAAATCAGTATTAGAGAGAGTGATCCATGAGTGAGTGGACGAACCATCACGCTTAGAATCTTCCATACTAAACCCTTTTAGTATGGTGTTTATGTACCTGGATTTGGGACACTCCCAACATCCACATATATCTATTATCATAGATCATTATCCACAAGATGTAGCAGGCATCATTCAGATCTTCTATTGAGAATCCTCGTGATAAGAGGAGCTTGACCGAGTGTAGCATAGGAAACCATTTCCTATCAAGAGTATGTCTTCTACGTACAATACGTGGAAAACAACCTTACTCTCTACAACCTTTTTGTATATACAAGGTTCATCTGCTATTTTGATGAAATCAAACTCTTTGACTATCACATCAAAATAGATGTTCCATCTTCCTGATCCCGGTTTGGGCCGTCATCTCATGATGCAATCCTCGCTCCCACTGTCACTGAGAAGACCGTAGTATCTCTCAAGTGGATGAGGATGTAAGTCCACGTTGCCCACCCCGGTTCTTATGGGGAGGCGGAAACGGTAAAACACGATTTTTTGACACAAGGCAACATGGACTAGAAACGAGGATCTTTGCTAAACAAAAACCTAGCAAACTAACTAGAAGTTTAACTACTATGTTAGAGGGTTATACCTTGGTCTTGAACTCCTTCTCTTCTTGCTCCTTAGAGTGGTTGGAGCGGCTCCACCTCGTAGTCTTCTTGTTGTCGAAGAAGTATCCACCCGAAAGCTTCCACCTTGAGCTCCTACCTCAACCGAGAGGCAACTAAAGTGCTTGGTGTAGGGTTCCTAGGCACACCCATGAGGTCCTTCAAGTGATCAAACATGGCCAATTCAAAAAAATTCTATGTGCCGAAAAGCCCTAAACTAGATCGTTACTAGAGGTAAGGCGATGCATGCAAGTTAACAACTTTAACTAAAAGGGAAGTGACTATAACCTTTGTAGATCCGGTCCTCCACCTCCATAGCTCCGTGACGATGTCCCCTCGCTGTGATCATCGGATCCCGGACTCTAGCGTCGGCTTCATCGGAGAAATGGGCGAGCTAGGTCGTCGACTTCGATGCCGAAGATGATCTACGTCGAGGCAACTCAAGATCAAGCTCCAACTTCACCAAGTCATGAAACTTGTGAAGAAAACACCCTATACTACATGGCAAGTAGTAGAGGATGAAGAAATAGGAAGTGGGTTCACTTTAGAATTGGATTTCTCACTCTTTTTCGCATGTCACCATTGAAGCTAGCAAGCTTTCATGAAGCTTGATGAAGATGAAGATGAAGAAAGAATAAAAAGAATTATCTTAAAAAGAAAATCCAAGTCATTCTTATCATAATGCAACATTGGGTTAGTTTAACAAATGTAGAGAATAAACTAGGGTTAGGTGAATGGTTAGGTTTAGGAAAGAAACAAGAATGGTCAAAGCTTTTTGAAGCTTCAAGGAAACAAACAAAAGAAGCAACCATTTCTTTTCTTGCCCAAAAATAAATAAATAAAATAAATAGTTAAGAAAAGATAACAAAACCCTAACCATTCACTTAAACATGGTTTAAAGTAAACATACACCCAAACTTCCATGTATCATCAAACATGATACAATCAAGTGCACAAAAAATATATCACATATACAATGTGCACATCAAGTGAGAAAATCCATTTTAAGTGAACCAATACTAGTTAATGCAAAGTAATATATCAAATATATAATTATACATTAAATTATTAAATCAACACTTGATTTAACGATCCGGTCATATCGCATATGACCGACTAATATCCAATGTATCGACTTATCGAATCAATCCTCGATTCGATAACTAGGTTATATCGCATACAACCAATCGATACATTCATCGCGAGAATAGAATACGGTATCACATACACGCATTATTCTCGGTCCCGCACATATCTCATATGCGCTCCTATTTCGTTTCGCTTGAGCCAGGAAACCACTGTGTAGGACTCTAAAGACTCGTCAATACGCCGGCAGCGGGTGATGATCATATCAAACACCCGCAAGCCGCAAGCGGTCTGCTAAATGTAACGGCCACCCGGGTATTGAGCGATCAGAAGATCAACGAGCAAGCCCGCTCACACTCCTGTGAATCCAACCAGCAACACTTACCGTACAGTCCGGTCTGTTCGTCTGATATGTCGCATATCTCTCCTAGGGGTGGTAAACGTCAGACCCCAATAGCTCGATAAGTCATGCCGATGTAAGGTCCATAACAATCGTGAAACTACTGATAACTCTTACCAGTATATCACATCAACCCTGGCCAGGGATTTCCATTTATGGCCAGTCGTGCATAGCGCAACATCAACCCCCAATACCGGGAGAGACGAATCCCCTCCTATCGCTCACTGCCTCCATGTGAATCGGGACTGTACCCAAAAACCAATTGTTTGCATGACTCAGTAGAGTCGTGGTAGGGTGGAAATCAAAGCACAGTGGGAGACACACAAGACTCTATGACGATCTCGGGTCAACAGACTAAACTGTACCAGTGTCACCAAAGAACTGCCATCTGACGTGAGGTATAATACCATCTGGGAGTTCTCGGCGTGTCCGTTCAGTGTACCCAGTCTCCACTGAGCACCCGCATACCATCTCTGATGTCAAACACCAATGGATATGGGATCATCCATCGCCCATCACATGGGTCGAGAAGATATACGCTAGTCTACTCTGGAATATCGATGCCCCGTCTCGATATTCCCACGACTAGGAATATTGAAGGATGTACTCATGGACTACCCAGGCCCCACTAGTATGATCTACATCATAGTCCTGGAAGTCGAGTACTCATCCTAAGGGCTTTATCAATATGTAACAGAGAGACAGAAAGTATACATGTTAAGATAAAGAGCAACCAGATAGCGTACTATCATGTCGAGCAAGAAAGTCCTACCTATATATGTCCCAGCATCCATTACAATATGCATCCAATGCACAGTAATGACCTCTAGGGCATACATATAACTAACACTTGGCTTGCTAGACCTAGAACTCTAGAGAGAGTAGAGAAGAGTTTTGAGTGTTTTATCTCAATAGCTCATGCTTCTCAACATATGAGACATGAGATCTTTGAGAGAGAGGAAGAGGGTGAGCTTTGGATGAGAGAGAAGGTGCAAGTGAGAATGAGCTTGACTTTTTTACAACCATGCTCACAAAAGAGAGAATAATGATGATAATAATAATAATTAAGAATTGTGATGGTTAGTATCAATGACCATTATCATTTCATGCATTTAATGAATTTTTTAAAGAACAACAAGTCACCAAAAGTCATTGCAATGAAAAGATGATGGTCAACAAGTCCACAATGGTCAACCGGTCAACAAAGTCAACAAGTTAACAAAAGTCAAATTTTCAACTCAACCATGGCACAATAATACTTAATTAATATTATTAATCATATTTCTTATTCTTATTAGGGTTTAGAAAAAAGTCAACGGTCAACAACCATAATGAGAATCATCAGCATCTGCCTCTGTCAACTGTGCATACACACCCGCATCCGTGTTCCGAGGAACACGAATACAATGAGATAAAACCAATCCCAAAACATATACTAGGATCTGGCTTAAACCAAAGCCCGCTAGTAATAACTGCCCGGACATCAAACGTGCACAAGTGCGCGGATGTGAACGAACCCTGTCGCAAAACCATGCGACCTCTACTCTGTTTTGCCCAAAGGCGAATAGCCTTCTGTGTGGGACTCTAAAGACTCGACACTACGCTGGCAGTGGGTTTAACCACAGGCCGCAAGCGGTACTAGCTGTACGTAACGGTCCCCAGGTAGATGCCGATAAGAAGACTGATGAGGTGAACCCATCCGAACTCCTACTGAGCCTGAATGTGACAATCTCCATATAGTCCGGTCTGTTCGTCTGAGAGTATCGCATGGCGGGCCTAGGAGGAGGTAAACGTCAGTCCCCTAATAGCGGTACAAGTCGTGTCGGAGTGTAGCCCAGAACACCCTGAGATAACACTCGAAAACCTACCAGTATATCTCGCTTGCCCTGGCCAGGAACGACTATGTGTAATGGCTCTTCTAGACACAGCGCGATATCAACCCCCAATACTGGGAGAGACGAATCATGTCTAACCGTCACTGCCTCCAAGTGCTTCGGGACTGCACCCAACTACTACCTGTTTACACGACTCATTTGAGCCGTGGTAGGGTAGTAATTTAAGAACAGTGGGAACACACTCGAGGCGAAGTGACAGCGTCAAGTCAGCGGACTATGCTGTACTCATGTCACCTGGAAACTGATAACTGACGATAGGTATAATACCAAACCAACAGTTCCCAGCAAGTCCGGTCCAGTGTACTCGTAACCTAATGAGCACCTGCATGCTATCTCCAGTACGACGTACTGATAGCTGTGGGACAGACCATCTCCCCTCCTGGGATGAGAAGCGTATACACTAGTCTACTATAGAGTATCGATGCCCTGTCTCGATAATCCTACGACTAGGGACCTGTATAAGGATATGCTTGTAGATTACCCAGCCCCCACCAGTGTGACTGCCATCACAACGCTGGTAATCAAGCAAAGATCCTAAGGGCTCCACTAATGTGTATAGGCGACATGCTAAAAGAAACACATGCATACATTAAAGTAGAATCAAACTAAGTAGCATACTACCATTTCGAGCAAGATTGTCTATAAAACTGTGAATATCCCAAGCTTCCATCAAGTAATATACAAACTAGTATGATACAGTAATGGCCTCTAGGGCATATACACTAATAATCTCCCACTTGCACTAAGGCCATGTACTGGCGTATCGAAGACCTATCATCTCGATCAGCCGCTTGAACCGAGTCTGGGGTATGGCCTTCGTGAATGGATCTGCAGTGTTATATTCTGTAGCAACCTTCCGAACCTCGATCTCCCGGCGATCCACGATCTCCCTGATCAGGTGATACCGCCTTAAGATGTGTCTGGACTTCTGATGGGACCTGGGTTCCTTCGCTAAAGCTATAGCCCCATTGTTGTCACAATACAGAGGTATTGGATCAACAATAGACAGAACCACCTGAAGTTCTATCAAGAACTTCCTCATCCAGACGGCTTCTTTTGCGGCATCAGATGCAGCGATATATTCCGCTTCCATCGTCGAGTCAGCAACGGTTTCCTGTTTGGAACTCTTCCAACACACCGCCTCTCCATTGAGGGTAAAGACATAACCCGACATGGATTTGGAGTCATCCTTGTCACTCTGGAAGCTGGAGTCAACAAAGGCCTCCATCTGGAGGTCTTTTCCGCCGTAAACCAAAAACATGTCCTTAGTCCTTCTCAGGTACTTCAGAATGTTCTTTACCGCTATCCAGTGCTTCTCTCCAGGGTTTGACTGATACCGGCTTACCACACTCGGCCCATAAGCTACATCTGGTCTGGTACACAACATCGCATACATTATAGAGCCTACCGCAAAAGCGTAGGGTATAATAGACATGCGATCCCTTTCCAAATCAGTCTTGGGAGACATCTCTTTAGAGAGGGTGATCCCGTGACAAGCCGGTAGATTACCGCGCTTGGAATCTTCCATACTGAACCTTTTCAGTATGGTGTAGATGTACCTGGACTGTGAAAGTCCTAATATCCTCTTGGACCTATCACGATGGATCCGGATCCCCAGAATGTAAGAGGCATCACCCAGGTCTTTCAAGGAGAACCTATGTGACAAGAACCCTTTGACAGATTGTAGCATAGGAATGTCATTTCCTATCAAGAGAATGTCATCCACATATAAAACGAAGAATACGACAGTTCGTGCTACAATTTTACTATAGATGCATGGTTCATCTGGATTTTTGATAAAGACAAATTCTTTGACCGTCTCATCAAAACAGATGTTCCAACTCCGCGATGCCTGCTTTAGTCCATAAATGGAATTAAGCAACTTGCACACCTTTCCACTGCTCCCACTCTGAATGAAACCCTCTGGCTGGTCTATATAGACACACTCCTCTAAATTTCCATTTAGAAAAGCGGTCTTTACGTCCATCTGCCAAATCTCATAATCGTGGAAGGCAGCAATGGCAAGAAGGATCCGAATGGATTTGAGCATAGCCACTGGAGAAAAGGTTTCGTCATAGTCCAAACCAGGTCTTTGACGAAAACCCTTTGCAACAAGTCTAGCCTTATAGGTCTCAACCTGTCCATCTACACCAATCTTCCTTTTGAAGATCTATTTGCAGCCTACGGGTTTTATCCCTTCTGGAGCAATGTCCAAAGTCCATACTTTGTTGGTGTACATGGACTCCATTTCGGTCTGCATTGCATCCAGCCATTTTACCGAGTCAGCGCTCTGAATGGCCTGCTGGAAGCTAGTCGGCTCATCATTATCAATGATGCAATCCTCTCTATCCCCGTCTATGAGAAAACCATAGTATCTCTCGGGCGGATGAGACTACCTACTACTCCTGCGGAGCGGCGCAGGAATATCCTTTTCTTTTGAACCTTCTAGTTCTACTAAGCTTTCAGTAATAGCTTGTGGTTCTGGATTTTCTTCCAGTTCTATTGCGCTCCCACTTATCTGAATTTCCAAAAATTCAGTTTCCAAGAAGCAGGCATGACGAGAAACAAAAACCTTTTGTTCCTCTGTGCAATAGATGAAATATCCCTTGGAGTTCTTTGGATATCCCACAAACTTGCACTGTACTGAGCGTGCCTCGAGTTTGTCTGCATGCTGCTTTTTGACAAAAGCTGGACATCCCCATGTCTTAATGTGCTTAAGATAGGGTTTCTTCCCACTCCACATCTGATATGGTGTGGTAGGCACAGTCTTAGTTGGACTCGGTTCAAAAGGTATGCAGCTGATTCTAATGCATATCCCCAAAATGATCGCGGCAACTCAGCGTTACTCATCATGGAACGCACCATATCCAATAGGGTTCGGTTCCTTCTCTCCGATACACCATTATGTTGTGGGGTGTATGGAGGAGTAAGTTGAGAGAGAATTCTATTCTCTTTTAAGTAACCCAGGAACTCGGCACTCAAGTATTCACCACCTCGATCAGATCTCAGTGTTTTCATACTTTTGCCTGTTTGTTTTTCTACTTCATTCTTGTATTCCTGGAATTTTTCAAAGGCTTCAGATTTATGTTTCATTAAGAAGACATATCCGTACCTTGAAAAATCATCCGTAAAAGTAATGAAGCAAGAATAACCACTTCGCGCATGTGTAGACATTGGACCGCATACATTGCTGTGTACGAGTCCCAAGAGCTCGCTCGCTCTTACTCCGTGTCCAGTTAACAGAGTCTTTGTCATCTTTCCTTTGAGACATGATTGACAAGTTGCATATGATTGATATTCGAACGGATCCAAATATCCTTCTTTATGTAACTTAGTTAACCTTCTCTCATTGATGTGACCCAGTCTACAATGCCATAAGAAAGCATGATTTAATTCTGGAGACTTTCTTTTGTGTGTATTCTGAATCTGTGGTTGGTTCAATACGTATATATCGTTGCTTAATGTACCCGACCCAATCAGAACATGATTAAGGTGAATGTTTACAACATTGCTTACAAATGCAAAATCATAACCTTCTTTAGACATTAAAGATACAGATATGATATTACAAGTCGCACTGGGTACAAAATAACAATCACGTAAACCTAAAACATGTCCATCTGATAATCCCAAGTAATAGTCCCCCACGGACTCAACATCCATGCCAGCTCCGTTTGCAACTCTGAGGGTCATATCACCTGCCTTCAAAACCCTACGCTTTCTCAGTGCCTGCAAAGAATTACAGATATGATATCCTGATCCGGTATCCAATACCCAGGAAGTAGAGTTTATTGATAGACAGTTTTCAATAACATACACACCTGAAGCCGAAGCCACAACTTGCTTCGGGTCCTGGTTTCTGGCCTTCCAAGCCCTGCAATCTTTCTTCCAGTGTCCACTCTTATGACAGTAAAAGCACTCTTCCTTTCCCACAAGTTTTCCCGCTACCTTTGTTACTTTTGCCTTTCCCTTGGCTTCCACTTTACTAACACCGCCCCTTGGTTTGGTGGGGGGCTTCTTCTTCCTTCCTTTGGCTCTCGCCTTGGACCTGGAAGAGGAAGCTCCTCCAACAAACAAAGTGGATGTCTCCTTTACTTTCTGTAGGGTGCCCTCTGCACTACTCAATATGTTAAGGAGTTCCGAAAGTTCAACTTCCTTTCCTTGCTTGTTGAAGTTCAGGATAAACTGGGCGTAAGTGGAAGGAAGGGACTGGAGAATCAAGTCAGTATAGAGCTCGTTCTCTAATGTGGTCCCGAGGTCCGCGAGCTCTTCAATAAAGCCAATCACGTGTTCTGCTACCGATGATCCGACGGCCAATCTCGCCGAAAATAACTTTTTCGAGACTTCGTATCGGGCGATACGGGATTGCTCTCCATACAGATCTTTTGTATGAAGAAATATGGATTCTAGGTCCATATCCTCGTGCCTCCTCTGATGTTCATTGTCCATAGAGGCAAGCACGATGCACTTGGCCCTCGCGCATTCAATCTCCCAGGTCTTACAGATTTCCTTATCCGCGACGCTGGATTGAGGTCCTGGGACAGGGGGAGCTTTGGTGGTAAGGAGATACCCCAACTTGTCATAAGTGATTGCCATTTTGACATTCCTAAGCCAATCTTTGTAGTTTGGCCCTGTTAGTATATTTTTATCTAGTAGTAACTTAAGTCCGGTCATGATGTTTGGTCGCTGCAATTAGGAGAGAGAGAAGAAACACTTTAGCATGATGCTCTTGCAAGTTTAGAGTGGTTTTTAGTTTGTCTAAACAGGATGGCTCCCACTGTTTCTCGAATCCTTCCTCAAACCAAAAAGAAAGAATTGGTCGGGATCAATCTCACCGTACAATTCTTGCTTAACTGTTCAGCCAGGCCAGTGTTGGTACTTCGAGGGAGGTTTTCCAACGCTTTCGCGAAGTTCCTTAATTAAATAACCTCTTTTCCCTGGGGGCGTAGCCCCGCTAACACCTTTCTAGAAACCTACTTGGTTTATAGCATTGATCGTTAAGTGAGAAAGTTCTCGAGGAGTAGCATATACTCACAGTAGGATCGGGATCCAAATATCATCGTGTGATAAAACTGAAGGAATCCTACCAAAATCATCACACTCCAAATGGTATGCATCACTAGCAAGTTTCAGTTTCTTTAGAAACTCCCGATGTAGATTTTTGCCCCATGCTCTTATGACCTTGACTTTGGCCAACAAATCATAAGTCACATGTCAAGTTCTACCCATCATTTTCCAGGTTAATTTGAACCTACCCGTACCTACCCTTGATTTTGGCCAACAAGGCAGTACGACTGTCCCAAACCAACGCATCTATCTATACTATATATGGATATCCAATAGCTACCAATCACTGTGCCTTGACTTTGGCCAACAAACACAGCTTGAATACTATTGACTATCCATATGAAATGACGGAGGGCTACGAATGGTTTTGGTGAAACCGTGAACGTAGTGAACTTGATATAATCGATGGAACATGATAGCTTTTAAAAGGAGTGGTTTAAGCTCCGCGTTTAAAAGTTGTTTTGAAAAGAAACCGAGTGGTTTTGAATGTTAGTGTATATGCCCTAGAGGCCATTACTGTATCATACTAGTTTGTTTATTACTTGATGGAAGCTTGGGATATTCACAGTTGTATAGACAATCTTGCTCGAAATGGTAGTATGCTACTTGGTTTGTTTCTGCTTTAATGTGTGCATGTGTTTCTTTTAGCATATCGCCTATACACATTAGTGGAGCCCTTAGGATCTTTTGCTTGATTACCAGCGTTGTGATGGCAGTCACACTAGTGGGGGCTGGGTAATCTACAAGCACATCCTTATACAGGTCCCTAGTCGTAGGATTATCGAAACGGGGCATCGATACTTCGGTGTAGACTAGCGTATGCGCTTATCATCCCAGCAGGGGAGACGGTCTGTCCCACAGCCGTCAGTACGTCGTACTTGAGATAGTATGCGGGTGCTCGTTAGGTTACGAGTACACTGGACAGGACTCGTCGGGAACTGTTGGTCGGTACTATACCTATCGTCAGTTATCAGTTCCCAGGTGACATGAGTACAGCTTAGTCCGCTGACTTGACACTGTCACTTCGCCTCGAGTGTGTTCCCACTGTACTTTGATTACTACCCTACCACGGCTCAAAGGAGTCGTGCAAATAGGTAGTAGTTGGGTGCAGTCTCGAAGCACTTGGAGGCAGTGACGGTTAGATAGGATTCGTCTCTCCCGGTATTGGGAGTTGATATCGCACTGTGTCAAGGAGAGCCATTACACATAGTCGTCCCTGGCCAGGGCAAGCGAGATATACTGGTGGGTTTCCAGTGTTAACTCAGGGTGTTCTGGGCTACACTCCGACACGACTTGTACCGCTATTAGGGGACTGATGTTTACCACCCCCCTAGGCCCGCCATGCGATATTCTTAGACGAATAGACCGGACTGTACGGAGATTGTCACATACAGGCTCAGTAGGAGTTCGGATGGGTTCACCACATCAGACTTCTTATCGGCATCTACCTGGGGACCGTTACGTATAGCTAGGACCGCTTGCGGTCTGTGGTTAAACCCACTATCGGCGTAGTGTCGAATCTTTAGAGTCCTACACAGAGGGTTATTCGCCTTTGGGCAAAACAGGGTAGAGGTCGCATGGTTTTGCGACGGGGTTCATTCACATTCGCGCACTTGTGCACGTTTGGTGTCTGGACAGTTATTAGTAGCGGGCTTTGGTTTAAGCCGGATCCTAGTATATGTTTTGGGGTTAGTTTTATCTCATTGTATTCGTGTTCCTCGGAACACGGATGCGGGTGTGTATGCACAGTTGACTGAGGCAGAGGTAGAGGATTTTCATTAGGGTTGATGACAGTTGTCTTTTTCCAAACCCTAATGAATATGTGAAATATCATTTATAATGTTAATTAAAAGGAAATTGAGTTATGGTTAGGGTTGTTGACCTTTTGACCAAGGTTGAAACTTTGACCATCATCATTTCACACCAAAGATGCTCTTTGATCTTAGCAAAATCATTAAATGTGAAATGATAATGGTCTTATCAAACCAACCATCACCTTTTTCATTTTGATTAATATTATTAATTTGATAATTCACATATATGTGATATGGTTGTAAATTTCTTATCATAATCTTATTCTTATTCTCTCTCATCCTTTGCTCTCCCTCTTCCTCTAGCTCAAGGCAAAATCTCTCATGAGTTGAGAACCATTTGCCTTGGAGATAAAACACCAAAACTCATCTCTACTCATCCTAAGGTTGAAGGTTTAGCAAACCTAATACTTTAGTTACCTCAAGTTCGAGGAAGGAGCTCAAGATAGTGGCCCTCGGGTGGATCTTTCTTCGGCAAGAGAAGGCGACAAGGAGAACCATCCAACCCACTCCAAGGAGAAGAAGAGAAGGAGTTCAAGACTAGGTATAACCCCCTAACCGAGTAGGTAAAGCTCGTAGTTGTTGCTAGTGTGTTGTTTAGCAAAGATCCGGGTTTTCTAGTCCAAGTTACCATAAACCCTAAAAAATCTTTTTCACCGTTTCCGCAACCCCGAAAGAACCGGGAGAGGTAACGTGGACTTACAGTGGTATCAGAGCCTAGCTAAACACACACTAGCATGTTAGCAAAGTATCTAGAAGTTCGATCGGACAAAAAACCGCAAAACACGTCAAAAATGTGAACTTTCTGCCGATTTTTATTTCTGTTCAAAAAATAATTTAACATACACTAAAAATCGGCTCAGGGTTTTTAAAGAACACACAAGAAAAATGCGTCAACGAGTCGACCAACTCGCCGTGGAACCGCGGCAAGAACATGCTTCTTGCCGCGGATCCGCGGCCGAGTTGACTCGGCCGTGGATCGTTTTTCCTGCAGTGTTCTTAGAATGGTGTTTTGGGATTTTTAGGATGGTTTGTTTCTGCCCAGAATATCCAGAGAACAAATTTGTGTTTGGGGTGGTCACAAATCCGTATTTTGATCGAACTTCTCTAGACTTTGGCTAATGGGTTATATCTGTGATGTGATATATGTATTGAACGTCTGCTAATCGCTATATGTCGATTAGTGGGGGTTATATATATCTGTGATCTGTAATGTTGATGGTTTGTGTATATGAATTTGTTGGATTGTCGCGGATGAATAGCCGGGGGTTGTGAGATGAGAGTTTTCTTTATCTTTCAATTCTTGTAATATGTAAATTGATGTAATATTATTTGTATGGCCGCACATCCGGGATGAGGTTGTAGCCGCCATTATATAATTTCTTTTTACTGTTTTTGCTCCTAGGATAGACCCAAGGTGGGGTGCACAAACTACCGGGTATCTCGAAGTGCCGAGTGGCCTACTCATGTTGTTGAGGGAGGTTGCTTCGCTTTGGGTACTTGGTGGGTAGTTTGCCGCATCCGTAGGGATCTAGGGTGGGGTTTGGCTATTCATCGCGACCGTGTAATCCGCTTTTCGTTACAGGCTCGAACGAAACGCGGATTCCTGGTATATCCAATGTGTTCATCTGTGATCTGGAATGGCTATCATTGCATCTGACGAATGTATATATCTATATATGATATCTATTTAGGCGTTGCTTATGTTTTGCATCCGCGCTAGTCCAGCCCCCGCTCTGTCGTTAGTTAAGTAACCTAACGGGTGATGACGGGGCCCCGTGGCGAATGCGGATGGCATAAGCGTACGTCATATTTTTGTTGTTTTCTGTAATGGTAGGATTAAATGATGGGACACATTAAAATTAATGCAAGAAAATAAACCAAGTAAAGTCGTTGGAACACTTTCAAAACCACTCGGTTCTTTTCAAAAACTAACTTTTAAACTCGGAGCTTGAACCACTCCTTTTAAAAGCTATCCCGTTTCATCGATTATATCAAGTTCACTATATTCACGGTTTCGCCAAAACCATTCGTAGCCCTCCGTCATTTCATATGGATAGTCAATAGTATTCAAGCTGTGTTTGTTGGCCAAAGTCAAGGCACAGTGTTTGGTATCTATTGGATATTCATATGCAGCATAGATAGATGCGCTGGTTTGGGATAGTCGTACTGCCTTGTTGGCCAAAGTCAAGGGTAGGTACGGGTGGGTTCGAATTAACCTGGAGAATGACGGGTAGAACTTGACATGTGACTTATGATTTGTTGGCCAAAGTCAAGGTCATAAGAGCATGGGGCAAAAATCCACATCGGGAGTTTCTAAAGAAACTGAAACTTGCTAGTGCTGCATACCATTTGGAGTGTGATGATTCTGGTAGGATTCCTTCAGTTTTGTCGCACGATGATATTTGGATCCCGATCCTACTGTGAGTATATGTTACTCCTCGGGAAATTTCTCACTTAACGATCAATGCTATAAACCAAGTAGGTGTCTAGAAAGGTGTTAGCGGGGCTACGCCCCCAGGGAAAAGAGGTTCTTAAATTAAGGAACTTCGCGAAAGCGTTGGAAAATCTCCCTCGAAGTACCGACACTGGCCTGGCTGAACAGTTAAGCAAGTATTGTACGGTGAGATTGATCCCGACTAATTCTTCCTTTTTGGTTTGAGGAGGGATTCGAGAGACAGTGGGAGCCATCCAATTTAGACAAACTAAAAACCACTCTAAACTTGCAAGAGCATCATGCTAAAGTATTTCTTCTCTCTTTCCTAATTGCAGCGACCAATCATCATGACCGGACTTAAGTTACTACTAGATAAAAATATACTGACAGGGCCAAACTACAAAGATTGGCTCAGGAATGTCAAAATGGCAATCACTTATGACAAGTTGGGATATCTCCTTACCACCAAAGCTCCCCCTGTCCCAGATCCCACCTCCAGCGTCGCGGATATAGAAATCCGTAAGACATGGGAGATCGACTGCGCGAAGGCCAAGTGCCTCGTACTTGCCTCTATAGACAATGAACATCAGAGGAGGCACGAGAATATGGACCTCGAATCCATATTTCTCCATACTAAGGATCTGTATGGGGAGCAATCCCGTATCGCCAGATACGAAGTCTCGAAAAAGTTGTTTTCGGCGAGATTGGCCATTGGATCATCCGTAGCGGAACACGTGCTTAAGATGATTGGCTACATTGAAGAGCTCGCGGACCTTGGGACCACGTTAGAGAATGAGCTCTACACTGACTTGATTCTCCAGTCCATTCCTTCCACTTATGCCTAGTTTATCCTGAACTTCAACATGCAAGGAAAGGAAGTTGAACTTTTCGAACTTCTGAACATGTTGAGGAGTGCAGAGGGCACCCTACAGAAAGGTAGGGAAACATCCACTTTGCTTGTTGGAGGACCTTCCTCTTCTAGGTCCAAGTCGAAAGCCAAGGGAAAGAAGAAGAAAACCCCCACCAAACCAAGGGGCGGTGTTAGTAAAGTGGAAACGAAGGGAAAGGCAAAAGCAATAAAGGTAGAGGGAAAGCTTGTGGGAAAGGAAGAGTGCTTTTACTGTCACAAGTGTGGACACTGGAAAAAGGATTGCAGGGCTTGGAAGGCCAGAAACCAGGACCCGAGGCAAGTTGTGGCTTCGGCTTCAGGTGTGTATGTTATTGAAAACTGTCTATCAATAAACTCTACTTCCTGGGTATTGGATACCAGATCAGGATCTCATATCTGTAATTCTTTGCAGGCAATGAGAAAGCGTAGGTTTTTGAAGGCAGGTGATATGACCCTCAGAGTTGCAAACGGAGCTAGCATGGATGCTGAGGCCGTGGGGGACTATCACCTGGGGTTGTCAGATGGACATGTTTTGGTTTTACGGGATTGTTATTTTGTACCCAATGCAACTTGTAATATCATATCTGTATCTTTGATGTCTAAAGAAGGTTATGAATTTTCATTTGTAAGCAATGTTGTAAACATTCACCTTAATCAAGTTCTGATTGGGTCGGGTACATTAAACAACGGTATATACGTATTGAACCAACCACAGATTTTCAATATCCAGAATACACACAAAAGAAAGTCTCCAGAAATAAATCATGCTTTCTTATGGCATTGTAGACTGGGTCAGATCAATGAGAGAAGGTTGACTAAGTTACATACAGAAAGATATTTGGATCCGTTCGAATATCATTCATATGCAACTTATCAATCCCGTCTCAAAGGAAAGATGACAAAGACTCCGTTCACTGGACACAGAGTAAGAGCGAGCGAGCTCTTAGGACTCGTACACAGCGATGTATGTGGTCCAATGTCTACACATGCGCGAAGTGGTTATTTTTACTTTATTACTTTTACGGATGATTTTTCAATGTACGGATATGTCTTCTTGATGAAGCATAAATCAGAAGCCTTTGAAAAATTCCAGGAATACAAGAATGAAGTAGAAAAACAAACAGGCAAAAGTATCAAGACACTGAGATCTGATCGAGGTGTTGAATACTTGAGTGCCGAGTTCCTGGGTTACCTAAAAGAGAATGGAATTCTCTCTCAACTTACTCCTCCATACACCCCACAACATAATGGCGTATCGGAGAGAAGGAACCGAACCCTATTGGATATGGTACGTTCCATGATGAGTAATGCTGAGTTGCCGCGATCATTCTGGGGATATGCACTAGAAACAGCTGCATATCTTTTGAACCGAGTTCCAACTGAGACTGTGCCTACCACACCATATCAGATGTGGAGTGGGAAGAAACCCTATCTTAAGCACATTAAGACATGGGGATGTCCTGCTTTTGTCAAAAAGAAACATGCGGAAAAACTCGAGGCACGCTCAGTACAGTGTAAGTTGTAGGATATCCAAAGAACTCCAAGGGATATTTCTTCTATTGCGCAGAGGAACAAAAGGTTTTTGTTTCTCGTCATGCCTGCTTCTTGGAAACTGAATTTTTGGAAAATCAGATAAGTGGGAGCACAATAGAACCGGAAGAAATTCCAGAACCACAAGCTATTACTGAAAGCTTAGTAGAACCAGAGGGTTCAAAAGAACAGGACATTCCTGCGCCGCTCCGCAGGAGTAGTAGGCATTCTCATCCGCCTGAGAGATACTACGGTTTTCTCAAAGACGAGGATAGAGAGGATTGCATCATTGATAATGATGAGCCGACTAGCTTCCAGCAGGCTATTCAGAGCGTTGACTCAGTAAAATGGCTGGATGCAATGCGGACCGAAATGGAGTCCATGTACACCAACAAAGTATGGACTTTGGACGTTGCTCCAGAAGGGGTAAAACCCGTGGGATGCAAATGGATCTTCAAGAGGAAGATTGGTGTAGATGGGCAGGTTGAGACCTATAAGGCTAGACTTGTTGCAAAGGGATTTCGTCAAAGACCTGGTTTGGACTATGACGAAACCTTTTCTCCAGTGACTATGCTTAAATCCATTCGGATCCTTCTTGTCATTGCTGCCTTCCACGATTATGAGATTTGGCAGATGGACGTAAAGACCGCTTTTCTAAATGGAAATTTAGAGGAGTGTGTCTATATGGACCAGCCAGAGGGTTTCATTCAGAGTAGGAGTAGCGGAAAGGTGTGCAAGTTGCTTAAGTCCATCTATGGACTAAAGCAGGCATCGCGGAGTTGGAACAACTGTTTTGATGAGACGGTCAAAGATTTTGGCTTTATCAAAAATCCAGATGAACCATGCATCTATAGTAGATTTGTAGCAAGAACTGCCGTATTCCTCGTTTTATACGTGGATGATATTCTTTTGATAGGAAATGACATTCCTATGCTACAATCTGTCAAAGGGTTCTTGTCACACAGGTTCTCCATGAAAGACCTGGGTGATGCCACTTACATTCTGGGGATCCGGATCCATCGTGATAGATCCAAAAGGATATTAAGACTTTCACGGTCCAGGTACATCGACGCCATACTGAAAAGATTCGGTATGGAAGATTCCAAGCGCAGTAATCTACCGGCTTGTCACGGGATCACCCTCTCCAAAGAGATGTCTCCCAAGACTGATTTGGAAAGGGATCACATGTCTATTATACCCTACGCTTCTGCGGTAGGCTCTATAATGTATGCGATATTGTGTACCAGACCAGATGTTGCTTATGCACTGAGTGTGGTAAGCCGGTATCAGTCAAACCCTGGGGAGAAGCACTGGATAGCGGTAAAGAACATTCTCAAGTATCTGAGAAGGACTAAGGAGATGTTCTTGGTGTATGGCGGAAAAGACCTCCAGATTGAGGCCTTTGCTGACTCCAGCATCCAGAGTGACAAGGATGATTCCAAGTCCATGTCGGGTTATGTCTTTACCCTCAATGGAGGGGCGGTGTGTTGGAAGAGTTCCAAACAGGAAACCGTTGCTGACTCGACGATGGAAGCGGAATATATCGCTGCATCTGATGCCACAAAAGAAGCCATCTGGATGAGGAAGTTCTTGAAAGAACTTCAGGTGGTTCCGTCCATTGTTGATCCAATACCTCTGTATTGCGACAACAACGAGACCATAGCTTTAGAGAAGGAACCCAGGTCCCATCAGAAATCCAGACACATCTTAAGGCGGTATCACCTGATCAGGGAGATCATGGATCGCCAGGAGATCGAGGTTCGGAGGGTTTCTTTAGAAGATAACACAGCAGATCCATTTACGAAGGCCTTACCCCAGACTCAGTTCGAGCGGCTGATCGAGATGATAGGTCTTCGATACGCCAGTACATGGCCTTAGTGCAAGTGGGAGATTGTTAGTGTATATGCCCTAGAGGCCAATACTGTATCATACTAGTTTGTATATTACTTGATGGAAGCTTGGGATATTCACAGTTGTATAGACAATCTTGCTCGAAATGGTAGTATGCTACTTGGTTTGTTTCTGCTTTAATGTGTGCATGTGTTTCTTTTAGCATATTGCCTATAAACATTAGTGGAGCCCTTAGGATCTTTTGCTTGATTACCAGCGTTGTGATGGCAGTCACACTAGTGGGGGCTGGGTAATCTACAAGCACGTCCTTATACAGGTCCCTAGTCGTAGGATTATCGAGACGGGGCATCGATACTCCGAAGTAGACTAGCGTATACGCTTCTCATCCCAGCAGAGGAGGCGGTCTGTCCCACAGCCGTCAGTACGTCGTACTTGAGATAGTATGCGGGTGCTCGTTAGGTTATGAGTACACTGGACAGGACTCATCGGGAACTGTTGGTCGGTACTATACCTATCGTCAGTTATCAGTTCCCAGGTGATATGGGTACAGCTTAGTCCGCTGACTTGACACTGTCACTTCGCCTCGAGTGTGTTCCCACTGTACTTTGATTACTACCCTACCACGGCTCAAAGGAGTCGTGCAAACAAGTAGTAGTTGGGTGCAGTCCCGAAGCACTTGGAGGCAGTGACGGTTAGACATGATTCGTCTCTCCCGGTATTGGGAATTGATATCGCGCTGTGTCAAGGAGATATACTGGTGGGTTTCCAGTGTTATCTCAGGGTGTTCTGGGCTACACTCCGACACGACTTGTACCGCTATTAGGGGACTGACGTTTACCACCACCTAGGCCCGCCATGCGTTATTCTTAGACAAACAGACCGGACTGTACGGAGATTGTCACATACAGGCTCAGTAGGAGTTCGGATGGGTTCATCTCATCAGTCTTCTTATCGGCATCTACCTGGAGACCGTTACGTACAGCTAGTGTCGCTTGCGGTCTGTGGTTAAAACCACTGCCGGCGTAGTGTCGAGTCTTTAGAGTCCCACACAGAGGGTTATTCGCCTTTAGGCAAAACAGGGTAGAGGTCGCATGGTTTTGCGACGGGGTTCGTTCACATCCGCGCACTCATGCACGTTTGGTGTCCGGACAGTTATTACTAGCGGGCTTTGGTTTAAGCCGGATCCTAGTATATGTTTTGGGGTTAGTTTTATCTCATTGTATTCGTATTCCTCGGAACACGGATGCGGGTATGTATGCACAGTTGACTAAGGCAGAGGCAGAGGATTTTCATTAGGGTTGATGACAGTTGTCTTTTTCCAAACCCTAATGAATATGTGAAATATCATTTATAATGTTAATTAAAAGGAAATTGAGTTATAGTTAGGGTTGTTGACCTTTTGACCAAGGTTGACTTGTTGACCAAGGTTGAAACTTTGACCATCATCATTTCACACCAAAGATGCTCTTTGATCTTAGCAAAATCATTAAATGTGAAATGATAATGGTTTTATCAAACCAGCCATCACCTTTTTCATTTTGATTAATATTATTAATTTGATAATTCACATATATGTGATATGGTTGTAAATTTCTTATCATAATCTCATTCTCATTCTCTCCCATCCTTTGCTCTCCCTCTTCCTCTAGCTCAAGGCAAAATCTCTCATGAGTTGAGAACCATTTGCCTTGGAAATAAAACACCAAAACCCATCTCTACTAATCCTAAGGTTGAAGGTTTAGAAAACCTAATACTTTAGTTACCTCAAGTTCGAGGAAGGAGCTCAAGGTAGTGGCCCTCGGGTGGATTTTTCTTCGGCAAGAGAAGGCGACGAGAAGAACCATCCAACCCACTCCAAGGAGAAGAAGAGAAAGAGTTCAAGACTAGTTATAACCCCCTAACCGAGTAGGTAAAGCTCGTAGTTGTTGCTAGTGTGTTGTTTAGCAAAGATCAGGGTTTTCTAGTCCATGTTACCATAAACCCTAAAAAATCGTTTTTCACCGTTTCCGCAACACCGAAAGAACCGGGAAAGGTAACGTGGACTTACATTGAAATTGTTCCAACGACTTTACTTTGGTTTATTTTCTTGCATTAATTTAATGTGTCCCATCATTTATTCCTACCATTGCAGAAAACAACGAAAATATGACGTATGCTTATGCCATCCGCATTCACCACGGGGCCCCGTCATTACCCGTTAGGTTACTTAACTAACGACAGAGCGGGGGCTGGACTAGCACGGATGCAAAACATAAGCAACGCCTACTAGATATCATATATAGATATACACATTCGTCAGATGCAATGATAGCCATTCCAGATCACAGATGAACACATTGGATATACTAGGAATCCGCGTTTCGTTCGAGCCTGCAACGAAAAACGGATTACACGGTCGCGATGAATAGCCAAACCCCACCCTAGACCCCTACGGGTGCGGCAAACTACCCGCCAAGTACCCGAAGTGAAGCAACCTTCCTCAACAACGTGAGTAAGCCACTCGGCACTTCGAGGTACCCGGTAGTTTGTGCACCCCACCTTGGGTCTATCCTAGGAGAAAAAACAGTAAATAAATAATATACAATAGCG
Organism: Agapanthus africanus; assembly: GCA_030015575.1. NCBI lineage: Eukaryota > Viridiplantae > Streptophyta > Magnoliopsida > Asparagales > Amaryllidaceae > Agapanthus > Agapanthus africanus. The sequence continues at coordinate 197,651 of JASDDO010000302.1, forward strand.
GCTACAACCTCATCCCAGATGTGTGGCCATAGAAATAATATTACATCAATTTACATATTACATCAAATGAAAGATAAAGAAAACTCTCATCTCACAACCCCTGGCTATTCATCCGCGACAATCCAACGAGTTCATATACACAATCCATCAACATTACAGATCACAGATATGCACAACCCCCACTAATGAACGTATAGCGATTAGTTGACGTTCAGTGCATATAACCCATTAGCTAAAGTCTACAGAACTTCGATCAAAAATACGGATTTGTAACTACCCCAAACACAATTTTGTTCTCTGGAAAATCTGGGCAAAAACAAAATACTTTAAAAATCCCAAAACAGAACACTGAACACACTGTAGCAAATCCGAGTCGCGGCCGATTCAACTCGGCCGCGGATCCGCGGCCGAACGCATGGTTTGGCAGCGGTTCAGCGGTGAGTTGACCGAGTCACTGGCTCGTTTTTGCTGTGTGTTTTTAGAAAACCCTGAGCCGATTTTTAAGATGTGTGGAATTATTTTTAGAGCAGTTTTAAAAATCGGCTGAAACATGAGTTTTCGTACGTGTTTCGCGATTTTTTTTGGATCGAAATTCTAAATACTTTGCTGACATGCTAGTTGTTGTTTAGCTAGGCTCTGATACCACTGTAAGTCTACGTTGCCCACCCCGGTTCTTACGGGGAGACGGAAACGGTAAAAAATGATTTTTTGACACAAGGCAACATGGACTAGAAACAAGGATCTTTGCTAAACAAAAACCTAGCAAACTAACTAGAAATTTAACTACTATGTTAGAGGGTTATACCTTGGTCTTGAACTCCTTCTCTTCTTGCTCCTTGGAGTGGTTGGAGCGGCTCCACCTCGTAGTCTTCTTGTTGTCGAAGAAGGATCCACCCGAAAGCTTCTACCTTGAGCTCCTACCTCAACAGAGAGGCAACTAAAGTGCTTGGCTTGCTAGACCTAGAACTCTAGAGAGAGTAGAGAAGAGTTTTGAGTGTTTTATCTCAATAGCTCATGCTTCTCAACACATGAGACATGAGAGCTTTGAGAGAGAGGAAGAGGGTGAGCTTTGGATGAGAGAGAAGGTGCAAGTGAGAATGAGCTTGACTTTTTTACAACCATGTTCACAAAAGAGAGAATAATGATGATAATAATAATAATTAAGAATTGTGATGGTTAGTTTCAATGACCATTATCATTTCATGCATTTAATGCATTTTGTAAAGAACAACAAGTCAACAAAAGTCATTGCAATGAAATGATGATGGTCAACAAGTCCACAATGGTCAATCGGTCAACAAAATCAACAAGTCAACAAAAGTCAAATGTTCAATTCAACCATGGCACAATAATACTTAATTAATATTATTAATCATATTTCTTATTCTTATTAGGGTTTAGAAAAAAGTGAACGGTCAACAACCCTAATGAGAATCCTCTGCGTCTGCCTCTGTCAACTGTGCATACACACCCGCATCCGTGTTCCGAGGAACACGAATACAATGAGATAAAACCAATCCCAAAACATATACTAGGATCCGGCTTAAACCAAAGCCCGCTAGTAATAACTGCCCGGACACCAAACGTGCACAAGTGCGCGGATGTGAACGAACCCTATCGCAAAACCATGCGACCTCTACTCTGTTTTGCCCAAAGGCGAATAGCCTTCTGTGTGGGACTCTAAAGAATCGACACTACGCTGGCAATGGGTTTAACCACAGGCCGCAAGCGGTACTAGCTGTACATAACGGTCCCCGGGTAGATGCCGATAAGAAGACTGATGAGGTGAACCCATCCGAACTCCTACTGAGCCTGAATGTGACAATCTCCATACAGTCTGGTCTGTTCGTCTGAGAGTATCGCATGGCCGGCCTAGGGGGAGGTAAACGTCAGTCCCCTAATAGCGGTACAAGTCGTTTCGGAGTGTAGCCCAGAACACCCTGAGATAACACTGGAAAACCTACCAGTATATTTCGCTTGCCCTGGCCAGGGACGACTATGTGTAATGGCTCTCCTAGACACAGTGCGATATCAACCCCAATACCGGGAGAGACGAATCCTGTCTAACCGTCACTGCCTCCAAGTGCTTCAGGACTGCACCCAACTACTATCTGTTTGCACGACTCATTTGAGCCATGGTAGGGTAGTAATCTAAGAACAGTGGGAACACACTCGAGGCGAAGTGACAGTGTAAAGTCAGCGGACTATGCTGTACTCATGTCACCTGGGAACTGATAACTGACGATAGGCATAATACTAAACCAACAGTTCCGAGCGAGTCATGTCCAGTGTACTCGTAACCTAACAAGCACCTGCATACTATCTCCAGTACGACGTACTAATGGCTGTGGGACAGACCATCTCCCCTCCTAGGATGAGAAGCGTATACACTAGTCTACTCTGGAGCATCGATGCCCTGTCTCGATAATCCTACGACTAGGGACATATATAAGGATGTGCTTGTAGATTACCCTGCCCGCACTAGTGTGACTGCCATCACAACGCTGGTAATCAAGCAAAGATCCTAAGGGCTCCAGTAATGTGTATAGGAGATATGCTAAAAAAAACACATGCACACATTAAAGTAGAAACAAACCAAGTAGCATACTACCATTTCGAGCAAGATTGTCTATACAACTGTGAATATCCCAAGCTTCCATCAAGTAATATACAAACTAGTATGATACAGTAATGGCCTCAAGGGCATATACACTAACAGAGGAACCCTACCAGATTCGGAGAGGCTGAGGTTCGTTAGAGACTATTGAATTCTTTGGTTTCACCAAATCATCAGCTGTTAGTTTGTCGAGCCGTAACTCCTTCCAGTTCTACCTCATGACCTCTAATTTCTTCACAAGATTTTTGTAACATTTCAAGAAAAATAAAATATCATTTTTGGAAACTTTTATAATTTAATATTATTTTATTGAATATTTTAATATTTTGGTATTATTAAATACAAATAAATGGGAAAAATTTTGGAAAAATTACGGAAAATTCTAAAATAGGGTATTTTATGGAATTATGTCATTTTTAAGTTTTTAAGATTAGTTATACACTAATCGTGATTAAAAATCGCTAATCGGCTTTTAAGCAATTTTGTGCAAAACATGCACATATCTTTTTTTTCTTACACTTGTGCACTCTCTACCATGCTTTCTTCATTTGGGTTCACTATTTGAGTGAGAGGGGATTAGAGAAAAAGAAAAGAAAAAGAAAATGGAATAAGGGATTATTATATGAGGTTGGTGAGAGAGAGAGGTATAGTCTCATTTGACCTAGGACTTAGCCATTTCCCTTCCCTCATTTCTCTCCTTCTTCTCCCATTGCTGCTGCTGCTCCTGCACCTCATTCTCCCTCCCCTCTTCAAGCTCCAAATCACCATGAAAACAACTCCAAAACCCCACACTCTTTTCATTAAAAGTGTACACAAGCTCAAGATCTATACATTGGACCAAGAAAGCAAGGATTTTGGCCACTAGGGGCAACTCAAGAAAATTCTTGAGTTGCCAAATGAGGTATTTTCTGAACCATTAGCTTAGTTATAGCATTTCCTTTACCCCCATGTTAAGATTGAATCGATATTGTGTGATGTTGTGGACTTGAGGATAACCAAGTTAGGGTTTGAGGGAATTTTGTGTTGTATTGTGAAATTGAGCTCGGTAGAGGTTTTATAAACACCCTAGTGCATGAATTGAGACCCAAACTTGAGAGTTGAAACCCGAAATACGGATTTAGAAACCGATATCGGAAAAGTTATGAAATCTGTGAAGGTTATATTGAATCCGCTTTCACCCGAGACACCTGAAAATAAAATTGGTTGGACAGTGATATGTGCAGGCACCCAGGAAGCTACCACCAAGACCCCAGCCCTACTTCCCTTTCCCGGCCGCTAATTTAATCCAATTAGCCGCAATTTGCGGCCTGGACCCCACCATATTGGCTCGTTTTGGTTTTGGTGCCCCCTTATCAGTAGTTTAGACCCCTGGCATGTGCAAAATTGTCTAATTTGACCTAGGGTGAAATCTGGGACCCTTTTCCCTAGTTGCTGTTTTGGATTCGTGTTTCTGTATTCCGTATTTTGAATTCTGGATTTGTGTATTGCGTTTTACCTCGAATATTTGGCGTTTATACGACGATATCGAGGGTTGATTGATGGTTTTGAAAGCGTACCCATAGGTTCTAACCTATAGGCCCCTTAGCGTATCGTTTGGGTTTTCGTATGTCTTTTTAGTATTGATTTGGTTTTAATACGCATTTATGATACGTTGATGTGTAGATACCCCATGAAGACTTCGGGACGACAAGCAAACGCATGGTGACGTCGACAAATGAAGACGCAAGGTGAGTAGATTATATCTACGGGGGAAGTCGGGTGGATGGCGTATAGCACCCTTCGGTTTGTAGTTGATATACTATATATGATAGTTATAGTGTGTCGTGGTTTTTTTGTTAGGTTTATTATGGATAGTATAGGGTTAAAAGCAACTAGTGTAGTTCATAGTCGCGAACCCTAGAATAGATTTGCACCTGCACGCACACCCTTGCATATTCATTATACGTGCACTGTGTTGATGATGATATTGGGTGACTTTGGAGATGAGTCGATGATATTGGACTTTGTGCCGCGAGATCGGTGATGTGATATGATTCGTATTTGGGATACGACATGTGATTTTTGCGGGCTTGGGATGTGTTTTTACCCCCGCATTCATACTTTATAGATGGTATCGGTTGTACTAGACTTAGATCAGTACCCCAGATTATGTGAGATGATGATAGTGATACCTGATATTTGTTGAGAGGAATGTGATATTGACTCGTACCCAGTTATTGGGATGCCGTACGACGATTTACCGTACGAGCCTATATTGATGATTGATCCGCACTCATGACATGGGGATTGGCATATGATATACTGTATCGTACGTGATACTATTGAGACGGGATCACCGACTATTATATATATATATATATATATATATATATATATATATCGACTCAGATTTAGGTGGTTTCCTTACCCCTCCTGATGGACTGGGCTTAGTAGATGTTAGACTAGACCCGAGTCATACCTATTTCAAAACTAACGAATCGGGAATATCTTAAGGACAAGTAAAGGGATTCTACGGGTATTTTCAAAAAGACGCATCTATTCTTAAAAACACCGTAACCCTTATTTTACTAAAACCCTGATTCGTCTTATTTCAAATGGCACCACTGCATGACATATACATATTGGTGTAGATTCTTCACTGTTGCGTTAATTTATTCGATTCCGCATCTCATTGTATGTGCATACTATTATTCCATGTTGCATGATATCCTGTTATACTTGCATTTCATTTATATGTCACATACATCATGTTTTCTGATTATACGCATCGAGATATTCGTTTTCATGATATTTCTGGATTTGGGAACCGTGGATAATTTCAAAGGAAAGTATGTACTTATTTGAAAAACCCGGTTTCCTTGATGATATTTACGCTGCCACCATGAGATTTATCGGTTCTGATTTTATACCCCTTACGAGGAGTGGGTGCCGTATAAGGGTACATGGTGGGGCCCAATATATGAGATAGTAGGGCTGACCCGGACTGATGGATGCCCGATATATGAGATAGTGGGGCTGACCCGGACTGACGGATGCCCGATATATGAGATGGTGGGGCTGACCCGGACTGACGGATGCCCGATATATGAGATGGTGGGGCTGACCCGGACTGACGGATGCCCGATATATGAGAGAGTGGGCTGACCCGGACTGACGGATGCCCGATATATGAGGATTTACGTGCCAATGCTATGCACAGGTTTCATGATGTTTTCCATGATTTTGATTATATCCTCACATTTACATGCATGATGCTTATTGTCATTGGGTGACGGGTGGACGGGATCCACATTCATACAGACATTGATCACATACAGATTTTGATTTCATTGATCATACTTCATTTGTATATATAACAGGGTATGAGGGCGCTGTTATATATACCCTTACACCAATATTAGTGGAATGGGACACTAATATATGTGTATTGATATCCATTTTGATACTTCATCATATTTACTTCATGCGGACATACCCTATAATTATGACATGTTATTACCTAAGGCACTGACACGAGTACTTGGCACTACATACATGTTTAGATGTTACATTTCCACATTATCATGCTTCAGACTTACTCTTAAGGTTTATATTATTTACTGATTGTATTGACCTAGGATTATGCCTTGCATTCGATTTCTGCTTGTAGATATTTTCTATTCACGAGTTGGCAACTCACCCCCGTTGTGCCACCGCTTCTTGCAGGTTTTGCCGTACAGGTTCCATAGCGGCATTTCTGGGACACCGCTTCCTTTGCGGGTGAATTGCATTTGGTAAGTGGGTTCTTTGCATCAGAACCACCCTTGTATATGTATTATTCATTGTATCTAGAAATTCCATCAACCAAAACTTGTACATGGTTTCAGACTTAGACATTAGTGATGTATTATTTTGACCTTAGAGTCGCGTGTAGTAGTATTACGGTTTTCATGTTATTGTGAGATTCTTTTGAGTTTTGATCCTCGCCATTCGGCGTTGTATATTATATTGCTTGTGTGGTTTTGACCATCGATTGACGAAGAGCTAGCTCCCGCTTGGGGATGCCTTTATCATTGCATATATATATTGTTCTTGTTGTACCCCGTTCGGGGCTAGTATTTACAGAAGAAATTCTGCCAAAATTTTTAGAAAGGGCTTTACATTTTAAAATGCATGTTCGGCTTAGTTATTTAAAAACCTTGACTTCAAACATGTTTTTCTTCACTTCTTAAAACCAGTTTTCTTTACTTACTCTTAAATGGTTTTAGATTTCTGGGCTTTTGGCTTACTTGGATCAGATGGGGTCTTATAGACTTCATATGGTTCAAGGGCCAGTCACGTGCTCTTTCGGGTCGTGACAAAGTTGGTATCAGTGTGCTAGGTTAACCTTGGTTCGAGTCTAAGTTTGACTATGTGGAGCCTAGGGCGTTTATATATATGCGGAACTTAGGCTTGACCTTACAGAACTTAGACTTAGTCGAGGGGGTATTATACCCGAAATTTCGTCGCGTAGGATGACCCTTGGTTGATGGAATAGGTGACTAGAGTAGAGTGACGTACCGTGGGTATGTTCCGCGGCATACTTACGACACGCCACTCCGCTTAAGGAACCTTAGGATGTACATATTTTCGAGATCGGTGATTTTCTTCATATCCATGATTATACATCCATTTGAGCGCGGTTCAGGCTGCTGCTAGGGTTACGGTCAGGGCGAGCTCGTCTGGTACGAGGGCCGACCATTGTGTTTTCTGGTGACATGGGAACGTCTCAAGTTAGTATTGGTGATTGTGACCTCTAGTGGAGGCGAGTGTTTGGTTTTGCACCGGATGATCGGGCCATTGTTAGAGCTTCCAGTTGAGAGAGGACTGTTATGTACAGCATACCTCAGAGATTATGATGTCGCCTACCGTGCAGACAGATGGACCAGCTGTTGCTGAGATTGACAGGATGTCGCTTCCAGAGCTTACGAGCTGAGATCGCCGGAGCTTCCAGGCAGATATGAGACAGATGATAGCTAGTCTACCTGATTTGAGAGACGAAGGTGATTCGTTCGATTTATGCGCCGGAGCAGGCCCAATTGAGTTAAAGATTTCCAGTGTGGAGAGTCTTACTCGGATCTAGAGAAGACCGATTTAGAGAGGACCGCTACTGTATCGCCTTTCCTGGAGGATTGAGGCATTGTTCGACGTACAGACGAATGAGCCAGTTGTTGCTGCAAATGACGAGATATCGCCCAGATGATTGGAGCTACTGCAGCTTTAGCATATACTCAGTGATATGATGGTGAGTCGCTAGTCACCGATGATGAATGACTAGGACATGTGATTCGTTCGTTTATCCAGATGAGAGTTCATCAGATAGATTGATTCCAGCTAGAGACGACTTCACGCAGATTCGCTGAGAGTCGATAGAGACAATCGAATGTCAGGAACCCATTTTCTAAGTTTAAAGTATACGGAAAGACATGCAGGCGATTCTATGGACCCTCTAGAAGAATGAAACCCTAACTCGACTTAATGACTGTGTGAAAGCCTTTGAACCTTAGGGTTTGCGGCAGCTCCGCGGCGCCATTAGTGAGGCTTGGGTTTGCCCTTCTACGGCTGGACCACCGACGCTGTAGCATGTACTCGATACTATTGAACTGTACTCAAGATGTTGATCTCTTGGGGGATTATGAGGTTCTGACGAGTCGATCGGATGATTCGACATCATTCGAATATCATGTGATGGGACACACTGCTTGGGAGACTCCAGATACGAGCATAGCCGTTGGAGCGCAGTCCGTGCAGCCACGAGGAGACGAGTCCGAATCAGTCGACAATGAGCAGAGTGAAGGAAGGAGTTCGCAAGAGATTTCAACGAGGTGACGTCCCACTCCGCTGACATCAGATATGCGATACACTCGCAGAGGCATTGTATATGGATATACCTTCCAGAAAGAGGCGCGATGAGTATGCAGTCGTTCCGGAACAAGAATTAGCTTCAGCAATGGACGATGACTTCCGGGCAATTCAGCAGAAAAGAGATTTGAGAGGGACTTCGGATTGACCGTAGCCGAGAACGTTACAGTGCGCAGATAAAGACGTGACGTCGATGTGGACGATGATACAGACAAGCGGGACAAAAGGTTCGTGCGAGACGCTGACGAGCTGTCATTACTTTCCGTCCAGACCAGAGGCCTGATATGCTTACAGAGGCATTGGGATGCGACCAGTTCCAAGGGAATGCTGTGCTGAGGACGCAGATGTCCAGAAAGCGAGAAGAGATTATGCAAGAGCACCAGCCTCCGTACAGACCGGCATAGGTAAGATCGGAAGAGATATTGAGCGGGATTCTTTCCAGGACACTGCTGCAATGATATTTGCACCCAGGATCAGATGTGTGATGTGCATTCAGAGAATCAGAGGCTGACGCCAATGACGTGCTGCTTTACGAGTGGTCGTGAGGATTGACCAAGAGATGACCAGAGAAGTGCCAGAACGGAATCGTCCCCGTTAGCACACCTGACAGGGCCGATGAGCCGATTGATTGCGAGATAGGTAATCCGCAGAGAGGATAAGGACCCAAAGGCAGAGGACGCCAGACTGTGAGCAAGAGGCAAGTAGATATCTTGTGCTGCTAGCATTGGATACACCGGCACCTTCTCGATTTTGAAGGAGGAACTACCGACGACGGTATTTATGATTTATGATTTTGTGATTCGGTTATCATATATCCGTCATCTTGGATTTCGGTATTTTGGGCGTTCTGTTTGCATGATTTAGTTTTGATGACTGAGTTTCATGATATTTGTTTCATGCACCCACTGGGTATTTATATTTGCGCATAGTTATTACATTTGAGATATTGATTGTGATTTCACGCCTATCTTATGCAGTGATTTGATTTACACTTCCAGCATAGTTTTCATACACCTTTAGTGTTTTGATATACTATTTTGGTGCACGCCAGATGCACTAAATCGGGATTCTTCGTGCATGTCACATGCACCTGATTTTGATGTCAGGCACACACGTTGCCTACGACAGATGTTTCGTGCACACCCGTTGCTCCTATATGTTGTTTTGTGCCCATGTATGGCACATATATTGTAACACCCGAGCCCAATGCTACTATTTTCAGTTACTGTTTGAGTATAATGTGGTACTCATTTCATTTAACTTGCTTGTTTGTTGCTTACTGTAAAATTTCCCCGGCAAAGTCATTTCTACATATAAAAAATTTTGGCATCTAAAATAAAATTGAAAATATTCATCTTGGCCTACTTGACACCCCTAGTCTCGTGGTAGCGTTCGTGCATTGTGTTCTCGTCCCGTTCAGTGAAACGGGCGAGTTTGGACGGCTACGCGCGCGTACATGTGTCCGTTTTGGGGGTATGCTTTTTAATCATAAAACACTTAATTTTAAAATTTGGATCCCGCTTAAAATCCTATTATTTCAATTTCAAATTTTTGGACTCGACCCGGGCGCGATTTGGAAATGTTTTATTTGGCGCCAAAATCCCAAATTTTAATATTATTAAAACCATCGCATATATTTTTCTAACTAACCTGATATCTTACCGTTCATTACCTATCTTTTAAATCTTTAAATTAACCTATATATATATCCTACTGTTCCTTAAAATGTTTTGAATCTTTAATTAATATTTATCCCTAACTAACGATTCCCCTTTAGCCAATCGCGTTCCTTTTTATTCCGTGGGCCCCCACCTGCAGCTCTCTCTCTCGCTCTCTCTCTCTATCTCTCCACTTTCTCTCTCTCCCTCTCTCTCTCTCTCCACTTTTTCTCTCTCTCTCTCTCATATATTCTGTGGTACTTCTCTTTATCATTCTTTCTCTTCTTGCTTCATGTCTCGTTTCTCATTTTTTTAACTGTTCTTTTGTTGCCGGAATTCCGTCGTGCCGGTGACGCTTCTCGACGTTCCAGCGAGGTACCCCGACCCGTGTGTTTCCTTTGTTCATCGTTTGGGTTCATTCCGTGAACCGTGCGCCCGTCGTGAGTTTTCCCCGCCAACGGTTAACGTTCCGTTTTCCCGATTCGCGACCCATCGAGGCAAATTAATCTTGCTACATGCTATATAATTCATTTTATACTTATTTAAATAAATACCATACATATAGTTTAAATCTAGTGCCCCATATTTAATTTTATAACGTTTCGATATTCCGTTTGCATCCGTTTATATCATATTAAATCTAGATCATGAAAACTTATCTTGTGACATACTAGATTACATTATACTGCAACCATATCATTTAAAATATATGTCGTCGTAATATTTATTATTATTATCTTTAATTAGTTTATAATCTTCATTTTATAATGTTATACATTTGAAAATCTTATAGTTTACACATGAAAAGTCGTTGAAAAATCGGATATGACAAATCTGAAATTTACTGTACACCTTATCTTATAAAATTCATTATAAATCATAGAAAAATCATTAGTATACGTTCTTTAGTTCGTTACGAAGCTAACTCAGAATAATATAACTTTATGAAATATTTACTTGCAAAATAAATTTTTTAAATAACGTAAAATGCAAATGAAAATGTCTCAAAACTGCTGTCCAGGGAAATTCCAGCAGCAAACTTTCAATTTCGAATGTTCATAACTTTTTGTAGGGACAACCTGAGATGATTATACTTATAAAACTGAAAACCTTATTTAATTATCTTTGTTTTGGTATAAGACACGTCCCTTTTGAAGAACGTTTGTTATTTTTAAGCTATTTTACAAATTAGGGTGACGCTGAATTTCTGAACGGAACCTTCTTGTGCATGGTTAATCAATACCACTTTTATAGTTATTAATCGCTTTGAATATGCTATCCATATTAATATTATTATATCAATATTTATATCACATATTGCTTAGTTGTACATCCCACATTACCATTTTATAGTTTTATAACTTTTCGGATACCCGTTTGCATCCATCGCATTTAAGATACATATAATTGCATCCATAGATCACATTACTACATAATAATGTGATATTAACACTCCATGTTTAATAAATTGCATCCTAATTAATATTGGAACTATAAATGTAACCCTAATCGATAACTGTGCATCCATATCCTTGAAATTATATCTATTTGCATATCATATTACATGTTCTAGTTTATTGTTCTGATAGTACTCATGCTTGTTTATTTATACACATGCTTATGTTAGTTTGATTATGAGCACCCACATGACATCTTGTGCTTCCTGACATGACCTGTTACACTTCCTACTTGACATGATATGGTACCGTACACTGCTTGACTTGACCTGATGTACCATGACCTGACCCGTTACCTGATCCTGTGTCTAATGCCAACAAACCTGACATGTAGTCCTCATGGACCGTTCCTGTTTCTATCCAGACAAACCTGTTTACCTGATCCTGTGTTGGCATTAGTTTCTTGATTTCGGAATACTTGACTTGACATACATATATAACTTGGGGGTATGGGGAAATCAAAGGTGAAACCTGACTTGTAACTCGGCAGTTCACTACCTGTTCTGAGTGTACACATTCCTGTTTTGTGCCTAGCGGCATGTCTCGGCTTCGGCCGAGAATATTGTGGCCGTGGTCCCGGGTATGTACGGGATACTATCGAGTGTACACATTCCTGTTTTGTGCCTAGCGGCATGTCTCGGCTGCAGCCGAGAATATTGTGGTCGTGGTCCCGGGTATGTACGGGATACTATTGAGTTACATCGATGATTCATCAATTTGGTTTCAAAGACTTTAGAATAGAAAACCTGATAGAACAGTTTAGTTTACCCACTGCACGCTACCCTGTACTGGTATGATTCATATTATTGTTATTCTTGCTGTATTCATGTTTATATTACATTGCCTGCTACACTGTTCATATTATATTACTTGATGACATGACGCGCTGACGTCTGGGTTTTGCATGGCCCAGATTCCGTACCGCTGTTGCAGTCCGAGCAGGAGTACTTCAGCCAGCAGGCTGAGCTGTGAGTTCAGTAGTAGTTAGTTTTATTTTCTGCATTTATTTCCTGATGTGAGCCCGCATTATGGGACACGCTTTTCAGTTATTTGTATTGGATCATTTGCTTCCGCATTTATTTATTATTGACTCCTGTTATTCTGGATTATAGACATGTTTTAGATAGTTTTATCTTGTTCTTGATATCTCTACAGCCGTAATGTGACTGTGGATGGATACTTCCTACCCACAGGTAGCATGGTTGGCTATGTCACGTGCCCAATCTAGCGTACTCTGGGAAGCGGGGCGTGACATATATGGATTATGATTTCCCTGCGCACCAGACGCACAGGATATTCTTATATATATACATTTTGGGGATTGATTTCAAATAGAGCTGTACATTTTTATGATATTCGCTGTGTATTGATGTTTTCGGAGCCCCGACAATTTGGGTTTTTACTGAAATGTTTTGGTATTTGGGGGTTTAAATTTAAATTCGGGGACCGAATTTATTTAAGAGGGGAAGATTGTAACATTTCAAGAAAAATAAAATATCATTTTTGGGGATTTTTATAATTTAATATTATTTTATTGAATATTTTAATATTTTGGTATTATTAAATACAAATAAATGGGAAAAATTTTGGAAAAATTACGGAAAATTCTAAAATAGGGTATTTTATGGAATTATGTCATTTTTAAGTTTTTGAGATTAGTTATACGCTAATCGTGATTAAAAATCGCTAATCGGCTTTTAAGCAATTTTGTGCAAAACATGCACATATCTTTTTTTTCTTACACTTGTGCACTCTCTACCATGCTTTCTTCATTTGGGTTCACTATTTGAGTGAGAGGGGATTAGAGAAAAAGAAAAGAAAAAGAAAATGGAATAAGGGATTATTATATGAGGTTGGTGAGAGAGAGAGGTATGGTCTCATTTGACCTAGGACTTAGCCATTTCCCTTCCCTCATTTCCCTCCTTCTTCTCCCATTGCTGCTGCTGCTCCTTCACCTCATTCTCCCTCCCCTCTTCAAGCTCCAAATCACCATGAAAACAACTCCAAAACCCCACACTCTTTTCATTAAAAGTGTACACAAGCTCAAGATCTATACATTGGACCAAGAAAGCAAGGATTTTGGCCACTAGGGGCAACTCAAGAAAATTCTTGAGTTGCCAAATGAGGTATTTTCTGAACCATTAGCTTAGTTATAGCATTTCCTTTACCCCCATGTTAAGATTGAATCGATATTGTGTGATGTTGTGGACTTGAGGATAACCAAGTTAGGGTTTGAGGGAATTTTGTGTTGTATTGTGAAATTGAGCTCAGTAGAGGTTTTATAAACACCCTAGTGCATGAATTGAGACCCAAACTTGAGAGTTGAAACCCGAAATACGGATTTAGAAACCGATATCGGAAAAGTTATGAAATCTGTGAAGGTTATATTGAATCCACTTTCACCCGAGACACCTGAAAATAAAATTGGTTGGACAGTGATATGTGCAGGCACCCAGGAAGCTACCACCAAGACCCTAGCCCTACTTCCCTTTCCCGGACGCTAATTTAATCCAATTAGCCGCAATTTGCGGCCTGGACCCCACCATATTGGCTCGTTTTGGTTTTGGTGCCCCCTTATCAGTAGTTTAGACCCCTGGCATGTGCAAAATTGTCTAATTTGACCTAGGGTGAAATCTGGGACCCTTTTCCCTAGTTGCTGTTTTGGATTCGTGTTTCTGTATTCCGTATTTTGAATTCTGGATTTGTGTATTGCGTTTTACCTCGAATATTTGGCGTTTATACGACGATATCGAGGGTTGATTGATGGTTTTGAAAGCGTACCCATAGGTTCTAACCTATAGGCCCCTTAGCGTATCGTTTGGGTTTTTGTATGTCTTTTTAGTATTGATTTGGTTTTAATACGCATTTACGATACGTTGATGTGTAGATACCCCATGAAGACTTCGGGACGACAAGCAAACGCATGGTGACGTCGACAAATGAAGACGCAAGGTGAGTAGATTATATCTACGGGGGAAGTCGGGTGGATGGCGTATAGCACCCTTCGGTTTGTAGTTGATATACTATATATGATAGTTATAGTGTGTCGTGGTTTTTTAGTTAGGTTTATTATGGATAGTATAGGGTTAAAAGCAACTAGTGTAGTTCATAGTCGCGAACCCTAGAATAGATTTGCACCTGCACGCACACCCTTGCATATTCATTATACGTGCACTGTGTTAATGATGATATTGGGTGACTTTGGAGATGAGTCGATGATATTGGGCTTTGTGCCGCGAGATCGGTGATGTGATATGATTCGTATTTGGGATACGACATGTGATTTTTGCGGGCTTGGGATGTGTTTTTAGCCCCGCATTCATACTTTATAGATGGTATCGGTTGTACTAGACTTAGATCAGTACCCCAGATTATGTGAGATGATGATAGTGATACCTGATATTTGTTGAGAGGAATGTGATATTGACCCGTACCCAGTTATTGGGATGCCGTACGACGATTTACCGTACGAGCCTATATTGATGATTGATCCGCACTCATGACATGGGGATTGGCATATGATATACTGTATCGTACGTGATACTATTGAGACGGGATCACCGACTATTATATATATATATATATATATCGACTCAGATTTAGGTGGTTTCCTTACCCCTCCTGATGGACTGGGCTTAGTAGATGTTAGACTAGACCCGAGTCATACCTATTTCAAAACTAACGAATCGGGAATATCTTAAGGACAAGTAAAGGGATTCTACGAGTATTTTCAAAAAGACGCATCTATTCTTAAAAACACCGTAACCCTTATTTTACTAAAACCCTGATTCGTCTTATTTCAAATGGCACCACTGCATGACATATACATATTGGTATAGATTCTTCACTGTTGCGTTGATTTATTCGATTCCGCATCTCATTGTATGTGCATACTATTATTCCATGTTGCATGATATCCTGTTATACTTGCATTTCATTTATATGTCACATACATCATGTTTTCTGATTATACGCATCGAGATATTCGTTTTCATGATATTTCTGGATTTGGGAACCGTGGATAATTTCAAAGGAAAGTATGTACTTATTTGAAAAACCCGGTTTCCTTGATGATATTTACGCTGATTACCATGAGATTTATCGGTTCTGATTTTATACCCCTTACGAGGAGTGGGTGCCGTATAAGGGTACATGGTGGGGCCCAATATATGAGATAGTAGGGCTGACCCGGACTGACGGATGCCCGATATATGAGATAGTGGGGCTGACCCGGACTGACGGATGCCCGATATATGAGATAGTGGGGCTGACCCGGACTGACGGATGCCCGATATATGAGATGGTGGGGCTGACCCGGACTGACGGATGCCCGATATATGAGATAGTGGGGCTGACCCGGACTGACGGATGCCCGATATATGAGGATTTACGTGCCGATGCTATGCACTGGTTTCATGATGTTTTCCATGATTTTGATTATATCCTCACATTTACATGCATGATGCTTATTGTCATTGGGTGACGGGTGGACGGGATCCACGTTCATACAGACATTGATCACATACAGACTTTGATTTCATTGATCATACTTCATTTGTATATATAACAGGGTATGACGGCGCTGTTATATATATGCTTACACCAATATTAGTGGAATAGGACACTAATATATGTGTATTGATATCCATTTTGATACTTCATCATATTTACTTCATGCAGACATACCCTATAATTATGACATGTTATTACCTGAGGCACTGGCACGAGTACTTAGCACTACATACATGTTTAGATGTTACATTTCCACATTATTATGCTTCAGACTTACTCTTAAGGTTTATATTATTTACTGATTGTATTGACCTAGGATTATGCCTTGCATTCGATTTCTGCTTGTAGATATTTTCTATTCACGAGTTGGCAACTCACCCCCGTTGTGCCACCGCTTCTTGCAGGTTTTGCCGTACAGGTTCCATAGCGGCATTTCTAGGACACCGCTTCCTTTGCGGGTGAATTGCATTTGGTAGGTGGGTTCTTTGCATCAGAACCACCTTTGTATATATATTATTCATTGTATCTAGAAATTCCATCAACCAAAACTTGTACATGGTTTCAGACTTAGACATTAGTGATGTATTATTTTGACCTTAGAGTCGCGTGTAGTAGTATTACGGTTTTCATGTTATTGTGAGATTCTTTTGAGTTTTGATCCTCGCCATTCGGCGTTGTATATTATATTGCTTGTGTGGTTGTGACCATCGATTGACGAAGAGCTAGCTCCCGCTTGGGGATGCCTTTATCATTGCATATATATATTGTTCTTGTTGTACCCCGTTCGGGGCCAGTATTTACAAAAGAAATTCTGCCGAAATTTTTAGAAAGGACTTTACATTTTAAAATGCATGTTCGGCTTAGTTATTTAAAAACCTTGACTTCAAACATGTTTTTCTTCACTTCTTAAAACCAGTTTTCTTTACTTACTCTTAAATGGTTTTAGATTTCTGGGCTTTTGGCTTACTTGGATCAGATGGGGTCCTATAGACTTCATATGGTTCAAGGGCCAGTCACGTGCTCTTTCGGGTCGTGACAAAGTTGGTATCAGTGCGCTAGGTTAACCTTGGTTCGAATCTAAGTTTGACTATGTGGAGCCTAGGGCGTTTATATATATGCGGAACTTAGGCTTGACCTTACAGAACTTAAACTTAGTCGAGGGGGTATTATACTCGAAATTTCGTCGCGTAGGATGACCCTTGGTTGATGGAATAGGTGACTAGAGTAGAGTGACGTACCGTGGGTATGATCCGCGGCATACTTACGACACGCCACTCCTCTTAAGGAACCTTAGGATGTACATATTTTCGAGATCGGTGATTCTCTTCATATCCATGATTATACATCCATTTGAGATCCTCGATTCTATTAGTTTCATGATCATACCTTCATTGATGTTGTTCCTTCTTATGGTCATGTATCCACTCGGGATTTGTTGTTTTCTTTCTTGCCACTGATCTGCTCTCTTCGATACTCGATTGAGGTTCCTGTCGCCATGTTTAAGCGCAGTTCAGGCTGCTGCTAGGGTTACGGTCAGGGCGAGCTCGTCTGGTACGAGGGCCGACCATTGTGTTTTCTGGTGACATGGGAACATCTCGAGTTAGTATTGGTGATTGTGACCTCTAGTGGAGGCGAGTGTTTGGTTTTGCACCGGATGATCGGGCCATTGTTAGAGCTTCCAGTTGAGAGAGGACTGTTATGTACAGCATACCTCAGAGATTATGATGTCGCCTACCGTGCAGACAGATGGACCAGCTGTTGCTGAGATTGACAGGATGTCGCTTCCGGAGCTTACAAGCTGAGATCGCCGGAGCTTCTAGGAAGATATGAGACAGATGATAGCTAGTCTACCTGATTTGAGAGACGAAGGTGATTCGTTCGATTTATGCGCCGGAGCAGGCCCAATTGAGTTAAAGATTTCCAGTATGGAGAGTCTTACTCGGATCTAGAGAAGACCGATTTAGAGAGGACCGCTACTGTATCGCCTTTCCTGGAGGATTGAGGCGTTGTTCGGCGTACAGACGAATGAGCCAGTTGTTACTGCAAATGACGAGATATCGCCCAGATGATTGGAGCTACTGCAGCTTTAGCATATACTCAGTGATATGATGGTGAGTCGCTAGTCACCGATGATGAATGATTAGGACATGTGATTCGTTCGTTTACCCAGATGAGAGTTCATCAGATAGATTGATTCCAGCTAGAGACGACTTCACGCAGATTCGCTGAGAGTCGATAGAGACAATCGAATGTCAGGAACCCATTTTCCAAGTTTAAAGTATACGGAAAGAAATGCAGGCGATTCTATGGACCCTCTAGAAGAATGAAACCCTAACTCGACTTAATGACTGTGTGAAAGCCTTTGAACCTTAGGGTTTGCGGCAGTTCCGCGGCGCCATTAGTGAGGCTTGGGTTTGCCCTTCTACGGCTGGACCACCGTCGCTTTGGCATGTACTCGATACTATTGAACTGTACTCAAGATATTGATCTCTTGGGGGATTATGAGGTTCTGACGAGTCGATCGGATGATTCGACATCATTCGGATATCATGTGATGGGACACACTGCTTGGGAGACTCCAGATATGAGCATAGCCGTTGGAGCGCAGTCCGTGCAGCCATGAGGAGACGAGTCCGAATTAGTCGACAATGAGCAGAGTGAAGTAAGGAGTTCGCAAGAGATTTCAACGAGGTGACGTCCCACTCCGCTGACATCAGATATGCGATACGCTCGCAGAGGCATTGTATATGGATATACCTTCCCGAAAGAGGCGCGATGAGTATGCAGTCGTTCTGGAACAAGAATTAGCTTCAGCAATGGATGATGACTTCCGGGCAATTCAGCAAAAAAGAGATTTGAGAGAGACTTCGGATTGACCGTAGCCGAGAACGTTACAGTGCGCAGATAAAGACGTGACGTCGATGTGGACGATGATACAGACAAGCGGGACAAGAGGTTCGTGCGAGACGCTGACGAGCTGTCATTACTTTATAGATGGTATCGGTTGTACTAGACTTAGATCAGTACCCCAGATTATGTGAGATGATGATAGTGATACCTGATATTTGTTGAGAGGAATGTGATATTGACCCGTACCCAGTTATTGGGATGCCGTATGACGATTTACCGTACGAGCCTATATTGATGATTGATCCACACTCATGACATAGGGATTGGCATATGATATACTGTATCGTACGTGATACTATTGAGGCAGGATCACCAACTATTATATATATATATATATATATATATATATATCGACTCAGATTTAGGTGGTTTCCTTACCCCTCCTGATGGACTGGGCTTAGTAGATGTTAGACTAAACCCGAGTCATACCTATTTCAAAACTAACGAATCGGGAATATCTTAAGGACAAGTAAAGGGATTCTACGGGTATTTTCAAAAAGACGCATCTATTCTTAAAAACACCGTAACCCTTATTTTACTAAAACCCTGATTCGTCTTATTTCAAATGGCACCACTGCATGACATATACATATTGGTGTAGATTCTTCACTGTTGCGTTGATTTATTCGATTCCGCATCTAATTGTATGTGCATACTATTATTCCATGTTGCATGATATCCTGTTATACTTGCAGTTCATTTATATGTCACATACATCATGTTTTCTGATTATACGCATCGAGATATTCGTTTTCATGATATTTCTGGATTTGGGAACCGTGGATAATTTCAAAGGAAAGTATGTACTTATTTGAAAAACCCGGTTTCCTTGATATGATATTTGCGCTGCCACCATGAAATTTATCGGTTCTGATTTTATACCCCTTACGAGGAGTGGGTGTCGTATGAGGGTACATGGTGGGGCCCAATATATGAGATAGTAGGGCTGACCCGGACTGACGGATGCCCGATATATGAGATAGTGGGGCTGACCTGGACTGACGGATGCCCGATATATGAGATGGTGGGGCTGACCCGGACTGACGGATGCCCGATATATGAGATGGTGGGGCTGACCCGAACTGACGGATGCCCGATATATGAGATGGTGGGGCTGACCCGGACTGACGGATGCCTGATATATGAGATAGTGGGGCTGACCCGGACTGACGGATGCCCGATATATGAGAGAGTGGGCTGACCCGGACTGACGGATGCCCGATATATGAGGATTTACGTGCCGATGCTAGGCACAGGTTTCATGATGTTTTCCATGATTTTGATTATATCCTCACATTTACATGCATGATGCTTATTGTCATTGGGTGACGAGTGGACGGGATCCACGTTCATACAGACATTGATCACATACAGGCTTTGATTTCATTGATCATACTTCATTTGTATATATAACAGGGTATGAGGGCGCTGTTATATATACCCTTACACCAATATTAGTGGAATGGGACACTAATATATGTGTATTGATATCCATTTTGATACTGCATCATATTTACTTCATGCAGACATACCCTATAATTATGACATGTTATTACCTGAGGCACTGGCACGAGTACTTGGCACTACATACATGTTTAGATGTTACATTGCCACATTATCATTCTTCAGACTTACTCTTGAGGTTTATATTATTTACTGATTGTATTGACCTAGGATTATGTCTTGCATTCGATTTCTGCTTGTAGATATTTTCTATTCACGAGTTGGCAACTCACCCCCGTTGTGCCACAGCTTCTTGCAGGTTTTGCCGTACAGGTTCCATAGCGGCATTTCTGGCACACGGCTTCCTTTGCGGGTGAATTGCATTTGATAGGTGGGTTCTTTGCATCAGAACCACCCTTGTATATGTATTATTCATTGTATCTAGAAATTCCATCAATCAAAACTTGTATATAGTTTCAGACTTAGACATTAGTGATGTATTATTTTGACCTTAGAGTCGCGTGTAGTAGTATTACTGTTTTCATGTTATTGTGAGATTCTTTTGTGTTTTGATCCTCGCCATTCGGCGTTGTATATTATATTGCTTGTGTGGTTGTGACCGTCGATTGACGAAGAGCTAGCTCCCGCTTGGGGATGCCTTTATCATTGCATATATATATTGTTCTTGTTTTACCCCGTTCGGGGCCAGTATTTACAAAAGAAACTCTGCCAAAATTTTTGGAAAGGACTTTACATTTTAAAATGCATGTTCGGCTTAGTTATTTAAAAATCTTGACTTCAAACATAATTTTTCTTCACTTCGTAAAACCAGTTTTCTTTACTTACTCTTAAAATGGTTTTAGATTTCTGGGCTTTTGGCTTACTTGGATCAAATGGGGTCCTATAGACTTCATATGGTTCAAGGGCCAGTCACGTGCTCTTTCGGGTCGTGACAATTTTCCTTTTCTCAAAAGGTGGCATGCTGAGAAAAAAAACACCTTTTGCTCCTCAGAGTGGTAGAAGATGTTCTCTCACTAATGGTTTAGGATATCCTGACAAACTTACACAACTGACCTTGCCTCGAGCTTGTCCGGTTTTTTCTTTTCAACATAGGCCGGACAACGCCATATCTTAACTCGTTTAAGACATGGTCTCTTCCCATTTCATATCTCATATGTAGTGGTGGGCACTGATTTGGATGAAACCTTATTCAATATGTATGCAACTTCTCAGGTGCATAACAACCAAAGGAAAACAGGTAACTTAGTAATACTCATAATAGAGCGCGCCATATCTCATAGAGTGCGATACCTCCTCCCGGATACACCGTTGTGCTGTGGTGTATACGAAAGAGTAAGCTGAGAGAGAATCACATTCTCGTTTTAGAAACTCCAAGAAATCTATACACTAGTATTCGCCTCCTCGATCACATCGTAGTACTTTAATACTTTTACCCGTTTGGTTCTCAAAAGAACCAACCTTGGCATTTGTAGACATAGGACTATATACATCATCATGTATCTATCCCAAGAGTTCACTAACTCTTTCTTTGTTTCCAGTAAACGGAGTATTGGTCATTTTATCTTTGAGACAAGATTAGCAAGTAGCATAAGATGAAAATTCGAACGAATTCTCATATTCATCCTTATGTAACTTAGCTGGTCGTGTCGTATTGATATGACCTAGTCTACAATACCTCAAGAAGGATTCGTTCATTTCTAAACTGATCCTCTTGTGTGTGTTTTAAATACTTTGAACCGTGGTTTGATTTAGAACGTATATGCTATTATATAACGTGCCTGATTGAATCTACTCTTCATTCAGGAAAATGTTTCACAACATTATCCTCTAATACATAATTATATCCTTCTTTAACTTAATAAAGAACATGATGTAATGTTGTATATCAGGTTCGGTATGTAATAACATTTGTTCAGAATCAATGTATCAAATACAAGGTGATATCTGCCAACAGACTTGGCTGCAACACTTACACCATTCTCTAACACTGAGAGACATATCACCCATTCTCAGTTCTCTACCTATCGTAGCCCATGTAACATATTACATGCACGGGATCCTAGACAAATGTTCAACAGTCCAACAAAGGGCCAACATTTCAAACTTAATTGGACTTAGCCCAAGTTGACCATAAGTCCTCAATTCAGATTTAACTGAGCCAATGTGCTCACAATCTAATTAATTGATTTTAGTCCCAAATTGGACTACAGATTTCCCAATCAACTTTGGTTCAAGGGTACATCTCTTCACTCCTCTAATATTTGTCGTTGTAATCCTTCAACGTCTTTAGAGAGGTGACGGGTCCCGACAACCAGACATTCCATGGACTGGGGGGTCCTTAAACTCATGGACTATGATGTCCTTAACCTTAGACTGTGGGGTCCTTTAAACTCATGGACTATGAAGTCCTTAACCTTGGACTGTGGGGTCCTTTAAACCCATGGACTATGATGTCCTTAACCTTAGACTGTGGGGTCCTTTAAACCCATGGACTATGATGTCCTTAATCTCGGACTGTGGGGTCCTTAAGCCCATGGACTATGATGTCCTTAACCTTTACAGACTATGATGTCTTTAAACTCGACCGAGATGTCCTTAAACTAACATTGGACCGTAATGTCTTTAAACTAATCGTCCGCAATGTCCATAAACTAAACAATAGAGCCTGAATGCTTTTTTGTTGGATCTAAACGATCCCGTTAAGTTGATCTTAGTCTAAAATTAGACTAACGTATCCTTAACATATGTTTAAGTTGATCTTAGTCTCAAATAAGACTAACGTATCCTTAAACCCAACCCCTAAACCCAAATCTAAGAAGATACGGATTTGGACTAATCCACGCCCGACAGGCGACAACATAAATTAGTCTCCGTATACAATCCACGAGCAACCAAAAACAAAACAAAAACACACGACACGAAGTGACCATCTGGAGAAGGAGAAAGTGCTTACCGCGATGCGGTAGCGTAATTAACTGCAGGGGCTTGCGCCTGCAGGGAAGAGCGTCCCCACAATCAAAAACCCCTCAACGAGGGGGAATCTGACGAAGTCTGCTACATCGGCCGCATCCGTTTAAATCTTCGATACACGGTGCCATAAATCAACTTGGCATCTTCGGAGAGGTGGACGGATAGCACCAATTAGCATCTGCCCCAAATTCAGGCAAGATGAAGCTATGCGGTTCCGTCTCTGTATTCGGAGGAGAACACGTGGCAGACTCGACGATGGAGACTGAATACATCGTTGCCAACGATGCTGTCAAAGAGGCTGTCTGGATGAAGAAGTTCATAACTGAACTTGGAGTGGTTCCATCCATTGAATATCCAATTCCTTTGTATTGTGATAACAATGGAGCTGTGGCTTTGGCCAAGGAACCCAGGTCCCATCAGAGATCCAGGCATATTTTAAGGCGGTATCACCTGATCCGGGAGATAGTTGATCGCCACGAGATTGAGGTCAGGAGAGTTGACACGAAGGACAACACTGCGGATCCACTCACGAAGGCCATACCCCAGATACAATTTGAGAGACTCTTCAGGATGTTGGGTATGAAATACTACAACAGCTGGCCTTAGTGCAAGTGGGAGATTGTTAGTTATGAATATGCCCTAGAGGCCATTATTGTATACATGCTGTATATTATAGTGGATGCTTGGATATATATAGAGAGGACTTTCTTGCTCGATATGATAGTATGCTATCTGGTTTCACTTTGTCTTAACATGTTGACTTGTATTGAGTTACTGTCTTGCTCTCACATGTTAATAAAGCCCTTATGATATGTACTTGACTACCAGGACTATGATGCAGATCATACTAGTAGGGCCAGGGTAGTCCACGAGTACATCCTATAATCGTTCCTAGTCGAGGGTGTATCGAGACATGGCATCGATACTCCAGAGTAGACTAGCGTATACGCATCTTGACCCATATGATGGGCGATGGATGATCCTACATCCATTGGTGTTTGACATCAAAGATGGTGTACGGGTGCTCAGTAGAGACTGGGTACACTGAACGGACTCGCCGAGAACTCCTAGATGGTATTATACCTATCGTCGGATAGCAGTTCTCTGGTGACACTGGTACAGGTTAGTCTGTAGACCCGAGATCGTCATAGAGTCTTGTGTGATTCCCACTGTGCTTTGATTTCCACCTTACCACGTTCATGAGAACGTGCAAAACGGTGGCTTTTGGGTACAGTCCCGAATCACATGGAGGCAATGAGCGATAGGAGGGGTTTCGTCTCTCCCAGTATTGGGGGTTGATGTTGCGCTGTGTTCGATTGGCTATAATTGGAAGTCCCTGGCCAGGGCTGATATGGAGATATACTGGTAAGTGTTATCAGTAGTTTCTCGACCCGTTATGAGCCTCACATCGACATGACTTATCGGTTACCGGGGTCTGACGTTTACCACCGCTAGACTGGATATGCGACATATCAGACGAAGAGACCGGACTGTACGATAGTGTTACTGATTGGATTCGCAGGAGTATGTACAGGATTGCTTGTTGATCTTCTGATCGCTCAATACCCGGGTGGCTGTTACGTTTAGCTGACCGCTTGCAGCTTGTGGGTGTTTGATATGATCATCACCTACTGCCGACGTATTGACGAGTCTTTAGAGTCCTACACAGAGGTTTCCTGGCTCAGGCGAAATGGAGTAGGAGCACATATGTGATATGTGCGGGACCGAGATTGATACGTGTATGTGATACCGTATTCTATTCCCGCGACTTGTGACATTGGTCGGTTATTTGTGATATAGCCGGGTTATCGGATCAAGTGTCGATTCGATAAATTGTTGCATTTGATATTAGTCGGTTATATGTTCAATAGCCGGATTATTAAATCAAGTATTGATTTAATAATTTAATATAAAATTATATATTCGATATATTAAATTACATTAACTAATATTAGCTCACTTAAGTATTTCATTTTCTCACATTTGGATGCATTTAACATATATGTGATATATTTTTATTGTATTCTTTTCTTTTATTACATAATTATATATATGTGATATGTATAATTATAACATGCTAGGTCATAAATGCAACTAGGGTTTATGAGAGTTAAACCATGCTAGGGTTAAGATTAGGGTTTACTTTTTATTTTGGATAATTCAAAATGTGTGGATTTATCCTAAGATATTTATCATAGTTGACTAAGTCCACCCTTTTGATATTTCTAAAATATTTATTAACCTAATCCTAACCCTATGTCACGACCCGAAAGTACGGAACATGACCGGCACTTAAACTACGAACGTCTCGAGGCGTACGTAATCTAAGTAAACCGAAAACCCAGAAATCCAAACCAAGAAAGTTGTAGAGTGCAGGAAAAACCAACTTAAAGCAAGTACTTTCAATAGCATAAGCCGAATTAGGCGGTTTTAAAAACATCAAAAATTTCCCGAAAATTTCGGCAGAGTCTCCTTTGAAAATACTGGCCCCCAAATGGGATACAACATGAATAGTATACGAAATCAATAAAAAGGCATCCCCAAGCGGGAGCTAGCTCTTCGTCAATCGACGGTCATAACCACACAAGCAATATAATATACAACGCCAAGGGCGAGGATCAAAATTCAAAAGGAAACTCAAAAACCATAAGAAAACCACATAAATACAACGCGCGACTCTAAGGTCGAAAGAATAAACATCACTGGTCTCTATCCCAAATAAATACATGTTTGGTTGATGGAACTTCTAGATACAACAGAATAATGATATACAAGATATATAATGGGGGTACGATACAAGTAAACCCACCTACTAGCAAATCACCCGAAGGAAACTATGCCCGCAAAGCCATAATGAAACCTGTACGGCAAACCTGCAAGAAACTGGGGCACAACGGGGGTGAGTTGCCAACTCGTGAATAGAAAAATATCTACGCACAGAAATCGCATAAATAACGCAACCTAGGTCAATGATCATAATATATCCTCAAATATATGAATAACACGTAGCCTATAACAAGGCTAGGGTAAATATCTAACCCGAGTGTAATCTCATGTGCCCGTGTCAGTGCCTCAAGTAGCAATATATCATATGAATGAGGTATGAATGCATGAAAATAGAATACATGTAAATGAAGAATTGTTTTCATAATTTAGTGAGATTTCCTTTGTATTTTTAAAATGAGGTATCATAATGAAATCAGCATAAAACAGTGCCTAGCATCGGCACAAAACGTAATCCCAATATCTCGATATCTCTGTATCACAGTCTCTGTACCTCAATATCTCGAAATCTCAATGTCTCAATCACGATATCTAGGGCGCCGTCAGTCCAGACCGGCCCCTACCATCCATCTCAAGACCACGACGGTATCCTCCGGATATCCGACGCGTCGGGTAAAATCACCGGTAGGTAGTGCTCCCCTGCCAGGCTCACATCGTCATCATCAAGCGCTTCTTGCCCCGGGGTACCTTACCGGGTCCACCATGTACCCGAAACGGTTCATCCTTCTCCTCGTATCGGGTCTCGAAATCCATCAGCAAACTCATGGTGGACGACTCATACATCATGAGAAAAACCGCACTTTTTATTTAAAAAGAGAGAAATCAGTTTATATAAGTTTTGCGGTTTTCCCCCCAAAATCCAGAAAATTTCATGGAAATCCGAATCCAAATCATCAATAGCATGTAAAAACCATGAATATAGGCATAACAATGAATAACAGTATGCATGAAGTGACAAGTAAATACTACAATGTTAAGCTGGCATATAAGGCAGGCACACTAATATCATGTCAAATTACTAACTAACAAGCTAAGTCAAGCAATAATATTTTCTAAGGTGTACGTGACATGGCAATTACCGATGAAGATGTGTGTGAGCCGGCAAGTAAGTGTACGTGGTACATACGCATCATCGGTAATGGTGCTGGTGTCCTAACAATATGATATCAACATTGCAATAAGAAATTATAACATAAGTATGCGATGCGAAGAGAACCACAATAATAAGCGAGAGCTGAATACTAGACGCAACTGTAACTAACCTGCATTAATCTAATATAAGTCCTACAAATGGTGCCTTTTGAAATAACACGAATCATGGGGTTTTGAAAATAGGGGCTACGGTGTTTTTATGAAAAGATACGTCTTTTGAAATATCCGTAGGATCCCTTGGGCTGTCTTTTAAAATACCCACGATTCGTTAGTTTTTGAAATAGGTAAGAATCGAATCTAATCTAACAACTAAACTAAACTAAAGGGCTAAGCTAACAAGCTGGACTACAGGTAAGGAAACCGCCTAACATCTGAGTCGATCCATATACATACCTGTATATATATTAGTCGATGATCCCGCCTCAATAATATCATATCCGATACCATATCTACAATCAGCCATCCCAAGTCAAGAGTGCGGATCAATCATCAAGATATAGCTCATACGTAAATCCGTCGTACGGCATCCCCAAATCTGGGTACGGGTCAATATCATATTCCTCACACCATTCCTCTGGTATCCTTTTTATTCAAGATCATAGTCTAGGGTACTGACCTATGTCTAGTACAATACTAATATCCTCAATATACCCATGATCTGACTACAGATCGACAATCTCGTACAAACCGATACCGTCAGCACATAGCATCATCAAGGGTATACATCGCCCGATACGGCCTAATAACAATATCCTAGCATATCATGCCTCATATCACGATCACATGTCGACCATTTTATTTATAACACTATTCACCCGTATCGCCGCCCCAAGATCCGCTATAACACCAGGACGTACCTCAAGTACGAATCCTGCCATATCACCGATATCACAACCACAAAACAAATCTCATCGACTCAGCTCAATCCCAAGTATCATCCTCAAATCCGTATGTGAACACATAGTCCCATACCCATGTGAACACATAACTATAAAGAATCTCATGAGCACATATAAAAAGGAATTTATGCAAGTATGTATGTGTGTATGTGTAGTGCAACACTACCCTAGGGTTCGGAACACTAAAGTAATCCAACACACCAATATCCATCCTAACATCGTTATTAATCCCAAATAACATATACTAATTGTTGGTGTGTATACGCATCCGTATACACCACCACGGACTGCGGGGGTGCTATACGCCATCCACCCGACTTCTCCCCGTAGATATAAATCTACTCACCTGGTCCTCGTTCGCCGGTGCCGACGTCGCCACGCGCTTGCTTGTCGTCTCGAAGTCCACATGAGGTACCTACATATCATAACGCACCATACCGCATTAAAATCCGACTCATGACCAAAACGACGCACGAATCCCACATAGGTCAAAACCTATGGTTGCTTTCGCAAATCGACCCAAAAACCCTCGACATCGGCGTACAAACGCCAAACCATCGAGAAAACTCCCAACACACTCATTTTCACATTCACGAACACTAATTTTAATATAAAATAGGTTAAAATTCACAAAAACCCCAATTTCACTTAAAAAGTCATTTTTCCGAAAATCTAGCAAGCACAATTCGCCGTTTTTGTAAAAAAACATGATGTTTTAACAATTCTAGTGACCAAGATGATAACTTAATATCTTAATTATGCCATAGAAACCATTACGTAAATTTTAAACCCACAATTTAATTCGATTTCAAAAACCTAGTTTGCAATATTAACCATTTTTAACAATTTTATAGCAAAATGCACAAACTACAATCTAGCTTGGATTTTCATGAACTAAAGTATTAAAATACACTTAATAATGTTAATGAAGTCATGAAAAAACCTAATTATATTTTTCTCATAATCAAATTCATGGTTTACAAAAACCTAGCTAGCAATATAGCTTAAATATTACAATTCCAAACTAACAATTTGCAACTAGAAATTTGATTAGGTTTTCATTTCACAATATGAAGAACTACAATTGCAACCACAATTACATACACAAAACCCTAACTTGAATTTCATAAACCCTTACTAAGTTTTTCCAAACATACAATTAAACCCAAATTAATAACTAATAATGCTTGATTTAAAGTATTCAAACAACAATTTAACAAAAGGTCTTGATTTATACCTCACAAGATCAAGGATCTAGCATGCAAATTCTAGCCTCCAAAAGCAGCTTCCATGCTCCTAGATCCATGTAAGTTTGGCTAATGAGAAATGGGTAGGAGTTGGATTTGGATTTTGGGATTTATTTGATGGATTTTGAGGCAATTTTTGAAGCAAAAGAGATGGAAAATGGGGGAAAAAGATGGGGGCTGTTGTAGCAGAATTTCGGCTGAGGAGGGAGTGGGGAGAGGTGTGGGGGAGTTGTGGAAAAGAATCCAAGTCAAAGCCCTCCCAAATTACCATAATACCCCCACCTACTTTACTATATATAAAAACCTTATTTTAACCCATTTCTTACATGATTTAAGGTCAAAAAGAGGGAAATAAAATTCTTGGGCTGCTACAATAGTGTGAGGCCGGCCAAGGGGAGTGAGGGTGAGTGTGAGAGACTTTACAAAAAAATTCTATGCAAAAAGACCCCCCACAATACCATATTTGCAAGTTTTAGTTCAAAATAACTATATTTTTGTTTTCCATATAATAAATCAATTAAAACTTGAAATAAAATATAAAAAAATTATATTGCAACTAGATTTTAATTAACATGATTTTAAAGATTAAAATTAGCCCATTTAAATTTGTATTTATCGCTAATTTAATGTATTTTCTTACCGGCTTAAAATAATATTAAAATAATTAATTTCGGAAAAAATTTCAGAAAATTTGAAATTTCAGCAGTGGCTCAATAAACACCAAATACTAGCAATTACATAGCTAGAATATGTATATTTAATTTTATAATAAAGATATTTGCATTTTGATTTTTTACAGAAAACCCCCTTATTTTACCGTTTTTTCGAAATTTCACCGAAACGATTTTCAAAACGTTACACCCTAGCTCATGGTTTATTCTCTACATGAGTTAGCCATGACATTCTTAACCCATGGTTGCATTTCTAACCTCATCACAATAATTATTTTATCACTTCATCTTCTTCTTCCTCCAAAAAAAAGCTTGCTAGCTTTTTCTTCGGTGATAAAAGATAGTGAGAAAAAGAAAACTAAAGAGAGAAAAATTCCTACTTCATCATTCTCTTCTATACTAGCCATAAAGAGAGCAAAATTCCTACTTCATCATCCTATTCTATACAAAGGTTGTAATCCCTATCACTTAGAAGTAAAGTTGTTTGCTTTATCGATTCCGTATGATTCTTTAGTTAACGATCTAGGGTTAGGTTTAGATAGAACGACAAAATATTTGAAATTGGTAAGGACGATGCCTCCCAAAACCTTGTTGTCGTGCTATACAACTCTACAGCGGTATCAGAGCCAAGCTAGAGAATTAGACGGATATAGTTAGTTTACGAAACCGAAATGAATCCGAAACTTGAAACCATATAACCTAGTTTCTGTGGATTTTCAAATGGTGTCAAAAAAATTTTAAACAACTGCAGAGTATTATATGTGATATAACATGAACACCGTCAAAATTTGAAGCTATTTGGCCATGAAGTGGCCGGCCACAATGCATGAAAAACCGAGCTCCTCGATCCAATTTTTGAATTTGGGCTTCAAATTTTCAAGGTGTTCTAGTCTCTGGGTTTTAGGGTTTCAGCTGTTGTTTGTTTTTGCTAAAATTTCATGTGATGTTAATTTTCTGCATAGGCAAATCGGACTATTTCGTATTCGTAATTCTAGTTTTGTTTCGGGTTATTTTAGACGGTGTTAAAAAGTTCGATCGGATATCAAATACCCACCTTAACCCTTGCCGGAAAATTTTCCAAGAGTTGGATTTTTTCGTAGTTAAAGAACATTAAAATATCGTGTAAGTAATGTGATGGACCCTCTAGAAGAACGAAAGCTTAACTCGATTCTGTGGCCGTCAGAACCACCACTAAACCCTAAGGTTTGTGGTAGTTCAGTGGTGCCACAGGTGAGGCATTGGTTGGCCCTTCTACAGCTGGTTCATTGGTACTGTGACATGTACTGATTATTTTTTAAAACTACGCTCAAGTGTTGAGCTTTTGGGAAATTTTGGGTGTTTGTTGATTCGATCGGAATGTTTAACGTCGTCTAGCTTTTTCTGAAATGCGATACAATATGTGGAATTCATATAGTTAGGCATGAAATCCGTAATATGTGATATTTCGGGTTTAAGATGTCTAGGGTGATTGTGGATTCCAAATGTTTTAGTTTGATATTTTCTTTTCTGCGACCGTAAGTGTAATATGTGGTGTATCGCCGGTTTCGTTTATATACATCAACGACAATTGGGATACGCATATTTACTTACGTTGATGACATATGATATTATGTGTTGCTTTGATATGTTATATTGGATCGTGGTGATTTGAATAGCCGGGAGTTTTATGTGAGATGCGGGTTTTTCATTTTCATTCATGTAAAATTCAATATATGTAATATTCTTTTATTGGGGCACTTCCGGGTTGAGGATGTTGTCACCATTGTATATTATTTACTTTTCCGCATTAGGATAGACCCAAGGAGGAGAGCACAAGCAACCGGGTTCTAGGGTCCAGTGAGAGGCCATCTCGAGGAGTCGAGACCGGGTCTCCTAACCCTAGAATTGGGAGGGTTACTTGTTGCTCTCGTAGGGGTCTGGGGATGTGGGTTTGGCTATTCATCGTGACCGTGGAATCCGTATTTTATACAGGCTCAAAATAAAACACGGACCTTCTAGTATATCCAATATTTCATATGTTATCTTCTGCTGCTGATATTCTGTGATGTGATCATTTTATATGCGTGAGACGAATGCTTTATTATTGTATATATGATATATAATAAACGTTGCTTATGTTTTGCACCCGCGCTAGTCCCGTCCCGGTATGCCGTTAGTTAAGTAACCTAACGGTGCATAACGGGACACGGTGGCGAATGCTGATGGCATAAGCGTACGTTGTATTTTCGTTTCTTCTGTGATACTTAGGAAGCATAATTGATAGGACTTCGTTAATGAGATTAATGAAAGAAAAAGAAACCTAAAAGATGTTGTAGAATCAAATTTTTCAAAAAGGGTAGCTCTAGTTTTTGCTTTGCATAGCGGTATTCCTTGTAGAATATCCAGCACCTTATTCGATAAGAAAAGAGCCGAGATCCCTTCACCGGGAGTGACCTCTTTAGTGAAACTAGCAGATGGTACAACTCACTCGGTTTTGTTTTTGATTGCTTATATAGTTCTTGCTTTGCATAGCGGTATTTATGAAATATCCTGCAACTTATTCGATAAGGAAAGAGCCGAGATACCTTCACTGGGAGTGACCTCTTTAGCGAAACTAGTAAAAGCCTCAAAAACACTCATTTTCAAAATCACTTGTTTCTACAACGATATCAAGTTCATTACGCAAAAGGTTTTCTGAAAAACCTGTCGTTACCCTCCGTCATTTCAGATAAGTAATATTAGTATCCGTGCTACGGTAGTTTGGCCTGCGTCAAGGCGTGGTGTACGGTAGCTGATTAATACTTATCTGTAACATGAGATGCGATTGGTTTAGGGTATTCGTACGACGTTGTTTGGCCTGCGTCAAGGGTCGTACGGGTGGGTTTAATTCAATCAGGAAATGCACGGGTTGAACTTGACTAGCGGACTATGGGTTGTTTGGCCTGCGTCAAGGTCATAGTACGCTAGGGGTAAAAAGTATTATCGGAAATTTCAAGTGTTTAAATTTGCAATGAGATTTCATACCTTCTATGAGATAGTTGGATCCTGATACCCACTGTGAGTAAGAGTTACTCCTGGAAGAGTTTTACACATCACAATTAGCCAATCAAGTAGGTTTCTAGAAAGGTGTTAACGGGGTTATGCCTCTGCGAAAACAAGGTTTATTTTAATTAGGTCCATGTGAAAACACGGGGAACCTCTCTCAAAGTACCAATACTGGCCTGGCTGAAAGATTGGCGAACTTGTAAGGTGTAATTAATCCCAGCTAGTCTTACCTTTTAGGGTTTGAAGGAAGATTTGATAAAAATAGTGGGAGCCATCCTGATTAGATAAGATAATAACCAATCTAATCTTGCAAGAGCATACGCTAAAGTATTTTCTTCTCTCTCTCCAGGTAGCGACCATGTCAGGCCTTAATCAAGATAATAATATGGATGTATTGACCGAACCCGCTTGTTATACTGAGCAGGGAAACGTTGGTCCCGCTCCAACTTATAATTGTTATAAGTCCGAGCAGGGAATAGGGACATATCCGGAATCCCACGCCGCCCAAACGAAGAATAAGCATGCTGATGCATCTTCTTCGGATGTGTTAGTTATCGAGAACTGTTTCTTAGTTCACTCTACGTCCTGGGTATTAGATATCGGATCGGGATCCCGCATATATAATATGTTATATAGGCTAAGAAAAGATAGGGAACTGGGAAAGGGTGATCATTCCGTAAGAGTAGAGAATGGTGCAAATGTTGCAGCCAAAGCAGTTGGCGAATATCACCTTATATTACCAAATGGTATTACATTGATTCTGAACGAATGCTATTACATACCGACCATGATATGCAATCTTATATCGGTTTCTTTATTAAGTAAAGAAGGATATAATTTTGTAGTACAGGATAATATTATGAACATCTTCCTGAATCAAAAGTTGATTGGATCAGGCTCGTTAAATAATGGCATATACGTTCTAAATCAAACCACAGTTCTTAACATACAAAACACACACAAGAGGAAGAGTTCAGAAATGAACGAATCCTTCTTGTGGCATTGTAGACTAGGTCACATCAATGCGACACGACTAGCTAAGTTACATAAGGATGGATATTTGAATCCGTTCGAATTTTCATCTTATGAAACTTGCCAGTCTTGTCTCAAAGGAAAGATGACCAAAACTCCGTTTAGTGGACACGGAGAAAGAGTTAATGAACTCTTGGGACTGATACATAGTGATGTATGCGGTCCCATGTCTACACATGCCAGGAATGGTTCTTCGTACTTCATTACATTCACTGACGATCTCTAAAGATACGGACATGTGTTCCTATTGAAACACAAGTCTGAAGTTTTTGAGAAATTCAAAGAATATAAGCACGAAGTCGAGAACCAAACGGGTAAAAGTATTAAAATCCTTCGATCTGATCGAGGAGGAGAATACTTGGGCAATGAGTTCCTGGAATATCTAAAAGAGAATGGGATTCTCTCTTAGCTTACTCCTCCATATACACCACAGCACAACGGTGTATCGGAACGGAGGAATCGCACCCTATTAGATATGGTGCGCTCTATGATGAGCACCGCTGAGTTACCTATTTCCTTTTGGGAATATGCACTGGAGACAGCTACAGACCTATTGAATATGGTTCCCACCAAATTTGTGCCTACCACTCCATATGAGATATGGAAAGGAAAAAGACCATATCTTAATTATGTTAAGATATGGGGTTGTCCGGCATATGTGAAAATACAAAATCCGGACAAGCTCGAGGTAAGGTCGGTTCTCTGCAAGTTTATAGGATATCCCAAGCATTCGCGAGGGTATATCTTCTACCACTCCGAGGAACAAAAGGTGTTTGTTTCTCGACATGCCACTTTCTTAGAAAAGGATTTTCTTATGAAATAAATTAGTGGTAATGAGGTAGAACTGGAAGAAGTTCCAGTAGCACAGGCTACAATTGACGATTTGGTGGAACCAGAGGATTCAATAGCTCCCAGCGAACCTCAGCCTCTCCGCCGATCTAGTAGGGTTCCTCATCTACCTGAGAGATACTACGGTTTTCTCATTGATGGTGGAAGCGAGGATTGCATCATGGAATATGATGACCCGACTAGCTTCGAGCAGGCCATCACGAGTGGAGACTCTGTGAAGTGGCTGGATGCAATGCGATCTGAGATGGAATCCATGTACACCAACAAAGTATGGACTTTGGAAGTTGCTCCTGAAGGGGTAAAACCCATTGGGTGCAAATGGATCTTTAAGAAGAAACTTGGTGTAGATGGAAAAGTTGAGACTTTCAAAGATAAATTTGTTGCAAAAGGTTTTCGTCAACGACCAGGTGTGGATTATGATGAAACCTTTTCTCCAGTGGCTATGCTTAAGTTCATCCGGATTTTACTTGCTATTGCTGCATACCATGACTACGAAATCTGGCATATGGATGTTAAGACCGCCTTTCTAAATGGTGATTTAGAGGAGTGTGTGTACATGACTCAGCCAGAGGGCTTCGTAGATAGTGGGAGCAGCGGAAAGGTGTGCAAGCTACTTAAATCCATATACGGGTTAAAGCAGGCATCGCGGAGTTGGAACATCTATTTTGATGTGGTAGTCAAAGAGTTTGACTTCATCAAGAACGTAGATGAACCTTGTATATACAAGAAGTTGGCAGAAAGTAAGGTTGTCTTCTTCGTATTGTACGTAGATGACATACTCTTGATAGGAAATGATGTTCCTATGCTGCACTCGGTAAAACTCTTCTTATCACATAGATTCTCAATGAAAGATCTAGGTGATGCCTCCTGCATTTTGGGGATTAAGATCTATAGAGATAAATCAAAACGGATACCGGGATTGTCCCAATCCAGGTACATTGACACCATACTAAAGAGATTTAGTATGGAAGAATCCAAGCTTGGGAATTTACCCACGATCTCTGGACTCACTCTCTCCAAAGAGATGTCTCCTGAGACTGATTTGGAAAGAGCTCGCATGCAAGGGATATCCTATGCTTCGGCAGTAGGCTCTATCATGTACGCGATACTATGTACCAGACCCGATATAGCATACTCACTAAGTGTAGTGAGTAGGTATCAAGCAGATCTAGGAGAGAGTCACTGGACAGCTGTGAAGAACATTCTCAAGTACTTGAGAAGGACTAAAGAGATGTTCTTGGTGTATGGTAACGGTGAACTCCAAGTGGAGTCCTTTACCGATTCGAGCTTCTAAAGTGATAAGGACGACTCTAAGTCACACTCAGGATTTGTCTTTACCCTCAATGGAGGGACGGTTTGTTGGAAGAGTTCTAAACAGGAAACCTTGGTGTTCTCGCCAAAAATTTCTGCGCAAAAGAGTCCAAGGTATCAAATGGCAGCGATACGCTTAAGAAAATGCGAACCAGTATTTTGACAAAACTCCCGAATGAGAAACAGCTAAATTCTGATGGTATCAAAAGTGTCTCGAAAAACTCTTCGATTTGATATATTATGGACCTCATAATTCATCCGGGATCAAAAGTTATGAGGCATCACGTACCCACACGTGACCGGGCATCACGTGCCCACACGTAACCATTTACAGGCAAAGTCTGTAGGCACTGAATAAAATAAATAATTAAATGGAGACACATGCCAACACGTGATGGGCCTTTAAACCCACTGAAAGGGATTAAAAGATATAATAAAATAGCAAGGAATACCCCAATGGGGCATCACGTGCCCACACGTGACCAGAGGTCACGTGCAGACACGTGACCAGAGGTCACGTGCAGACACGTGATAGGTTCCTAAGCTTTCTGAACTAATAGAATTAAATTTTAACTGAGGGAAATCAAAATCCCTAATATTTCCCTAGATCTTTCTAAACAAAAAGATTACGCTCTGTAAAGTGGAGCACCGTTGAATTAAAAATCCAATGGTGATTAAAAATCACCAATTTATAGAAAGATTCTATACAAGGAAAGATTTCCCTGAAATTCACCAAAAATAACAAACAGAATATCTTTCGGATTAAAAATCCAATGGTGAATAAAATTCACCGAGTAATCTAAAAGATCAGGTTGGTTACAAAATCAATTAAAATCTTTCAATGAAAAATTGACTAAATAAACTGATTCTTTTCTTTCTCCTATAAATAAGAGCTAAGAAGAGAAGAGAAGGATCCTTGGAAATTCTTTTTGGAGATATACAACAACAGAGGAAAAAAAGAGGAGAATTTAATTCTCAAGAGAAAAGAAGATTTCTTCAGAAGAGAGAAGAAACCCTAGGTGAGAAAGGGGAAAGATATCTAAGATCCATAAAACAAAAGAGAATTTAATTCTCAAATTAAGAGTTTAACTCTTCTGAATAAAAACTTAGTTCTTCCTTTGGTTGAAGATCTGCAGAAGCAGATCTCTCCACAAGTTGAGAATTTAATCATCATCGGGGAGATTCTGCCATGTAGATCCAAAACTTAGAGA
This sequence comes from Agapanthus africanus, assembly GCA_030015575.1. Taxonomy (NCBI): domain Eukaryota; kingdom Viridiplantae; phylum Streptophyta; class Magnoliopsida; order Asparagales; family Amaryllidaceae; genus Agapanthus; species Agapanthus africanus. The sequence continues at coordinate 235,299 of JASDDO010000302.1, forward strand.
GAGAATTTAAGTTTAAAGAATTTAATTCCCCCAAATTCATAGGAATTTAATTCCTCCCAATGAAAACCTAAGGTTTAACCCTACATAAGAATTTAATTCTTCCAAATTCACAGGAATTTAATTCCTCCAAATGAAATTAGGGTTTAACCCTACATAAGAATTTAATTCTTCCAAATACATAGGAATTTAATTCCTCTAAATGAAACTAGGGTTTAACCCTATAAAAGAATTTAATTCTTAAAATAAGAGACTTGAAGCTCTCCATGCACGTAAAGATCAAGTATCCAACATGATCACGTGGTAACACGTGACCCTTCATCCCAATGAACAAAAAGGAATGAATAAGGCATCCTCACGTGCCCCCACGTGACCCTTTAATGGACTCCTCAAAATAAGAAGAAATTAGCCCATAAGCAATGCCTCACGTGTCCCCACGTGACCCTTGATAGACACCCCTTTCAAAAGAATAAAATAGGGGAAAACAGAGAAATTGATGCCCGACGCAAAGGCATTGTCACGTATCCACACGTGATAATTTCAAAGACTAAAAGTGTTTAGCACTTATCTGAATATTCTGAGAACAAAATAAAAGAAGTCTGGCCCCATCTTCAGATGCCCCACGTGACCCCACGTGACCAATTCAAGTTTAGTGTTTAACACTACTTTAAGCGTTTCGTCCTTAGTGTTTAACACTATTTTCAGCGCATCACGTGGGGGCACGTGATAGCCGAATACCCTCTAGTGACTAATACTATTTTAAAGCCAATCTTAGCCCAAATTGGCTAAGTTTTTCCAGAGGCAAATCTCATCTTCAAATGAACCTTAAAAATCCAGAGCCATAATGAATGGTTAGTGCTCAACCAAAGACAAAAAGTTGTCAGAGCCTCCAAACCCCTGTTTAGCATCGCTAAATAACGCGGGGCTGAACCCAGACAAATGTTCAACAGTCCAACAAAGGGCCAACATTTCAAACTTAATTGGACTTAGCCCAAGTTGGCCATAAGTCCTCAATTCAGATTTAACTGAGCCAATGTGCTCACAATCTAATTAATTGATCTTAGTCCCAAATTGGACTACAGATTTCCCAATCAACTTTGGTTCAAGGGTACATCTCTTCACTCCTCTGATATTTGTCGTTGTAATCCTTCAACGTCTTCAAAGAGGTGACGGGTCCCGACAACCAGACATTCCATGGACTGTGGGGTCCTTAAACTCATGGACTATGATGTCCTTAACCTTGGACTGTGGGGTCCTTTAAACTCATGGACTATGAAGTCCTTAACCTTGGACTGTGGGGTCCTTTAAACCCATGGACTATGATGTCCTTAACCTTAGACTGTGGGGTCCTTAAAACCCATGGACTATGATGTCCTTAACCTCGGACTGTGGGGTCCTTAAGCCCATGGACTATGATGTCCTTAACCTTTATAGACTATGATGTCTTTAAACTGGACCGAGATGTCCTTAAACTAACATTGGACCGTAATGTCCTAAAACTAATCGACCATAATGTCCCTAAACTAAACAATAGAGCCTGAATGCTCTTTTGTTGGATCTAAACGATCCCGTTAAGTTGATCTTAGTCTAAAATTAGACTAACGTATCCTTAACATACGTTTAAGTTGATCTTAGTCTCAAATAAGACTAACGTATCCTTAAACCCAACCACCAAACCCAAATCTAAGAAGATACGGATTTGGACTAATCCACGCCCTACGGGCGACAACATAAATTAGTCTCCGTATACAATCCACGGGCAACCAAAAACAAAATAAACACACACGACACGAAGTGACCATCTGGAGAAGGAGAAAGTGGTTACCGCGATGTGGTAGCGTAATTAACTGCAGGGGCTTGCGCCTGCAGGGAAGAGCGTCCCCACAATCAAAAACCCCTCAACGAGGGGGAATCTGACGAAGTTTGCTACATCGGCCGCATCCGTTTAAACCTTCAATACACGGTGCCATAAATCAACTTGGCATCTTCGGAGAGGTGGAAGGATAGCACCAATTAGCATCTGGCCCCAAATTCAGGCAACACGAACCTATGCGGTTCCGTCTCTGTATTCGGAAGAGAACACGTGGCAGACTCGACGATGGAGGCTGAATACATCGCTGCCAACGATGCTGTCAAAGAGGCTGTCTGGATGAAGAAGTTCATAACTGAACTTGGAGTGGTTCCATCCATTGAACATCCAATACCTTTGTATTGTGATAACAATGGAGCTGTGGCTTTGGCCAAGGAACCCAGGTCCCATCAGAGATCCAGGCATATTTTAAGACGGTATCACCTGATCCGGGAGATAGTTGATCGCCATGAGATTGAGGTCAGGAGAGTTGACACGAAGGACAACACTGCGGATCCACTCACGAAGTCCATACCCCAGATACAATTTGAGAAACTCTTCGGGATGTTGGGTATGAGATACTACAACAGCTGGCCTTAGTGCAAGTGGGAGATTGTTAGTTATGAATATGCCTTAGAGGCCATTATTGTACACATGCTGTATATTATAGTGGATGCTTGGATATATATAGAGAGGACTTTCTTGCTCGATATGATAGTATGCTATCTGGTTTCACTTTGTCTTAACATGTTGACTTGTATTGAGTTACTGTCTTGCTCTCACATGTTGATAAAGCCCTTATGATATGTACTTAACTACCAGGACTATGATGCAGATCATACTAGTAGGGCCAGGGTAGTCCACGAGTACATCCTATAATCGTTCCTAGTCGAGGGTGTATCGAGACAGGGAATCGATACTCCAGAGTAGACTAGCGTATACGCATCTTGACCCATATGATGGGCGATGGATGATCCCACATCCATTGGTGTTTGACATAAAAGATGGTGTACGGGTGCTCAGTGGAGACTGGGTACACTGAACGGACTCGCCGAGAACTTCTAGATGGTATTATACCTATTATCAGATACCAGTTCTCTGGTGACACTGGTACAGGTTAATCTGTAGACCCGGGATTGTCATAGAGTCTTGTGTGATTCCCACTGTGCTTTGATTTCCACCTTACCACGTTCATGAGAACGTGCAAAACGGTGGATTTTGGGTACAGTCCTGAATCACATGGAGACAATGAGCGATAGGAGGGGTTTCGTCTCTCCCGTTATTGGGGGTTGATGTTGCGCTGTGTTCGATTGGCTATAACTGGAAGTCCCTGGCCAGGGCTGATATGGAGATATACTGGTAAGTGTTATCAGTAGTTTCTCGACCCGTTATTAGCCTCACATCGACACGACTTATCGGTTACTTGGGTCTGACGTTTACCACCCCTAGACTGGATATGTGACATATCAGACGAAGAGACCGGACTGTACAGTAGTGTTACTGATTGGATTAGCAGGAGTATGTACAGGCTTGCTTGTTGATCTTCTGATCGCTCAATACCCGGATGGCTGTTACATTTAGCTGACCGCTTGCAGCTTGTTGGTGTTTGATAGGATCATCACCTACTGCCGGCGTATTGACGAGTCTTTAGAGTCCTACACAGAGATTTCCTGGCTCAGGCGAAACGGAGTAGGAGCACATGTGTGATATGTGCGGCACCGAGATTGATACGTGTATGTGATACCGTATTCTATTCTCGCGACTTGTGACATTGGTCGGTTATATGTGATATAGTCGGGTTATCGGATCAAGTGTTGATTCGATAAATTGTTGCATTTGATATTAGTCGGTTATATGTTCAATAGCCGGATTATTAAATCAAGTATTGATTTAATAATTTCATGTAAAATTATATATTTGATATATTAAATTACATTAACTAATATTCTCTCACTTAAGTATTTCATTTTCTCACATTTGGATGCATTTAACATATATGTGATATATGTTTATTGTATTCTTTTCTTTTGTTACATAATTATATATATGTGATATGTATAATTGTAACATGCTAGGTCATAAATGCAACTAGGGTTTATGAGAGTTAAACCATGCTAGGGTTAAGATTAGGGTTTACTTTTTATTTTGGATAATTCAAAATGTGTGGATTTATCCTAAGATATTTATCATAGTTGACTAAGTCCACCCTTTTGATATTTCTAAGATATTTATTAACCTAATCCTAACCCTAGCTCATGGTTAATTCTCTACATGAGTTAGCCATGGCATTCTTAACCCATGGTTGCATTTCTAATCTCATCACAATAATTCGTTTATCACTTCATCTTTTTCTTCCTCCAAAAAAAGCTTGCTAGCTTTTTCTTTGGTGATAAAAGATAGTGAGACAAAGAAAACTAAAAAGAGCAAAATTCCTACTTCATCATCCTCTTCTATACTAGCCATATAGATTAGCGTGTTAGCTTCACTAATCCCTAATTAGTGAAGGAATAGCTTGGGTTTGTGTCTCCTCAAAATAGATCATCTTGGATTGTGAAGACTTCAAGCAAGTATGAATCATTCACCTCATGGAGCCTCTCTAAAGTCCGGGTGCTTGATGATCCCAGCGAAGGGACCACAACTTGGAGCTTATGAAGCGAAGGAACGGACTACAAAGGTTGTAATCCCTAACACTTAGAAGTAAAGTTGTTTGCTTTATCGATTCCGTATGATTCTTTAGTTAACGATCTAGGGTTAGGGTTAGATAGAACGGCAAAAAATTTGAAATTGGCATGGACGATGCCTCCCGAAACCTTGTTGCCGTGCTATACAACCCTACACGTGAGGCGCTTGGCGCTGGTTTTTCTTCGTGTATTATATTTTGAAGAGTTCAATTCTCTGTTCTTTTCTGGATCTTTGATCCCCAATAGCAAGTTCATCCCCATGAGAATTAAATTCTCATTTATGGGAGACTTGTCTCATGGATCTCAGATCCAGGGAAAGAACTAAGTTCTTTAGGGTTAAACCCTTGGCTATGCAGATGAGATACCTCCAAGAGTGGTATTCTTCTTTCTTCCCTCTTAAAACTTTCTTCTTGTTTGCTCTAAAGCTTATGGGGGGTTTCTTTGTAGAAGACTTGAAGTCTTGGGTCCTTTATATAGTGGAGACAAGTTTGTTGATTTAGTTAAAAAAATCTCTCGTTGAGAGATCTCTAATTGATTTGGGGATTTTATCTGCCGTTGGATCTTTGATCCAACGACTTCTGTTTTACAGAAGACATCTTTCTTGTTTTTAACAAGATTAGGGAAATATTTCCCCATACAGAATTTTTCTGTATATATGGGTGATTTTTAATCACCATTGGATTTTTTAATCCAACGGCACTCTGTTTTACAGAGAGTATCTTTCTTGTTTAGAAAGATTTGAGGAATATTTTCTCAACAGAATTTAATTCTGTATTTTGATGATTTATCATCTCCGTTGGATCTTTGATCCAATGGCTCTGTTTAACAGAGAGGTTTTAGTTCTAGCGCTGGCACCCTCGTGCGAGGCACGTGAGGCTCTGCCTCAGAGTTTTAAACTCTAGGCGTTGCCGCCCTCGTGCGAGGCACGTGAGGCGCTGCCTCAGAGTTTTTAACTCTTGGCGATGGCGCCCTCGTGCAAGGCACGTGAGGCGCTGCCTTTTAAATTTTGAATAGAACTTTGCTCTTTTATTGGGGAAACAGGTTTGATCAGCTGATTCGCAAACAAGACAGAGTCCAAGCCTCCTTCGACAATCTCTCCTGAAATGACCCAGTCGTTGGCAGTAATCACAAAACACCCTTCCTTTCTGCTCAGGTACGACGGGATTCTTCATAGGCACAACGCCTCGCCTGTTCACCGGGATACCTCTGCGTATAGGAGCTCGGTTTGGCGTAAACGCCGTCTTCCGCACTATGACGTCTTGTTATTGCGTACTCTTCGCTTTCTCCGATAAACTCTGCTCCCTGGCGGCCTTGAGAACTTGTGAGAAAGTGGTCAATCTCAGATATATAATGTGTCTCTGGATCTACACATCCAAGATGCGCATGAACCTTCGTGCCCTATTTGCATCGTTGGCAACCAAAGGTCCTGCAAATCGACTGAGCCGCATGCGCATAGTATTGTCTATGTAGACAATAGGTTACGTCCATCAGGACAGCAAGTCAGGATTGTCGGCATTAGTAACAAGATCAAAGTATCAAGTCAAGTAGTGTATCAGGGCATGTCATGTTGTGTGTATGTATCAAGTGAACACCAAATGTAAAACTGTAAATGATATCGGGATCACGGTAAATAGTGCTGATATCAGGATGCATATGTATCTATCTGTAATAACCTATATATATCTATGACTACTTATGATGCAAGCTAGGTAACATGTCATGATAATATAATAGTGAAATGACATCAGGGTGTTCCGGCAAGTAATTAGATATGAAATTGTCAGTGTGGATACGTACGGGTATCGTAAAATGGTAAAACTGTAACATGGTATACACAATTAAACTACATGTAATATTTTTATTCATATGGATATAAATATAGTAGTATAGCATGTAACAAGATAAACTTGCCTCGGAAACAACGGTCGATGTGTAGGCGGCTTGGTGCGACATGACATGACACGGTGCGTGAAATGGCATGACACGGTGCATGGCATGGCATAGTTTGGGTACGGTGTATGGTCTGGTGGTGATCTGGTGCATGGTCTGGTGGTGGCACAGTCGTGATCTGGTGGTGGCACGGTCGTGACATGGAAGTGGTGATGGTATGATTTTGGTATTGTGGTGGTACTGTGGTGATTGTATAGTTCGTCTGGATCGTCTAAAACTTGCGCGACTCCGGTGAGACGGGAAAAACAAGAATCAAGAAAATAAAAGAGAAGAAGAAGAAGAATGAGAATGGGTGTGGCTTGGCTCTGGCTTGGGGTTCTGGGATAAAGGAGAAGGAAAGGTAACGACGGGGTCAGGGTGATCTCCGGCGATGAGAGGTCTGGGTTGGGCTGTCGGGTGTCAGGGCTGTCGGGTGTGGGTGATGGTGGTGTCAGGGTTGGAGAGAGGGGAGAGGAAGAGGGAGTAGTGAGGGTGAAGTCGAGGTCGGGGTGGTGAGGTGACCGGCGGCGAGGGGTACGGGCGATGGGTGTTGCTGCAGGGTCGCGGGGTGCTGTGCACCGTTGGAGTTTTTGGGTTCTCGTTGGGGATGAAGGGAAGAGAGGAGGTAGTGGTGATGGTGGTGATGAGGGCGGTGAGATAAGGGTGGTGTCGACAGCGAAGTTTTCCGGCGGTGGAGGTGATGGGTGCAGTGGGTTTCGTCGGGGTCGTGGGTTGAGGGAGCTCGGGGAGAAGGAGAGATGAGAGGTTGAGGGGATGATGACGAGGGCGAGGAGGTGATGAAGGTGAGGGTGAGGAGATGGTGAGGGAAGGTCGTCGGCGACGAAGGCGAGGCAGCTAGGGTTTGGGTTTCTAGGGGGTTTTGTCGGGGCGGCAAAGAAGAAGAAAAGAGGAGGGAGAGAGAAAGGAGTGGGTGTGTTTAGATAAATTAATATATATAATTATATATATATATATATATTAGGGGAGAGAGAGACCGAGGATTGGAAAATATTAGATTAGGGGGGGGAGAGAGAGACCGAGGATTGGAAAATATTAGATTAGGGGGGAGAGAGAGAGATTATAGTTAGATATTATTTATTATACATTACGTATATATATATAAACTAAACTGTTGGGTTTTGATAGTTTAGGATTATAAAGAAATATTATAATATATATATATATCCTGGGTGTAAACAATTAAAATAAAACTGCTCCGAAAAATACCTAGCTTGTGTCTAAAAATTTAGTTTTAAAATACGGTTAATATACGTATCAATCAAAACCATTATGCGATGTCCGATTAAAGAAAATGCATACCCCCAAGAACGGATATACGTAAATGCACGTAGCAATCCAAAATGAGTCTGTTTCACTTAATGGGACAAGAATACGATGTCAGGATGCAACCATAGGGTATGGGGTATGATGCAGGCCATGCTAAATATTTAAAATATTATATTTGGTTATAATTTGTATTATTTAAAATATATGCAGATACCAAATATATGATACAGGTATATAATATTGGATATATGTATGCCCTAGAGGCCATTTTATGACAGTGGATATATATATATACACACACAGAAGACTTTCTTGCTCGACATGATAGTATGCTATCTGGTTACACTTTATCTGATATGTTCACTTGATCATATTTTTATTCATTTGTACATATTGATAAAGCCCTGAGGATATTTGCTTGACTACTGTGATTATGATGGAGATTATACTAGTGGGACATGCGTAGTTTATAAGTATATCCTGAAATGTCCCTAGTCGTGAGTGTATCGAGACGGGGCATCAATATTCCAGAGTAGACTAGCATATACGATACTAGACCTATCAGATGGGCGATGGGTGTTCCCACATCCATTGATATTTGACATCGAGATCGTATGCGGGTGCTCAGTAGAGACTGGGTACACTGGACGGACTCATCGAGAACTCCTATATGGTATTATATCTATCGTCGGATAGCAGTTCTCAGGTGACACCGGTACAGGTTAGTCTGTAGACCCGAGATCGTCATAGAGTCTCATGTGTTCTCCCACTGTGCTTTGATTTCCACCCTACCACGGCTCTACTGAGTCGTGCAAACAGGTGGCTTTTGGGTACAGTTCCGAGACATGTGGAGGCAATGATCGATAGGAGGGGTTTCGTCTCTCCCGGTATTGGGGGTTGATGTTGTGCAGTGCTCGATTGGCTATATCAGTAAGTCCCTGGCCAAGGCTGTTGAGATTTACTGATAAGTATTATCAGTAGTATCTTGGTTTGATTATAGGCCATATATCGGCATGACTTATTGAGTTATTGGGGTCGACGATGCCATCCCTAAACTTAATATGCAGCATATCTGACGAAGAGACCGGACTGTACAGTAAGTGTTACCGGTTGGCTCGACAAGTGTTTTGACAGGTTCGCTTGTTTTTCTTCTGCTCGCTCAATACCCGGGTGACCGCTACGTTTAGCTGACCGCTTGCGGCTTGTGGGTGTTTGATATGATCGTCGCTTACTGCCGGCATATTGACGAGACTTAGAGTCCCACAAAAGGGTTACCTAGCTCAGGCGAAATGATATGGGGTGCATATGGAGATATGTGCGGGTGTCTGATTAAATGCGTGTATGTGATACCGCATTGTAATCTGGCGTTTTCTTTTGGTCGGGTCGTATGAGATATGACCGGTATATTAAATCAATTGTTGATTTAATATTAATGACCATTAGTCTTTTCACTTATAACCTTTTCTTTATTTATTGTATGCATGAATGTATGTATGTACATATGTTGATACGAATGCACACATGCATGCATACATGTGTCATGGTGATGATACATTGGAGTTGGCTATGCAAGAATCACATGGTTTAAATATTTATTTATTTTGATTATTGATTAAAGAATTGATTATGATTATATCATGGTTACTTAGTTTCTACACACTTCCATTGTTGACTTTGACTTGAACCATGGTTTAATTACTACACTTAAACCATGGTTTAGTCTCTACACTTAACCATGATTTATTCCCTACACTTATTCTTTAACCAATTAACAAAATATCTAGATATTTGTAAACCATGGTTATGAGTGAGTAGACTCTCTCATATATTGTTTATTCTTTTTCTTTTTGGCATAACATTATTTTGAGCTTGCTTAGCCTCCTCCTTCTTCTTCTTTCTCATTACCTTACTACCTCTTGATTAGTGAGAGAAGGAGATAAAAAAGAAAAGATTTTTAAGTGAGATCCAAACCCACATCACCAATCTACACTAGTTTAGCCCACTAGTTTAGGTTGTTTTGCATCACTTCTACTTGTTCTAGTGAAGTAAGGAGCTTGAGCCAAGGAACTCCGCGGTGGATCGTCGTGGACAAAGAAGGACTCGAGCGGACCCATCCATACACCGAGTTGAACCAAGGAGTCTAGCAAGGAGGTCTACAAATGTTATATTTACTTTCACTTAGTGTTAGACTCTTGTTGTAGTATGAGATACTACTTTGTTATTTTAAATTTCTAGTTTGATCCTAGGTTAGTTTTCTTAGCACCCTAAAAAATTAAATTGTAGCATGTTTGATGCATTACAAACCCTTGTGAGGTGCTAAGTAAACCCAACAGTGGTATCAGAGACAAGTTAGAGCATTAGAGTAACCTAGACGACGTTAAACCACTTCGAACAAACATCGATTGCCCGAAAATACCACTCTCTGGAAATTTTTCAAAATGTTGGAAATTTTCACATTAAAAATATTCAGAAAATCATGCAGGTAATTCTATGGACCCTCTAGAAGAACGATACCCTAACTCGATTAAACGACCGCGGAACCGCGGCAAAAACCTGCTTTTGGCGGCGGTTCCGCGGCGCCGTTTGTGAGGCTCGGGTCTGCCCTTCTACGGTTGGTCCATAGGTACTGTGGCATGCTTCTGGGTAATTTTAATTCTGCTCAGGTGTTGAGCTTCTCTGTGGATTTTTGGGTCATTGATCGATCGATCAAATAGTTTAACATCGCCTAGTTTATGAGCATATGTTGACATTAGATGTTATATGTTGCTGTGAAATGATGTATAGGATCGTCGTGATGAATGGCCGGGGGTTTTATGTGAGATGAGAGTTTTCTTTTCATTCATGTAAAAATTCATTTGTATGTAATATTATTTTATTGGGGCACATCCGGGTTGAGGATGATGTTTCCTTCGATGTATATTATTTATTTTTCCGCATTAGAATAGACCCAAGGTGGGGAGCACAAGTTACCGGGTTCTAGAGTTCAGTGGGAGGCCATCTCGAGGAGTCGAGACCGGGTCTCCTAACTCTTGAATTGGTAGGGTCGCTTGCCGCTCTCGTAGGGGTCTTGGGTGTGGGATTAACTATTCATCACGACCTTGGAACCCGTATTTTCTATCGTTGGCTAAATATAAAATACGGAATTCCTAGTATATCCTATATTTTCATATATAAGCTTTTGCTGTTTATATTCTGTGATGTGATCGCTTGATATATCTGAGACGAATGCAATATTATATATGAGATATATAGTAGGCATTGCTTATGTTTTGCACCCGTGCTAGTCCCGTCCCAGTATGCCGTTAGTTAAGTAACCAAACGGTGCATAATGGAACATTGTGGCGAATGCGGATGGCATAAGCGTACGTTGTATTTTCATTTCTTTTCTGTGTTTGGTTTAAGGACTTAAATGATGGGACTACATTAATATGATTAATGTAAGGAAAAATAAACCTAAAAGATGTTGTAGAATTGAATTTTAAAACCCACTCGGTTTTTTGTGAAAAAGCTACATTTCAAAATTGCGGAGGATAAGCCACTCCTTTTGAAAACAGTTTGATTCTACAATGATATCAAGTTCAAAGCGTTAAAGGTTTTCTTAAAAACAATCCGCAACCCTCCGTCATTTTAGAAAGTAGAGTACTTAGTATTCGTGCTACGTTTGTTGACTATAGTTAAGACGTAGTGTATGGTAGCTAAGTGATGTCTTCCTACACTGCATATGATGCAGATTAATTAAGACATTCATATGACTTTGTTGACCATAGTTAAGGGTCATGTGGGTGGGTCTAATTAATCATGAAATGAAGGGTAGAAGTTGACTAGTGCTTGTGATTTGTTGACCATAGTTAAGGTCATAAGTGCTAGGGGTAAAAACCATATCGGGAGTTTCAAGAGTTGAAATTTGCAATGAGATTGCATACCTTCCATATGATGGTTGGATCCCGATCCCAATGTGAGCAAGAGTTGCTCCCAGGAGAGTTTTACACTTTACAATTAGCTAACCCATTATGTGTCTAGAAAGGTGTTAACGGGGCTACGCCTCTGGGAAGACGAGGTTTATATTAATTAGGTCCGTGCGAAAGCACGGGGAACCTCCCTCAAGTACCAACACTGGCCTGGCTGAAGTTAGTGAAGTTGTAAAATGTAATTAATCCTGGCTAGTTTTCCTTTTAAGGTTTGAAGGGAAATTTGATAAAAGCAGTGGGAGACATCGATTAGATAAGATAATAACCAATCTGATCTTTGCAAGAGGTTTCGCTGAGTGTATTCTTTTCTCTCTTTTAATGGCAGATACCAATGACAGGACTCAAGCTTCTACTAGATAAAAATAAACCGAATGGGACCAATTATAAAGACTGGCTGAGGAACATTAACATTGCCTTGACTTATGATAAGGTATCATATGTCCTCACGGCCCCAGCCCCGCCCGTCCCAAGTCCTAAATCTTCGGTTGCGGATAGGGAAGTCCGCAAGACATGGGACGCTGACTGTGCTACGGCCAAATGCCTCGTGCTTGCATCGATGGATAACACACATCAAAAGCAGCACGAGAAGATGGATGTTCAATCCATCTTTCTCCATACAAAAGAGTTGTATGGGAAGCAATCTTGTGTCCTACGATACGAAGCGTCTAGAAAGCTGTTTCAAATGCGGATGGCTCCTAGCACACCAGTAGGTGACCATGTTCTGAAGATGATATCTCTTATAGAAGAGCTTGAGGACCTCGGATGGTCAATAGACAACGAACAATATATTGATATTATTCTACAGTCTCTCCCCCCAGCCTTTGCTCAGTTTGTAGTTAACTTCAACATGCACAACATGCAGAAGTCACTACCCGAGCTTCTCAATATATTGAGAAGTGCAGAGAGCACGCTCAAGTCAGTGAAGACTCCTGCTTTGATTGCTGGGCCATCTTTCTCCTCTGGCCCGAAGGCCAAGGCCAAGGGAAAGATGAAGAAGAAACCCACCAAACCTGAAGGTGGAGTTAAAAAGGCTAAGGGGAAAGACAAGTCCAATGCTGGGGAATCGGGGAAAGGGGAATGTTATCACTGCCACAAAAGGGGACACTGGAAGCGCAACTGCACTGGGTACTTAGATCTCAAGAAGAAGTATGGTGATGCTTCCGCTTCAGGTGTGTTTGTGACAGAAAACTGTTTTTCTATAAACTCTGCTTCCTGGGTATTAGATACCGGTTCAGGTTCTCACATTTGCAATTCCATGTAGGGGCTGAGAAATAGAAAAGTTTTGAAGACAGATGACCATACTCTCCGGGTTGGAAATGGTTCCAATGTACATGCGGTGTCAGTGGGAGAGTGTCACCTGGGGTTGCCGTCAGGGTGTATATTGGTTTTGAACCCATGTTATTATGTACCTAGTATGCTTTATAATATAATATCCGTTTCTTTGTTAAATAATGAAGGATATAATTTTGTATTGCAGAACAATGTTATGAAAATTAACCTGAATCAAATGTTGGTTAGGTATGGTACACTTAATAACGGGATATACGTCCTAAATCAACACACAGTTTTCAGCATCCAACACACTAATAAAAGAAAACTTTGAGAAATAAATGAAGCTTTTCTTTGGCACTGTAGACTTGGTCATATTAACGAAACAAGACTAAACAAGCTACATAAAGATGGATATTTAAACCATTTTGAATATAAATCTTATGCGACTTGCCAGTCTTGTATTAAGGGTAAAATGACCAAATCTTTGTTTACTGGACACGGAGAAAGAGCTACTCAGCTCTTAGCCTTCATACATAGTGATGTATGCAGGTCAATGTCTACACAGGTTAGAGGCGGTTTTTCTTACTTCATAACTTTTACTGATGATTTCTCAAGATTCGGTCATGATTTTTATTAAAGCATAAGTCTGAAGCTTTCGAGAAATTCACTGAGTACAAACTTGAAGTAGAAAAACAAACCGTCTTGAGTATCAAAATGTTTCGATCAGATCAAGGTGGGGAGTATCTCAGTACAGAATTTGCAGACTTTCTAAAAGAGAATGGGATTCTCTCTCAGCTCACTCCTCCTTACACACCACAGCACAACGGTGTGTCAGAGCGTAGGAATCGGACCCTATTGGATATGGTACGTTCCATGATGAGTGATGATGAGTTACCTGTCTCATTTTGGGGGCATGCATTGGAGACTGCAGCGTTTCTATTGAACAGGGTTCCAGCCAAAACCGTGTCTACCACGCCATATAAGATATGGCATGGGAAGAGACCATCTCTTAAACGAGTTAAGATTTGGAGTTGTCCGGCCTATGTCAAAAAGCAAAATCCGGACAAGCTCGAGACACGGTCAGTCATGTGTAATTTTGTGGGGTATCCAAAGAATTCCTATGGATATCTATTCTACCACAAGGAGGAACAAAAGGTGTTTATTTCTCAGTATGCCACATTTTTAGAAAAAGATTTTTTTTTACAAATAATACAGGTGGCAGTATGGTAGACCTAGAAGAAGTTCTAGAAACACAAATTACAAATGACGACTTGGTTGAACCGGCTGTTGCAACAGAGACAAATGAACCTCAACCACTCCATAGATCTGGTAGGACTTCTCTCCCACCGGAGAGGTACTAGGGTTTCCTCATTGATGGTGATAGAGAAGATTGCATCATGAATGATGATGATCCTACCAGTTTTTAGAAAGCTATCACGAGTGGAGACTCTGTGAAGTGGCCGGATGCCATGAGATCTGAAATGGAGTCTATGTACAGCAATAAAGTATGGACTTTGGACATTGTACCCCTTGGGGTAAAACCCATGGGGTGCAAATGGATCTTTAAAAGAAAGATTGGTGTAGATGGGTAGGTGGAAACCTATAAGGCAAGACTTATGGCAAAAGGATTTCATCAAAGACCGGGTCCGGACTATGATGAAACTTTTTCTCCTGTAGCCATGCTTAAATCCATTCGGATCCTACTTGCTATTGCTGCTCACTACGACTATGAAATTTGGCAGATGGACGTTAAAACTGTATTTCTAAATGATGATTTAGAAGAATGTGTTTATATGGATCAGCCAGAGGGCTTCGTTGACAGTGGGAGCAGCGGGAAAGTATATAGATTGCTTAAATCCATTTATGAATTAAAGCAGACATCACGGAGCTGGAACATCTGTTTTGATGATGTTATCAAAGAGTTTGATTTCATCAAAAATCCAGATGAACCTTGTGTTTATAAAAAGGCTGTAGGGAGAGCTGTCAAATTCCTCGTATTGTACGTGGATGACATTTTTCTGATAGGAAATGACATTCCTATGCTGCAGTCGGTCAAATCATTCTTATCACAAAGATTCTCCATGAAGGGCCTGGGTGATGCCACGTACATATTGGGCATTCGGATCTATAGGGATAGATCCAAGAGGTTATTGGGATTGTCCCAAACCTGGTACATCAACACCATCCTAAAGAGGTTTAATATGAAAGACTCCAAGCGGGGTGCCTTACCTGCTTTCCATGGAGTCACTCTCTCCAAGGACTTTTACCCAAAAACTGATAAAGAGAGTGCTCGCATGAGCATTATACCCTACGCTTCAGCCGTAGGATCTATAATGTATACGATGTTGTGTACACGCCCTGATGTAGCTTTTACACTAGGTGTAGTAAGCAGGTATCAGTCCAACCCAGGGGAGAATCACTGGACAGCTGTGAAGAACATTCTTAAGTACTTGGGAAGGACTAAAGAATTGTTCTTGGCGTATGGTAACGGAGATCTCCAAACGGAGGCCTTTACCGATTCGAGCTTCCAGAGTGATAAGGACGACAACAAATCTATCTCTGGGTTTGTATTTACCCTCAATGGAGGGGCGGTAAGTTGGAAGAGTTCCAAACAGGATACCGTTGCAGACGCTATGATGGAAGCTGAGTACATTGCTGCAAATGATGCCGCCAAGGAAGCCGTCTGGATGAGGAAGTTCGTCTCGGAGCTAGGAGTAGTTCCAACCATTATTGATCCAATACCATTGTATTGTGATAATAATGGGGCTATGGTGTTAGCCAAGGAGCCCAGGTCCCATCAGCGATCCAGACACATCCTGAGGCGTTTTCATTTGATCCGGGAGATAGTTGATCACCGCGAGATCGAGATTCAGAGAGTAGATACAAAGAATAACACTACGGATCCACTCACCAAGGCCCTCCCTCAGCCGCAGCATGTGCAACTTTTTAAGATGTTGGGTATGAGATACGCCAATAACTGGCTTTAGTGCAAGTGGGAGATTGTTGGATAAATGTATGCCCTAGAGGCCATTATATGATAGTGGATGTATTTATACATGTGTGTGTGTGTGTGTGTATACAGAGGACTTTCTTGCTCGACATGATAGTATGCTATCTGGTTACACTTTATCTGATATGTTCACTTGATCATATTTTTATTCATTTGTACATGTTGATAAAGCCCTGAGGATATTTGCTTGACTACTGTGATTATGATGGAGATCATACTAGTGGGACATGCGTAGTTTATAAGTATATCCTGAAATGTCCCTAGTCGTGAGTGTATCGAGACGGGGCATCAATATTCCAGAGTAGACTAGCGTATACGATACTAGACCCATCAGATGGGCGATGGGTGTTCCCACATCCATTGATGTTTGACATCGAGATCGTATGCGGGTGCTCAGTAGAGACTGGGTACACTGGACGGACTCACCGAGAAATCCTATATGGTATTATATCTATCGTCGGATAGCAGTTCTCAGGTGACACTGGTACAGGTTAGTCTGTAGACCCGAGATCGTCATAGAGTCTCATGTGTTCTCCCACTGTGCTTTGATTTCCACCCTACCACGGCTCTACTGAGTCGTGCAAACAGGTGGCTTTTGGGTACAGTTCCGAGACATGTGGAGGCAATGATCGATAGGAGGGGTTTCGTCTCTCCCGGTATTGGGGGTTGATATTGCGCAGTGCTCGATTGGCTATATCAGTAAGTCCCTGGCCAGGGCTGTTGAGATTTACTGATAAGTATTATCAGTAGTATCTCGGTTTGATTATAGGCCATATATCTGCATGACTTATTGAGTTATTAGGGTCGACGATGCCATCCCTAAACTTAATATGCAGCATATCTGACGCAGAGACCGGACTGTACGGTAAGTGTTACTGGTTGGCTCGACAAGTGTTTCGACAGGTTCGCTTGTTTTTCTTCTGCTCGCTCAATACCCGGGTGACCGTTACGTTTAGCTGACCGCTTGCGGCTTATGGGTGTTTGATATGATCGTCGCTTACTGCCGGCGTATTGACGAGACTTAGAGTCCCACAAAGGGGTTACCTAGCTCAGGCGAAATGATATGGGGTGCATATGGAGATATGTGCGGGTGCCTGATTAAATGCGTGTATTTGATACCGCATTGTAATCTAGCGTTTTCTTTTGGTCGGGTCGTATGAGATATGACCGGTATATTAAATCAATTGTTGATTTAATATTAATGACCATTAGTCTTTTCACTTATAACCTTTTCTTTATTTATTGTATGCATGAATGTATGTATGTACATATGTTGATACGAATGCACACATGCATGCATACATGTGTCATGGTGATGATACATTGGAGTTGGCTATGCAAGAATCACATGGTTTAAATATTTATTTATTTTGATTATTGATTAAAGAATTGATTATGATTATATCATGGTTACTTAGTTTCTACACACTTCCATTGTTGACTTTGACTTGAACCATGGTTTAATTACTACACTTAAACCATGGTTTAGTCTCTACACTTAACCATGATTTATTCCCTACACTTATTCTTTAACCAATTAACAAAATATCTAGATATTTGTAAACCATGGTTATGAGTGAGTAGACTCTCTCATATATTGTTTATTCTTTTTCTTTTTGGCATAACATTATTTTGAGCTTGCTTAGCCTCCTCCTTCTTCTTCTTCCTCATTACCTTACTACCTCTTGATTAGTGAGAGAAGGAGATAAAAAGAAAAGATTTTTAAGTGAGATCCAAACCCACATCACCAATCTACACTAGTTTAGCCCACTAGTTTAGGTTGTTTTGCATCACTTCTACTTGTTCTAGTGAAGCAAGGAGCTTGAGCCAAGGAACTCCACGGTGGATCGTCATGGACAAAGAAGGACTCGAGCGGACCCGTCCATACACCGAGTTGAACCAAGGAGTCTAGCAAGGAGGTCTACAAAGGTTGTATTTACTTTCACTTAGTGTTAGACTCTTGTTGTAGTATGAGATACTACTTTGTTATTTTAAATTTCTAGTTTGATCCTAGGTTAGTTTGCTTAGCACCCTAAAAAATTAAATTGTAGCATGTTTGATGCATTACAAACCCTTGTGAGGTGCTAAGTAAACCCAACATATAGAGCATATATGTGTGCATAGATTCTCTGTACTAGCAAGGATAAGACATAATCTAGAACCAAGACGGGTTTCAAGTATGCGAGATACAAACTCAGATACCAAATGCACTATCCGCACCCAGAAATAAATAATAATCAAGAAATAGCCACAAGAATAGAAAATACTAAAATAGAATATGGTATAAATGAACTAGGGTGTTACACAATTGCATCTGTAGTGGGCATTGGTGGAGTTAGCCCTGATGTGGAGATGTCCCCAGCCTATCTTTGCAAACGCCGGTAACAACATCGAGCACATCTTGAAACATGAGCTCTTCAGTTTTAGGAGCTTCATCTACATGCCCCCTGTGTGGCTTTAAAGCTTCCACGGGTGTCAGTTGTTTGAAAACTGACGTATTTGACAGTGTAGGAACATTCGGTGCTAGTCTGTAGAAGACAAACTGTCTTGGGGGTGAAGCGTCTTTTAGCGCGTCGGGAGCAGCATAAGCCGGCCTTTTAAAGACCGATTTTTTAGACTTCATAGCCTTCTTTGCTGGACCTGTGGAGCTTGATGCTAGCTTCTTGAAGACTAGGCCTTCTAGTTTTATGGGCTTCTTTGACGGGCCCACGGAGCTTGAATTCAGTCTTTTCGAGACTGAGTGTCACGCCCTGCTTCCCAGTATACGGGCAGAGGGTGAGACGAGGCCGCTGCGTATTTACTCAGAAGTAAATACGCTAAGCGTAACTAAGCAATATAAAAGAAATGTACACAAGAGACAAATGTGATGAAACAACAACTTTATTTATTAACATTCTTTTACAGTACATGGAAAAGTAAATACATCTAAAAGAAAGCAATGCCTAAACAGTGGCATAACAGAAAAGGAAAATACAGAATGTAAAGAAAATGTACAAGTGTAACTACAGGTCGGGATCTTCAATAAACTGGTCCAAGTCTTCGGCGCTGGGCTCGATCTCTGGAAAGTCCGAATCAGCTGACAACATTCCAAAGAAGAAAGAGAAGGAATGTCGTCAGCGAACAAATCGCTCGGTAAGTTCCAAAGATGGGGGAGAAGTAGAATAGACAGAAAGAGAGTGTGTAACTTTTAAAGTTGTATTATATTGTTATAATGTTGTATTTAGTATTAACGCGTAAGTTCAAGGGTGAATGTCAACCAATCTCAAGAGTGTTTTCGAACCCAACAGGCTGTAATTCAGGAGTAGGGAACCACGGGCCCGAATCAAATGTTAGTAACGGGACTTCAACCTAGTGTTGAAGTATTCCAAACTCAACATGTTGTAATCCAGGAGTAAGGAAACACGGGCCCTCATGATAGCTTGCTTGTGTTAGTAGACATGGATTCATGATCTAGGCAGACTCTTAAGATTCTGTTGGATTCACGCATGAACTACCCCAATACCGCGTGTATGTATTGATAGTAATGATTGTACTGATGGTATTATATTGTATTGTATTGTCTTGTAAATTGAATTGTATAGATGGATGACTTACCAAAACCATGATATCAGTAAATGGATATAACTGGAGAATCATGTAAATGTATGAATCATGTAGATGTATGTATATCCATGGTTTGGTTTGGTCAATACAGATTGAATAGATTGAATATATGGATTCATGGATTCATGTTGAATTGTAGTTTGATGCTTGAATCTCATTCAAGTCAGGTTGATTATAGTAAGACTCGGTCTGAGTCAGACAATTATAAAAGAAATTGAATTCTGATTGTTTTGATGTTATCGGTAACCGCTGCACATGGACGGCAGGATTTGTGTCTTTTTCAAAGACGATTACCGTGTTGATAACACAATTTGTTAAGTTGTCTACCTTAAATAGGCAAGCACCCATATCTCCGGCTCCCTGAAGCTCAAAAGACCGGTCCCGCTTAAACCTATATTTACTAGGGTCCTTATTGTAATTTATAAAACTTGAGGGGGTTTTATGTAAAAATAATTTTGTATAATTTAAAAAATACACCTCAAGTATTTAATTATCATCTTTAGAGTTTTCATAAATGTAGATTTTATATATGTGACATTTCTAGTGAATAGCTCATATTTTCATAATGTATGGTATTTAGTTGTAAAGTGTTGATCTTGTATAGAATTGCATGGTATTTTCATGTAAAGTGATTCTTTTGATTTAGAAAAGTTGGAATATTTATATTGTATCAAAATAGATATTTTGATGATACATATATATTTATTTATATAAAATAATTTTTATTTATTATTTATCTAGAAATCTCATTTTCTTAAGATATTTGTATTTTTAAATCATTCAAGACCGAATACTCCTTGCGGAGGTTTGAATCTCGCACTACTAAGCCCAGGGATGTGCGATAATCCGCACCATCCCAGACAGGTTCCCCAAAATGGGTTGTAACGGCGCTTTGCAAAGACTTGTTTAACATACATAATCTTGTGAAAATGGTTTTTATAAGTTAGAGGTAGTTTTGTGAAAAACGGTATTTCCCGAATATATATTTCCCAAAAGGTATTGTGCTATGTTGCATATGAGTGTTGTGAGGAGCTAGGTCATTATCTCGTAATCTATCTAAAGGTATAGCAAGATTAATGATGTTTTAAAGTCGAAATTAAACTGCATGGTATTTTAGTGAAAAAGTATGATAAAAATTGCAATATGAAATATTTTGCTATGAAACTTGTTCAACATATTTTGTTAATGATTAATAGTCAAGATGTAAGAGTTTAGTATGGTAGTATTTAAGGAAAGTTGATCTTTTTAAAGAAAACCAAATCGGAAGTCGGATTAACTCCGCTTCCATCGGGTTTCAGTTTTACAAATTTTTAGAATGGAATGGAGAAGGGGAAGGAGGGACTTACAAGCTAACAAGAAAGATGGAAGATAGAGGTAGAGAGGGGAATCGCCGGTGCATCATTTCGTCGCCGGAAACTCCTCGTATCGCCGTCGGAAGTTCGACGGAATTTCGCCCTTTGCTAACTCCACTTGTACACTATTGAACTTAGAATTTTCTTGAGAGTTTTGGACAGAGTTTGGAAGTGAGGAGGGGTGTGTTTAGTGGTGGTATTTATAGGAAAAACTAGGGTTAGGGTAGGTGAAAGGGTGAGAAGAAAATATATTAAATTTTGTATTTAAAAAGGGTTTTAATTGGATTTTAAGATCTCTGGAAATGTGCAGGTGAAATAAAGTGTACAGGGGTACTGGGGATACAAAAAGACACAACTTTTATGAAGGAAGATCGACGATCCGACTCGGTCCGGCCGGCGGCGCTGGCCGAGTCGGCCGAGTCGGGCCGGGTCGCCGTCGCCACGTGTCCAATGTCGAATCGTCTAACCCCTGGGCCAGTTTGTTTTATATGTGACTTTTGGTTTTACGGGTTTAGCACGTGTAGACTCTTGGGATTCTAAAAATTTAAAAAGAAATCAATATTAAAAATAATGTGGGGGATGGGATTTGAACTCTGGTGCTTAGGTTCAGCAGTGCAAGGTCTTACCAATAAGCTACAAACTCTTGCTTGCTATTAAAAATCAAAACAAACTAATAACTTGTGCTCTGGAAAAAATACATTTTTCTGTATTTTGAAAAAATTTATACAGAAAGTTTAGGGTTGTTACATTCTACCCTCCTTATAAAAATTTCGTCCTCGAAATTTGTAAAAGAAAAGTGTAACAGATTCAAGGAAAGTTTGGTGATAGAAGTACTGGATAGTGTATGAATAATTACAAAGTGATGTAACGGTTTGAAAAGGTTAAAGAGGATTACAAGGATTACCTTGGCCAACCGTCTCAGCTTCTACGGCCGCCAAAGTGTAAACCTGGCGTCTCGGCACATTTCTTCGTGCATGCTGGTACATCGCTGGTTGTCGAGGTAAAGGTGGTCCACATGGAGGTGGTGCAGGAAGAGCTAACCGAGTAGGTGGAGCTTGGATAGCTGGTCTAGCTGCAGAATTAGGATTAGTTCGGTTATGTGGGCAAGTTCCTATGGTATGTGAGGATGATCTACCTATCAAGCAAAAACCGTTTGCTCGTCGGCAATCTTCCATCAGGTGTTCGGCTCTCTTACAGTAGGTACAAAAGGCTGGGATGGGCCTGTTGATTAGTACTCCCTGTCTCCTTGGTACAAACGGTGGTCCTGATGAGGCTTCTCCTGCCATCTGGTTGGCAGGGCGCTTCACTCCGGCAGATTGAGGTATGCCCTTCTTTTTCACCACTGCCTCATATTTTCGGGCAGCTTTTAAAACCATATCATGGGTTGGGAAATCCCCTGTAGCTAATGCAGCTTGGATTTCCGGGTCCAACCCTTACTGAAATCTTCTAGCTCTGATCTCAGCAGTCGGTATGAGATTGGCTGCAAACCTATTACGGTCTTGTGTTAGCTGTGTAGTATGTGATATAAAATCGAACATTGCAACATATCTTACCGACTGAGCATGGTGAACTCAGCGTCATATTCATCTACCGACTTGGTCCACATTGAACCTTGTTGTAGATGGATGAACTGTTGTTCCATGTCGAACCTGGCAGTCTCAGGGAAGTACTTAGCGTCGAACATGTCGCGGAAAGTCTTCCATTCGATGGGTTGATCAAGATGGCTTTCTTCCGCCTTCCAGCAGACCCATGCATTGTCTGTGAGCTGCAGTTTCGCAACACAGACCCAAGCTATCTCTGGCACTTGTGCTGCTGCCAGATCGTCTTCGATGCTCTGAGCCCATTCCTCAGCTTCCAGCGGGCTCTCTTTTCCTGAGAATTGTTTGGGGTGCAAAGCCCTGAATTACTTCACTCCAGGTGCTTCTCCCTCGGGACAGTTCATTAAAAGAGCAGTCTGTTGCTGATGTCCTTCTAGGAGGCTACGGATTGTCTCAAGTAGAACTGTCTGCTAGTTGATCGGAGCAGGGACGGTAGGTGTGAGTGGTAGTGGTAGAGGTGTGTTGTTGACATTGGTGCTGGTGATGTTCGGGGAATCCATAACCTTGAAGAAAAATTTGGGTTAGGACAGATTCAAAGTAAATGATAAGATTCAAGGAATATGAATTGTAAAGAATGTTTTAGTTGCTGGTTCATGTGTTATATTGCTTAGGTTGTTCACGCAGAGCTGAACTGCATGGTAGGGTTCCATACAGCTCTGACCTGCATGGGCCACCTACAAAACCTGTCACGCCCCGCTTCCCAATATACGGGCAGAGGGTGCAACGAGGCCGCTACGTATTTACTCAGAAGTAAATACGCTAAGCGTAACTAAGCAATATAAAAGAAATGTACACAAGAGGCAAATGTGATGAAACATCAAGTTTATTTATTAATATTCTTTTACAGTACATGGAAAAGTAAATACATCTGAATGAAAGCAATGCCTAAACAGTTGACAGAAAAGGAAAATACAGAATGTAAAGAAAATGTATAAGTGTAACTACAGATCGGGATCTTCAATAAACTGGTCCAAGTCTTCGGTGCTGGGCTCGATCTCTGGAAAGTCTGAATCACCTGACAACATACCAAAGAAGAAAGAGAAGGAATGTCGTCAGCGAACAAATCGCTCGGTAAGTCCCAAAGATGGGGGAGAAGTAGAATAGGCAGAGAGAGAGTGTGTGTAACTTTTAAAGTTGTATTATATTGTTATAATGTTGTATTTAGTATTAATGTATAAGTTCAAAAGTGAATGTCAACCAATCTCAAGAGTGTTCTCGAACCCAACAGGCTGTAATCCAGGGGTAGGGAACCACGGGCCCGAATCAAATGTTAGTAACGGAACTTCAACATAGTGTTGAAGTATTCCAAACTCAGCATGTTGTAATCCAGGAGCAAGGAAACACGGGCCCTCATGATAGCTTGCTTGTGTTAGTAGACATGGATTCATGATCTAGGCGGACTCTTGAGATTCTATTGGATTCACGCATGAACTACCCCAATACCCTGTGTATGTATTGATAGTAATGATTGTATTGATGGTCTTGTATTGTATTGTATTGTATTGTAAATTGAATTGTATAGATGGACGACTTACCGAAATCATGATATCAGTAAATGGATATAACTAGAGAATCATGTAGATGTATGAATCATGTAGATGTATACATATCCATGGTTTGGTTCAGTCAATACAGATTGAATAGATTGAATATATGGATTCATGTTGAATTGTAGTTTGATACTTGAATCTCATTCAAGTCAGGTTGATTATAGTAAGACTCAGTCTGAGTCAAACAATTATAAAAGAAATTTAATCCTGATTGTTTTGATATTATCGGTAACCGCTGTACATGGGCGGCAGGATTTATGTCTTTTTCAAAGACAATTACCGTGTTGATAACACCGTTTGTTAAGTTGTCTATCTTAAATAGGCAAGCACCCATATCTCCATCTCCCTGAAGCTCAAGAGACCGGTCCCGCTTAAACCTATATTTACTAGGGTCCTTATTGTAATTTATAAAACTTGAGGGGGTTTTATGTAAAAATAATTTTGTATAATTTACAAAATACACCTCAAGTTTTTAATTATCGTCTTTAGAGTTTTCATAGATGTAGATTTTATATATGTGATATTTCTAGTGAATAGCTCCTATTTTCATAATATATAGTATTTAGTTGTAAAGTGTTGAACTTGTATGGAATTGCATGGTATTTTCATGTAAAGTGGTTCTTTTGATTTAGAAAAGTTGGAATATTTATATTGTATCAAAATAGATATTTTGATGATACATATATATTTATTTATATAAAATAATTTTAATTTATTATTTATCTAGAAATCTCATTTTCTTAAGATATTTGTATTTTTAAATCTTTCAAGACCGAATACTCCTTGCGGAGGTCTGAATCTCGCACTACTAAGCCCAGGGATGTGCG
This sequence comes from Agapanthus africanus, assembly GCA_030015575.1. Classification (NCBI taxonomy): domain Eukaryota; kingdom Viridiplantae; phylum Streptophyta; class Magnoliopsida; order Asparagales; family Amaryllidaceae; genus Agapanthus; species Agapanthus africanus. The sequence continues at coordinate 260,222 of JASDDO010000302.1, forward strand.
ATAATCCGCACCATACCAGACGGGTTCCCCAAAAGGGGTTGTAGCGGCGCTTTACAAAGACTTATTTAAAATACATAATCTTGTGAAAATGGTTTAAGTTAGAGATAGTTTTGTGTAAAACGGTATTTCCCGAATATATATTTCCCAAAAGGTATTGTGCTATGTTGCATATGAGTATTGTAAGGAGGTAAGTCATTATCTCGTGATCTATCTAAAGGTATAGCAAGATTAATGATGTTTTAAAATAGAAATTAAACTACATGGTATTTTAGTGAAAAAGTACGATAAAAATTGCAATATGAAATATTTTGCTATGAAACTTGTTCAACATGTTTCTTTAATAATTAATAGTCAAGATGTAAGAGTTTAGTATGGTTGTATTTGAGGAAAGTTGATCTTTTTAAAGAAAACCGAATCGGAAGTCGGATTAACTCCGCTTCCGTCGGGTTTCAGTTTTATAAATTTTTAGAATGGAATAGAGAAGGGGAAGGAGGGACTTACAAGCTAACAAGAAAGATGGAAGATAGAGGTAGAGGGGGGAATCTCCGGTGCGTCGTTTCGTCGCCGGAAACTCCTCGTATCGCCGTCGGAAGTTCGCCGGAGTTTCGCTGGAGTTTCGCCCTTTGCTAACTCCACTTGTACACTATTGAACTTAGAATTTTCTTGAAAGTTTTGGACAGAGTTTGGAAGTGAGGAGGAGTGTGTTTAGGGGTGATATTTATAGGAAAAACTAGGGTTAGGGTAGGTGAAAGGATGAGAAGAAAATGTATTAAATTTTGTATTTAAAAAGGGTTTTAATTGGATTTTAAGATCTCTGGAAATGTGCAGGTGAAATAAAGTGTACAGGGGTACTGGGGATACAAAAATACATAACTTTTATGAAGGAAGATCGGCGATCCGACTCGGTCCGGCCGGCGCCGCCCGCCGAGTCGGCCGCGCCGCCGGCCCGAGTCGGCCGGGTCGCCGTCGCCACGTATCCAATGTCGAGTCGTCCACCCCCTGGGCCAGTTTGTTTTATTTGTGACTTTTGGTTTTATGAGTTTAGCACGTGTAGACTCTTGGGATTCTAAAAATTTAAAAAGAAATCAATAATAGAAATAATATGGTGGTTGGGATTTGGACTATGATGTTTTGGTTCAGCAGTGCAAGGTCTTACCAATGAGCTACAAGCTCTTGCTTGCTATTAAAAAGCAAAACAAACTTATAACTTGTGCTCAGGAAAAAATACATCTTTCTGTATTTTGGAAAAAAATTGTACATAAAGTTTAGGGTTGTTACACTGAGCTTTTTGATTTTGAAGGTTTCTCAAAAGGGCCTGCGAAGTTTGTTGTCAGTCTTTTGATGACCGACTTCTTTGATGACTCCTCTTTTGGCATTGTAGCACTAATGGTAGAGAAGAGTGAAGGCATTTTCCTGAATTAGAGCATGTTCTATTCTTGCATGATTTGGGCTGTTGGGATACCGATCAGTAGGGCCATAATCTGCCTAGAAAAGATCAGCTGAGGTGTGAGGGTCTTGGAGTTGTTGCAGAATGCCATTAAAGTCTGCATATGGGAGAAAGTACTAGTTTTACTCTTCCTCAGAATCCAAGAGCAACCATAAACATATCGCGATTTTGTTCGCAAAACACGATACACGAAGTGTGGAGTAGAAAGAGAAAAAGGTCCCACCGGGCATACCAGAATATGGTTGTTGGATATAGTGCCCTCGAAGTCAATTATTGGATCGCGGGTACGTGATTGCAATGATTTAGGGAGGACCTATACCGGTAGGACAGTCTTACTCGAGATGATAGTATGCTATCTAGTTTGTCTTTATCATCATGTACATGTTGATAGAGCCCATAGGATTCTTGCTTGACAGCCGGCAGTATGATGGCGATCATATACGTGGGAGCTGGGTCTATAAGCACATCCTTAAAGTGTCCCTAGTCGTGGGAGTTTCGAGACTGGGCATCGATACTCCAGAGTAGACTAGTGTATACAGTTTGAGACCCCGACGAGAGGCGGTGGCCGGTCTCACAAGCCACTGGTGTCAGTTAGTTCACCTAAGATGTATACAGGTGCTCATTCGGTTATAAGTACACCGGACAGGACTCACCGGGAACATGCTAGTTGGTATTATACCTATTGTCAGATAGCAGTTCCCAGGTGACATGTGTACAGGTTAGTCTGTCGACCTGAGATCGTCATTTGTCTCGTGTGAGTTCCCACTGTGCTTTGATTACTACCCTACCACGGCTCAAAAAAGTCGTGCAAACAGGTTTTAGTTGGGTACAGTCCCGAGCCACATGGAGGCAATGAGCGGATCATCGGGGATTCGTCTCTCCCGGTATTAGGGGTTGATGTCATGCGGTGCACGGGTGGCCATCACCAGAAAACCTTGGCCAAGGTAATCGAGAATTACTAATTCGGATCAGTAGTTTCTCAGGTGGTGATGGGATTCATACCGACACGAATTATCGCATTAGTAGGGGTTTGACTTTATCCACCCCCTAGACTCGATATGCGATACTCTTAGACGAACAGACCGGACTGTACGGATATTGTCACTGTCAGGCTCAATAGGGTTTCTGGATGAGTTCGCTCGTCAGCTTTCCTTCCGATCAATACATGGGCAACCGTTACGTACAGCTAGTACCACTGACGTGCTACTGGTTAAATCCACAGCCAGTGTATTGATGAGTCATTAGAGTCCCCCACAGACAATTTCCTAAGTTCGGGCAAAACGTTGTAGAGGCCGTTTGGATTTATGGCAGGGTTCGAACATACACGTGCACTTGTGCACGTGTCATGTTTCAGACGGATAATACTAGTGGGCTTTGGTTTAAGCCGGATCCTAGTATTATAATGTGTTGGAATATTTTTGTCTCGAAGCATTCGTATTCGGACGGAATACAAATGCGGGTATGTATATACAGTTGTGGGGTAATCCTGTAATTTGTTATGGGATTGCTTTTGAAGTTGCCAGTTTTTCTCCGCTTGCTTAAACATTAGTTTTAATGTTTAATGGTTAATTGATGTTCATTCATTTCTTTTGGCCAAAAATCTTCATTCATTTCTTTTGGCCGAAATCTGGGGCTGCCCACTTCTTTTTGTCCTGTGGGTGAGTCATTGTTATTGCTTCTAGATGGGCATGGGAGGCATGGGTCATTGTGTGAGGTGTTCTTTGCATTTATCACCTTTTTGTTTTGAGTGATGGAGACTTTTGGGGCAGGGTGTTTTCTACGGTTGTTTTTTGGTTGGACACAATTCTCACATCTTGATTAGAATTCCCAGTGAACATCTTTCCTTTCTTTTTGCTAGTGGTCGAGCCCTTCATCTTGGGTGAAAGTTCATTTTTCTAGCAAGAAAAATCTTATGCTCACATGATCATCTCCTTGGCAACTTCATTTACCTTCACCCAATTCATTGGGTGCCTTGAGAAAAAATATTCTACACTCTCTCTACTTCATTCTTAGACATGTCGGCTAGCAAACTTCATGTCCGAGTTGCTTCGGTTTGAAGCGGGAGCCCGTATAAAGAATCCTCGACGTGGTTCCATTCCGATGAGCGAGGCTGGAGAGCGGAGTTGTTCTGGACAGCGGCGAGGAGCTAAGAAAGAGATTGAAGACCGAAAGACACGGATCGATCGGTATAATCTCTGAACTTAACTTTGTAGAAAGCTAGATAACGGTTAATGGAAAGATCCGGTTTAAGGTTATGGTAGCGTCGAGTTTTGAAAAGTTTTTGTTCCACATTTGGCCTCGGATTGACGGCCGAGGCGCTGCCGTAACCCAACATGGTATCAGAGCCTAACTATTAACCCTAATCTAGCTTGTTTAGACAATGTTAACATATCGAAATCGAATAAAACCCGATACACTGCCCTTGCACATTCCTTCTCTGTCAATTTCAAAAGTGTCTTCAAAAATTATTTTAACAAGTGCAGAAGACTACTGACATGACTACAAGACCATACCCCAAAAACGAGACCACCTCGCCGGATTTTGGCCGAGCCCCAGGCTGGAAAATCCGATGTCGCCGGCCCCTTTTGGCCTCTGGTTTTGGTTTTTTGGGTGTAGTCTGGTCTTTGGAATCTATGTGCAGTGGTATTGTTAGTTTAGCCCAATTTGGATATGGTTTTATCAGATTGTTTGAGGCTATTCGGGGGTTAGTTCAAAGTCGTTATTTTCTAACATTGTTTAAAATTTGCAGTACATTACATTTCTATCTATGACCGTGAATGTCATTTGATCGGTAAATCTTGTCTAACCGCTATAGTCCTTTTAGACGGATTTACGAACGTGACATTCACGTTGATGTTCTGTGTTGTGCTGTAATGTTTCGGATTTGTCGTGGTGGATAGTTTGCGTGCAATGGTAGTACAGTTTGGATTTATTTGTACATTTGATATTGCGGGGTGAGCATCCGACATGTGGATTGCCGTCACTGCCTGTTTGTATATTATTCTTTTGGGGTATGACCGGGTTGAGGTCGATGTACCCGTTGTACATATTTTCTTTTCTGTACTGGGATTACCCTGCGGTGGGGTACACGGATAGTCGGGTTCTAGAGGGCAACGGGCCCGCATCTCATGGCGTTGAGACGGAGGGGGCTTCACTCTAGAATTTGCGGGCTATTCGCCGCACTTGTAGGGGGTATAGGTTGACCCAAGGAGGGGTGCTCAAGTTACCGGATTCCGTGAAGTGCTTGGTGGTCCATTCACTTTTCTAAAGGGGGCTGCCTCACTTCAGGTTTTGGCGGGTAACTTGCCGCACTCGTAGGGTCTAGGTTTTCATTGCACAGGCTATCCACACGACCAGGGGAACGTCGGGTTTCACTTTCGGCTCAATGAAACCTGGGGCTCCCTGATTATCTGTATTGTTCTGTGATGCTTATTACTTATCTGTGATGTTGTATTTATCATGCCTGGAGCGATTATTATATATTGATATATATACTAGTAAATGTTGTATATGTTTTGCACCCGCGCTAGTCCAGTCCCCGCTCTGTCGTTAGTTAAGCAACCTAACGGGTGATGACGGGACCCAGTGGCGAATGCGGATGGCATATACGTACATTTTATTTTCATTCTTTTCTGGTGTGATTAATTGATGGGACTGCATTGATTCTGATCAATGCAAGGAAAACAAACCTATTCGATGTTGTTGGAACCAAGATTTTAAAAACTGACATTACAGACGTTCTCTTTTGCTTTGCACAGTGGTATTCGATTGGGAATATTCTGCACCTCATTCGACGAGGCAAGGGCCGAGATCCCTTCATCGGGAGTGACCCCTTGAGTAAAAGTTTCGTCAACATACTAACTTCACTATAGTTGTTTCCTTTTGCTTTGCATCATGGTATTCAGTTTGGAATATCCTGCACCTCATTCGATGAGGAAAGAGCCGAGATCTCTTCACCGGGAGTGACCTCTTTAGCAAAAGTTTTCGCCACTATATTTTATAAAACCACTTAGATTCCTTCAACGATATCAAGTTCATTACGTTAAAGGTTTTTCGCCAAAAACTAGCCGTAGCCCTCCGTCATTTCTTACAAGTATTGCTTAGTATTCGTGCTGCGTTTGTTGACTATGTCAAGGCGTAGTGTGCGGTAGCTAAGTAGCGCTTGTTTGTGGCATATTAATGCAATTGGTTAGGACAGTCGTGCGACCTTGTTGACTGTGTCAAGGGCTTGTACGGGTGGGTTTAATGCAATCCAGGATAATGACGGGTTGAACTTGACTAGGACTCTTTGATTTGTTGACTGTGTCAAGGTCACTTGGGTCCTAGGGGTAAAAACACACATCGGGAGTTTCAAACATACAGGAAACTTACCAGGCTTGCGCATACCTTCTGGAGTGTGGTGACTTGAGTGGCTTCCATCAAGTTATCATGTGATGATAGTTGGATCCCGATTCCCACTAATGAGTAGGATTACTCCTCGGGTGATTCCGACTAATTCTCCTTTTAGGTTTGGAGGAGAATTCGAAGATCCAGTGGGAGCCATCCAGATTAGATAAAACGATTAACCATTCTGATCTAAGTTTGAGTGCACGCAGAGTGTTTCCTTTCTCTCTCTCTTTGACTGCGACCATGACCCGACCCTAGGCTATAAGTCAGTGACCAAGTTAACCGAACCTTCTTAAAACACTGGCTTTTGGATTGTCTGAGTTGCATACATCATTGTCACTCCTTCTTTTACCCTTTTGAGTTTCTCCAAGAACACCCCGTATTATTACGAACATCTAATTTCATTGGATAAATCCATCGTATGGTTATATGCGAACTCGAAGGAACTTTTTCGAGGATGGATTCTGGTTCTGGAGAGATTGAATAGGACTATTCAGTTGTCTTTTCCTTTTACTTTCTCTCAGGTTGTGAGGGCTCCTAAGATTAGGAGACGGTACACCTATTACGCTTATTGGATAGTCTTCTTCCAAACCATAGGCAGGTGCCAAAAGGTAGGGAATGAAGAAAACCAATAAGCCTAAGTTGGGTGTGCAGAAGGTAATAAGCAAAGACATATAGAGGGATCAGAAAGAGGGCAATGTAAAATGCGACTGCTATCATTCACGACCGAACCAGGTATTTCATCGCCACTCCTACTTCACCTTTGTATTTCTTCAGGACACCTCGTATCACTACGAACATCCACTTCCATTGGATAAATCCATCGTATGGTTATATACGAACTCGAAGGAACCTTTTCGAGGATGGATTCTGGTTCAGGAGAAATAGGAATAAGGTTAATTCAGTTGTCTTTTATCATCACCTTCTCTAAGGTTGCGAGTACTCCTAGGATTAGGAGAGTACGCCTATTATGCTTATTGGATAGTTTTCTTCCAAACCATAGGCTGATGCCGAACGGTAGGGAAGGAAGAAAACCACTTAGCTTAACGATGGTGTACAGAAGGTAATGACAAAAGACAAATAAAGGGATTTGGAGAGATGGCAAAGAGATATACGGTTACAATCATGAATCTGGATAATGGAAGATGCATTACTAGGAATACCTGGATACCCCTTCGAAACATTTATATATTTCAGTTACACTATGCGTTGTTAGTAGAAAACTGATTTCCAAATTAACCCTTGCTCCAGGGTATGTATTTACCAGGTTTGATTCTCACATCTGTATTGTTTTACAGATGATGAGTGGGGGTAAATTATTGGGAATTAGGTGATCATCCTCATTATATCGGAATTCGTTGTAATTGGTGATATCTGAGGAAATCGCCTGGGTACAGTTTTCAACCCACGACGCACAGGGTTTGGGTTATTCAACTCAGCGGACTTATACAAAGTATTGTATGTTGTCAAGTGTCCATTAGGACATAGGGGTTGGTACTCGTACTATATTCTGTTTACTTGTAACTTCTCTATTTTTTAGACAAGTGTTTCATAGAAATACAAAGTCTAAGTTTTGAGAAGTTATAGGTACAAGAATAAAGTAGAGAACCAGGTGTTGCAAGTATCAGGATTTTTCAAGGTGATCGAAGATGTAGATACTTGTGTTTGGTATTCAGTTGATAGTAATGATTTTGAGAAACTTGTTTCTCTTTCAGGTTATTCATAATTGGATGCATTCCTAAGTTGAGTAATGCTGATCGGCCTCTCTCCATTTTGTTGACATGCACTGGAGACAGCTGCATGATTTGAATCTGGTTCTAATTAAATCAGTGCCTTTGTTTCTATATGATATATAGAATGGTTCATATCTTAACGATGTTAAGGTACGGGAAGTTGTCCGGCTTATGCTTAAAACCAGACTCTGGATAACTCAAGGCACGTTTCTGTAATAGCAGTTTGTGGGTTAACCCGGGCTTTGACGAGGGTTGACTTTCTACCATCTGGAAGATCAATAGTGATATTGTTCTTGACTCGCCACAGTTTTAGTAAAATGGATTTTTTTTGCAGAAAAACAGTAGTGGGAGTATAGTAGAACTGGAAGTGATTCCAGAACCACAAACGATTATGGAAAATTTAATAGGACCTAAAGATTCAATCAGGATTGACACTCCATTAGCCACTATGCAGATATGGTGGGTAACCTCAGGCACCCGAGAGGTACTCCGGTAGCCTCAAGAATGGTGACAGGGAGGTTCTTGTTTACCCAGACTTGCCATTGCTACTGTTCCAGACTATGAGACCCGGCAGGAGGATGAGTATAGCATCATTCTAAACTAGCTTTAGAAGTGCACGTGTATATGACTCTGCCAGAGGGTTGTCGTAGTCAGTGGGAGCGGCGGAAGCATAGTGGACAAGTTGCTTGTGTCTATTTATAGACTAAAGCAAATATAGCGGAGATAGATCATCTATTTTTGATATGACAGTCATAGGTTTTGACTTCATCAGAATAGGGGATGGATCTGTTAAGAAGGTAGTAGGGTGTGATGTCCTGGTATTTGGATGTTATACACAGAGTAGGAAGTGAAATTCCTACACTACGATCGGTTATACAGTGGTTGTCACACCGTGTTTTCTCCACATAGGATTTGGATATTATATAAGGCATTCTGGTTACTAGATCTATGGTTTTAGATCTATATTTGGGAAATGTCCCAATCTGGGTACTTATACAGAATTCTAAAAGTATTTTAGAATGGACGGCTCCTGGCATGGTGGTGTACCTGCAGGTGATGGAGTCACCCTCTCTAAAGGTGTCTTACAGACAAAGAGGAGAGGGGTGTGCATGATTGGCATATCACTTACTTAGGCAATTGAGTCAATCATGAGATATCAAGTACCACACCAGATATTGTTTTTGCACTAGATGTAATAAGTTAATATATTAATCCAATCCTGGAGAAACGTTCGGAAGCAGTTTTAGAACATAAGTGGATGTTCTAGGGATTTGATAACGGCAGTATCCTTCGGGAGACGATTATCATTCCAGGCTTCCAAGGTGACCTGGTTGACAGAGTGACTGTCAGAGTTATTGTTTTCCCTCTGACGAGGGGCAGTATTTTGGACAGGTGGTCCAAGCGAATACTGAGGGAGGCGTGGCGCAGGATACTGATTAAATTCAGTTGACAATACGGTCTAAGAAGTTTGCTGGATTTGGAGTTCATTTGTGAACCGGGTCCCGTCAGATATCTAGACACATTCTAAGACAGGTATTGCTCATTTCGGGAGATGGCTTTCTTTGCGAACTTGAGATTAAGAGAGACAGAGAAAGAAACATCAGGGCGGATCCACTCACTGAGGCTATTTCTCGAACGCAATAGTTTTACAAACGAGCTTTGTGAAACTGATTAATAGAGGAGTTGGATGTTCGGTATCACACGGGCTATGAGTATGCAACATCGCAATAATTAGCCTTAAGTGCAAGTGGGAGATTGTTGGATATAGTGCCCTCGAAGTCAATTATTGGATTGCGGGTACGTGATTGCAATGATTGAGGGAGGACCTATACCGGTAGGACAGTCTTACTCGAGATGATAGTATGCTATCTGGTTTGTCTTTATCATCATGTACAAGTTGATAGAGCCCATAGGATTCTTGCTTGACAGCCAGCAGTATGATGGCGATCATATACGTGGGAGCTGGGCTCTATAAGCACATCCTTAAAGTGTCCCTAGTCATGGGAGTTTCGAGACTGGGCATCGATACTCCAGAGTAGACTAGTGTATACAGTTCGAGACCCGACGAGTGTAGGGTTACTAGGCACTCTAATAAGGTTCTACAAGGCATCTACCATGCCCGGTTAAAATTTTAGCCGTACCGAATAATCCTAAACAAGATCTTTGCTAGACTATTAGGCGAAAACTAGCAAGTTAAACACATTAACACTAAGTGAATAAGAAATACAATCTTTGTAGATCGGTCCTTCACTTCATATGCTCCTTGTAGTAGTCCCTTCGCTGCGATCATCGTGCTCCCGGACTCTCGGACGGCTCCATGAGAAGATTGCAACGATATTGCTTGAAGTCTTCGAGGCCGAAGATGATCTACGTCGAAGGAATACGAACTCAAGCTTCTACTTCACTAACTAGAGAATTAGTGAAGCAAACACCCTAAACTAAAGTGCTAGTCTAGTAGAGGATGATGAAATAGGAAATGGGTACACATTAGAATTTCTTTTCTCACTATGATTCTCTCTCTTTATCAAACCCTAGAAAGAAATTGAAGGAGGAAGAAGATGAGCTCAAAATGAGAATGAAAACTAATCAAGAGAGAGAGTGTTAACCATGGTGAGTGAGTATCATATACTAACTCGTGTAGAGACATAACCATGGCTAATTATAGTGGTTAGGTTAATTAATATCTTAAGTAAAACAAAACTAGTGGACTAAGTCAATGCAACCATAAGCTTCATGAAGCCTCATGCATGTGAGCTCATTATCCATTAATTTTAGAATTACTTTAAATATAAAAACCTAACACTATAATTAGTATGGTATAAGTCTTATACACCCATGATAGTTGTATCAACAACCATGATACAAAATGAACACAAATAAATATATATCACATATATTAAATTGTACGCTAGTGAGAAAAACAAATGCTTAAGTGAACCAATGTTAGTTAATGTAAATTAGTATATCTCATATACAATTATACACTAAATTATTAAATCAACACTTGACTTAATAATCTGGTTATATCACATATAACCGACTAACATCCAATGTATCGACTTATCGAATCAACCCTTGATTCGATAAGCTGGTTATATCGCATATAACCGATCGATACAAACATTGCGAGAATTGAATACGGTATCACATACACGTATTATTCTCGGTCCCGCACATATCACATATGCGCTCCTATTTCGTTTTGCCTGAGCCAGTAAAACCTCTATGTAGGACTCTAAAGACTCGTCAATACGCCGGCAGTAGGTGATGATCATATCAAGCACCCACAAGCCGTCAGCGGTACTAGCTGGATGTAACGGCTACGCGGGTATTGAGCGATCAGAAGATCAGCAAGCAAGCCCGCTCTAACTCCTGCAAAAAGCCTGACAGTGACACTACCGTACAGTCCGGTCTCCTCGTCTGATATGTCGCATATCAAGTCTAGGGGTAGTAAACGTCAGACCCCAATAACCGATAAGTTGTGCCGATATGAGGCTCATAACGGGTCGAGAAACTACTGGTAACACTTACCAGTAAATCTCTAAACCAGCCCTGGCCAGGGACTTCCCTGTCATGGCCAATCGTGCACTGCGCAACATCAACCCCCAATACCGGGAGAGACGAAACCCCTCCTATCGCTCATTGCCTCAATGTGACTCGGGACTGTACCCAAAAACCACCGTTTTGCACGCCCTCTTAGACGTGGTAAGGTGGAAATCAAAGCACAGTAGGAATCACACAAGACTCTATGACGATCTCGGGTCTACACACTAACCTGCACCAGTGTCACCAGAGAACTCCCATCTGACGTAAGGTATAGTACCATCTGGGAGTTCTCGGCGAGTCCGTCCAGTGTACCCAGTCTCCACTGAGCACCCGTATATCATCTCTGATGTCAAACACCAATGGATATGGGATCATCCATCGCCCATCTATATGGGTCGAGAAGCTATACGATAGTCTACTATGGTATATCGATGCCCCGTCTCGATACACCCACGACTCGGGACCTTGAAGGATGTACTTATGGACTACCATGTCCCCACTAGTATAATCTGCATCATAGTCCAGGTAGTCAAGTACACATCCTAAGGGATTTACCAACATGTAACAGAGAGACAATCAGTGTACACGTTAGGGTAAAGCGTAACCAGATAGCATACTATCATGTCGAGCAAGAAAGTCCTCCCTATATATGTCCAAGCATCCACTACAATATACATCTCATGTATAGTAATGGCCTCTAGGGCATACATATAACTAACAATCTCCCACTTGCACTAGGCCCATCTGATAACAGTGGTTGTAGTATCTCATACTCAACCATCCCATAAACGTCTATCTCTGGGAAAAAGCCTTTGTGAGTGGATCCACCGTGTTGTCCTCTGAGTCTACTCTCCTAACCATGATCCCCTGGAGATCAACCATCTCCATGATCAGGTGATACTGCCTTAGAATATGTCTGGATCACTGATGGGACGGGCGTTCCTCGGCATAAGCCACAACTCCATTGTCACACAATGGGAGGAACGAAGTTCATCTCATGAACTAATATACACCCAGACTGCCTCTTTGGTAGCATCTTTGGTAACGATGTGTCTTGCCTTTAATCGTCTAGTATGCCACGGTATCTGTCTTGGAACTCTTCCAACATACTGTCCCTTTACTGAGGGTAAAGACAATGCCTGTGACTGACTTTCAGTCGTCCTTATCACCCTGGAACCTTTCCAGTGATTCTCCCCAGGATCGATTGATACCATCTCACTACAACTAGTGAGTATCCTAACATCCAATTAGATCTATCTCATAGATCCAAAACTCAGGATTTAGTAGGTATCACTTTGATCCTATATGGAGAATCATTGTGATAAGCGGAGATCGACTGAGCGTAGTATAGGAAACTCCTTTCCTATCAAGAGTATGTCATCCACGTACTTTATAAGAATCATTACCATACTCTCTACTTCTTTTTGTATATACAAGGTTCATCTACCATTTTAATGATGTCAAACTCTTTGACTAACTCATCAAAACAGATGTTCCAACTCCGCGATGCCTGCTTTATCACATAAAACATCTTGCACACATTTCCGCTGCTCCCACTGTCTATGAAGCCCTCTGACTGTGTACTTATAGACTCTTTCTTCTAAATCACTATTTAGAACGGCAGTCATGACACCCAACCGCCAAATATCGTAGTCATGGTATGTAGCCGTGGCAAGTAGGATCTGGATGGACTTAAGCATAGCCCTAGAAAAGGTTTCATCATTAGCCACAACTGGTCTATGATGCAAACCTTTAACAAGTCTAGCTTTGAAAGTCTTAACTTTTCCATGTACACCAAGTAATCTTCTCAAGATATACTTGCTCCTAATGGGGATTTAACCCTTCAGATAAAGCAACCAAAGTCCATACTTTGTTGGTGTATAAGGATTCCATCTCAAATCGATAAGCATCCAGCCATTCTTACAGAGTCACACTCCTGATGGCCAGCTCGAAACTAGTTGGGTCATCATCCCATGATGCAATCCTCGCTCCTACTGTCATAGAGAAACCGAAGTATCTCTCAGGTGGGTGAGGAAACCTACTAGATCGGCGGAGAGGCTGAGGTTCGTTAGTTACTATTGAATCCTTTGGTTCTACCAAACCATCAGCTGCAGTTTGTATAGCTGGAACTCTTTCCAGTTCTACCTCATGACCAACAATTTCTTCACAAGAAAATTCCCTTTCACAAAGGTGGCATGCTGAGAAACAAAACATTTTTGTTCCTCGGTTAGGTAGAAGATATTCCCTTGCGTATGCTTGGGATATCCAACAAACTTCCACAGATCTGACTTTGCCTCGAGCCTGTCCGGATTTTGCTTTTTAGACATAGGCCGGACAACCCCAAATCTTAACAAATTTAAGATATGGGCTCTTCCCTTTCCATATCACATATGAAGTGGTAGGCAACCGATTTGATTTGAACCCTTTTCAATAGGCATGCAGCTTCTCAAGTGCATAACTCCCAAAAGGAAATAGGAAACTCAGTAGTACTCATCATAGAGCGCACCATATCTTAATAGGGTGTGATTGCTCCGCCCCGATACACCGAGGTGCTGTGGTGTATACGGAGGAGTAATGTTGAGAGAGAATCTCATTCTCCTTTAGAAAAGTCCAAGAATTCCGTGCTCAAGTATTCTCCTCCTTGATCTCATCAAAGGACATAATACTTATACCCGTTTTTGGCTCTCTACTTCTAACTTATATTCTGTGAATATCTCAAAAGCTTCGGACTTGTGTTTCAACAGGAACATATGTCTGAATCTTGAGAGATCATCAGAGAATGTAATGAAGCACAAAGAACCTGTCTTGGCATGTGTAGACAGGGGACCTTCATACATCAGCATGTATCATCCCAAGAGTTCACTAACTCTTTCTCTGTTTCCAATAAACAGAGCTATGGTCATCTTATCTCTGTGACATGACCGTCAAGTTTTACAAGATGTAAATTCAAACTAATTTAAATATGCATCTGTATGTAACTTCAGCTAGTCGGGTCGCATTGATATGACCTAGTCTACAATACCTCAAGAAGGATTCGTTCATTTCTGTACTCTTCCTCTGTGTGTGTTCTGTATACTAAGAACTGTAGTTTGATTTAGAACGTCAATACTTTTAGATAACGTGCTTGAACCGATCAACTCTTGATATAGGAAATGTTCAAAACATTATCCAACAATACAAAATTATATCCTTCTTTACTAATAAAGAGACTGATATGATGTTGTATATCAGGTTCGGTATCTAATGACATTCGTTCAGAATCAATGTATTCTGGTAATACAGGGTGACAGTGACCAACAGACTTGGCTGCAACACTTGTACCGTTTTCTGTCTCATGAAACTTATCACCCGTTCTCAGTTCTCTACCTATCTGTAGCCCATGTAACAAATTACATATGTGGGATCCTGATCCGGTATCCCATACCCAGGACGTAAAGGATACTGAGAAAAAGTTCTCTGTAATGAACACTGTAGGGTTCCTAGGCACTCTCAAGAGGTCTCACAAGGCATCAACCATGCCAATTTCAAATTTTACGGTGCCGAGAAACCCGACTACGGATCGTTGGCTAGAAGTTTAGGCGAAAAAGAAACTAGTTAACAACTTAACTAAATGGTAAACGGAAATACAACCTTTGTAGATCCGGATCTCCACCTCCATGGCTCCGCGATGATGTCTCCTCGCTGTACAAATCGGATCTTGGGCTCTAGCGTCGGCTTCATCGGAGAAAAAGCGGGCTAGGTCATCGACGACGATGCCGAAGATGATCTACGTCGAGGCATCGCTAGATCAAGCTCCAACTTCACCAAGTCATGAAACTTGTGAAGAAAACACACTCTACTACTTGGCAAGAGGTAGAGGATGAAGAAATAGGAAGTGGGTTCACTTTAGAATTGGATTTCTCACTCATTTCATCAAGTTGCCATTGATGAAGTCTAGCTTTTCTTCTTTGAAGAAGAAGAAGAAGAAGATGATGAAGAAAGATAATAGAATTATGATAAGTTAATTAGAATTGAAAAGAAAAATGAATCCTTATCATAATTCCAACCATAGTTAGGTGTAGAGAATAGACTAGGGTTAGTGAATGGTTAGGTTAAGGAGATGAAGACAAAATGGTCAAAGTTGCATGAAGCTTCAAGAAACTTCATGAATCAATGCAACCATTTTGTTTTCTTCTCTCTTTATTAATCCAAAATAAATAGATAAATGAATGGATAAATAAATAAAAACCTAACCATATACTTATCCAAGGTTTAATTCTTTACACTTAACCAAATAAGCATGTATCATCAAACATGATACAATCATGTGCACAAAAGTATATCACATATACAACTTGCACAATACAAGTGAGAAAATCCATTTAAAGTGAATCAATACTAGTTAATGCAAAGTAATATATCAAATATATAATTATACATTAAATCATTAAATCAACACTTGATTCAATGATCCGGTCATGTCGCACATAACCGACTAGTATGTAATGTATCGGCTTATCGAATCAATCCTTGATTCGATAACTAGGTTATATCGCATACAACCATTCGATACATTCATCATGAGAATTAAATACGGTATCACATACACGCATTATTCTCGGTCCCGCACATATCTCATATGCGCTCCTATTTCGTTTCGCTTGAGCCAGGAAACCTCTGTGTAGGACTCTAAAGACTCGTCAATACGCCGGCAGCAGGTGATGATCATATCAAACACCCACAAGCCGCAAGCGGTCTGCTAAACGTAATGGCCACCCGGGTATTGAGCGATGAGAAGATCGACGAGCAAGCCCGCTCACCCTCCTGTGAATCCAACCAGTAACACTTACCGTACAGTCCGGTCTGATCGTCTGATATGTCGCATATCTCGCCTAGGGGTGGTAAACGTCAGACCCCAATAGCTTGATAAGTCGTGTCGATATGAGGTCTATAACAATTCGAGAAACTACTGGTAACACTTACCAGTAAATCTCAGCAACCCTGGCCAGGGATTTCCGGTTATAGCCAATCGAACACAGCGCAACATCAACTCCCTATACCGGGAGAGACGAATCCCCTCCTATCGCTCATTGCCTCCATGTGACTCGGGACTGTACCCAAAAACCACCGTTTTGCACGCCCTCTTGGACGTGGTAAGATGGAAATCAAAGCACAGTGGGAACCACACAAGACTCTATGACGATCTCGGGTCAACAGACTACTCTGTACCAGTGTCACCAGAGAACTGCCATCTGACGTAAGGTATAATACCATCTGGGAGTTCTCGGCGAGTCCGTCCAGTGTACCCAGTCTCTACTGAGCACCCGTATATGATCTCTGATGTCAAACACCAATGGATATGGGATCATCCATCGCCCATCTGTATGGGTCGAGAAGGTATACGCTAGTCTACTCTGGTATATCGATGCCCCGTCTCGATACACCCACGACTAGGGACTTTGAAGGATGTACTTATGGACTACCATGTCCCCACTAGTATGATCCGCATCATAGTCCAGATGGTCAAGTACATATCCTAAGGGCTTTACCAACATGTAACAGGGAGACAATCAGTGTACACGTTAAGGTAAAGATCAACCAGATAGCATACTATCATGTCGAGCAAGAAAGTCCTCCCTATATATGTCCCAGCGTCCACTACAATATACATCCTATGTATAGCAATGGCCTCTAGGGCATACATATAACTAACAATCTCCCACTTGCACTAGGGCCATCTGATAGCAGTGGTTGTAGTATCTCATACTCAACCATCCCATAAAAGTCTCTCTCTGGGAAAAGGCCTTTGTGAGTGGATCCGCCGTGTTGTCCTCTGAGTCTACTCTCCTAACCTCGATCACCCTGGAGATCAACTATCTCCACGATCAGGTGATACTGCCTTAGAATATGTCTGGATCACTGATGGGACGGATGTTCCTTGGCATAAGCCACAACTCCATTGTCACACAATGGTTGGAACGTAGTTCATCTCATGAACCAATATACACCCAAACAACCTCTTTGGTAGCATCTTAAGTAGCGATGTATCCTGCCTTTATCTTCTAGTATGCCTCGGTATCTTGCTTGGAACTCTTCCAATATACCGTCCCTTTACTGAGGGTAAAGACAATGCCTGTGACTGACATTCAGTCGTCTTTATCACCCTGGAACCCTTCCAGTGATTCTCCTCAGGATCGATTGATACCATCTTACAACTACTAGTGAGATTCCTAGCATCCAATTACATCTATCTCATAGATGATAACTCAGGATTTAGGAGGTATCATTTTGATCCTATATGGAGAATCATTGTGATAAGCGGAAATTGACCGAGCGTAGCATAGGAAACTCCTTTCTTATCAAGAATATGTCATCCACGTACTCTACGAGGATCATCACCATACTCCCTACTACCTTTTTGTTATACAAGGTTCATATACCATTTTGATGATGTCAAACTATTTGACTGTCTCATCAAAACAGATGTTCCAACTCCGCGATACCTGCTTTATCCTATAAAGCATCTTGCACACGTTTCCGCTGCTCCCACTGTCTACGAGGCCCTCTGGCTGTGTACTTATAGACTACCTTTTCTAAAACATCATTTAGAAAAGCTGTCATGACACCCAACCACCAGATATCGTAGTCATGGTATGTAGCCGTGGTAAGTAGGATCTGGATGGACTTAAGCATAGCCACCTGAAAAGGTTTCATCATTATCCACGCCTGGTCGATGACGAAAAACTTTAACAAGTCTAGCTTTGAAAGTCTTAACTTTTCCATCTACACCAAGTAATCTTCTCAAGATATACTTGCTCCTGATGGGGATTTAACCCTTCAGTTATAGCAACCAAAGTCCATACTCTGTTGGTGTATAAGGATTCCATCTCAGATCACTAAGCATCCAGCCATTCTTACAGAGTCTTACTCCTGATGGCCAGCTCGAAACTAGTTGGGTCATCATCTCATGATGCAATCCTCGCTCCCACTGTCATAGAGAAACCGAAGTATCTCTCAGGTGGGTGAGGAACCCTACTAGATCGGCGGAGAGGCTGAGGTTTGTTGGAATCTACTGAATTCTCTGGTTCTTTCAAATCATCTTATGCTGTTTGTATAGCTGGAACATTTCCAGTTCTACATAACAGATCTTGCCTCGAGCCTGTCCGGATTTTTCTTTTAAACATAGCCCGGACAACCCCAAATCTTAACTAACTTAAGATATGGGCTCTTCCCTTTCCATATCACATATGAAGCGGTAGGCATAGATTTGATTCGAATCCAATTCAATAGGTATGCAGCTTCTCAAGTGCATAACTGCCAAAAAGGAAATAGGAACTCAGTAGTACTCATCATAGACCACACCATATCATATAGGGTGCATCTGCTCCGCCCCGATATACTATCGTGCTTTGGTGTATTCGGAGGAGTAATGCTGAGAGAGAATCTCATTCTCCTTTAGAATAGTCCAGGATTTCCGTGCTCAAGTATTCTCCTCCTTGATCTCATCAAAGGACATAATACTTATACCCGTTTTTGGTTCTCTACTTCTAACTTATATTCCGTGAATTTCTCAAAAGGTTCGGACTTGTGTTTCAACAGGAACATATGTCTGAATCTTGAGAGATCATCAGAGAATGTAATAAAGTACAAAGAACCGGTCTTGGCATGTGTAGACAGGGGACCTTCATACATCAACATGTATCATCCCAAGAGTTTACTAACTCTTTCTCTGTTTCCAATAAACAGAGCTGAGGTCATTTTATCTTTGTGACATGACTCGCAAGTTTCATAAGATGTAAACTCAAACTAATTTAAATATGCATCTAAATGTAACTTCAGCCAGTCGGGTCGCATTGATATGACCCAGTCTATAATGCCTCAAGAAGGATTCGTTCATTTCTGAACTCTTCCTCTTATGTGTGTTCCGTATACTAAGAACTGTAGTTTGATTTAGAACATTAATGCTTTTAGATAACGTGCCTGAACCGATCAACTTTTGATATAGGAAATGTTCAAAACATTATCCAACAATACAAAATTTTATCATTTCTTTACTGATAAAGAGACTGATATGATTTTGTATATCAGGTTCGGTATCTAATAACATTCGTTCAGAATCAATGTATTGGTAATACAGGGTGACAGTGACCAACAGACTTGGCTGCAACACTTGCCCCGTTTTCTGCCTCATGAAACTTATCACCCGTTCTCAGTTCTCTACCTATCTGTAGCCCTATGTAACAGATTACATATCTGGGATCCTGATCTGGTATCACATACTCAGGACGTAGAGGATACAGAGAAACAGTTCTTTATAATGAACACACCCAAAGATGATGCATCAGTATGCACTCTCTTCGTTTGGGTGGCACGGGAATTCTGGTAATCCCCAATTTCCTGCTCTGTCTTATAACATTTATAAGTTGGAGCGGGACCAACGTTCCCCAGCTCAGTATAACAAGCGGGTTCGGTCAAATATCCGTTTTATTATCTTGATTAAGGCGTGATATGGTCGCTACCAGGAGAGAGAGAGAAGAAAACACTCAGCGTGCGCTCTTGCAAGAATAGATTGGTTATTATTTTATCTAATCAGGATGGCTCCCACTGCTTTTTATCAAATCTTCCTTCAAACCCTAAAAGGAAAGACTAGCCGGGATTAATTACACACTACAAGTTCGCCAATCTTTCAGCCAGGCCAGTGTCGGTACTTTGAGGGAGGTCCCCCGTGCTTTCGCACGAACCTAATTAATGTAAACCTCGTTTTCCCAGAGGCGTAACCTCGTTGACACCTTTCTAGACACCTACTTGATCGGCTAATTGTAATGTGTAAAACTCTCACAGGAGTAACAATTACTCGCAGTGGGTATCGGGATCCAACTATCTCATAGAAGGTATGCAATCTTATTGCAAATTTCAACACTTGAAATTCCCGATAATATTTTGCCCCAAGTGATCTATGACCTTGACTGAGTCAACAAACCATAGACCGCAAGTAAAGTTCAACCCGTCATTTCCTGATTGAATTAAACCCACCCGCACGACCCTTGACTGAGTCAACAAGGCCGTACGACTACCCAAATCCAATCTGCATCATATGCATAAGCAGATAAATAGTAATCAGCTACCGCACACTACGCCTTGGCTGAGTCAACAAACGCAGCACGAATACTAACTATTACTTATCTGAAATGACGGAGGGCTACGTCAGGTTTTTAAGAAAACCCTTTGCGTAATGAACTTTATATCGTTGTAGGATCGAATGAATTTTGAAATGGAGTGTTTTTGAGGCTTTTCTAGTTTTGCTAAAGGAGTCACTCCCGGTGAAGGGATCGTCGGTCCTTTCCTCGTCGAATGAGGGACGGGATATATCATATATATCACTGTGCAAAGCAAAAACTCTTAAAAGCAATCAAAAGACAAACCGAGTGTGTAGCATCTGCCAGTTATTGCTAAAGGAGTCACTCCCGGTGAAGGGATCTCGGTCCTTTCCTCATCGAATAAGGTGCAGGATATATCACATATACCTCTGTGCAAAGCAAGAACTGTAGCTACCTGTTTTATTTTTGAAATTCGATTCTACAACATCTTAGGTTTCTTTTATTTCATTAATCACATTAATGAAGTCCCATCATATAAGTACCTAAACATCACAGATAAATACGACGTACACTTATGCCATCCGCATTCGCCTCGATGTCCCCTCGTGCACAGTTAGGTTAGGTAACTAACGGCAGAGCGGGGCAGGGCTAGCGCGGGTGTAAAACATAAGTAACGCCTATATAATATATCATATATACTATATAAAATATCCATCACAGAACACATCACATGATCACATCACAGATATCGCAGCAGAAGAAACATATGAAATATTGGATATACTAGGACGTCCGTGTTTTCAATACGAGCCAGTATAAAACACGGATTCCACGGTCGCGATGAATAGCCAAACCCACACCCCTAGACCCCTACGAGAGCGGCAAGCAACCCTACCAATTCTAGGGTTAGGAGACCCGGACTCGACTCCTCGAGATGGTCTCCCACTGGACCCCAGAACCCTGTTACTTGTGCTCCCCTCCTTGGGTCTATCCTAGTGCGGAAAAGTAAATAATATACAAACGGTGACATCTTCCGCAACCTGGAAGTGCCCCAATAAAAGAATATTACATACAAGTTTTTACATGAATGAAAATGAAAAACACTCATCTCACATAAAAACCCCCCGGCTATTCAAACACGACGATCCAATATAACATATCCAGCAACACATAACATCACATGTCATCAACGTAAGTAAATATGCGCATCCCAATTGTCGTTGACATATAGCAACGAAACCGGCGATATCACATATTACACTTACGGTCACAGAAAAGAAAGTGTAAAACTACAACAGTTGGAATCCGCAACCTCCTCAGACATCGCATGCCTGACCAAATGAATTCTTTAGACATCGCATGCCTAACAATTATAAACCCCGCATTTGTTGGAGTTAGTGCCCTCAGAGTCAATTATTGGATCACAGGCACGTGATTGCAATGATTGAGGGAGGACCTATCCCAGTAGGACAGTCTTACTCGAGATGATAGTATGCTATCTGGTTTATCTTTATCATCGTGTATTGCTTTAGGTGACCTGACATGTCGCTATTACACGTTGATAGAGCCCCTAGGATTCTTGCTTGACTGCCGGCAGTATGATGGCGATCATATACGTGGGAGCTGGTAGTCTATAAGCACATCCTTAAATGGTCCCTAGTCGTAGGAGTTTCGAGACAGGGCATCGATACTCTATTAGTGGACTAGTGTATACAGTCGAGACCCCGACGAGGGGCGGTGGCCGGTCTCACAAGCCACTGGTGTCAGTTGGTTCACCTAAGATGTATACAGGTGCTCATTGGGTTATGAGTACACCGGACAGGACTCGCCGGGAACATGCTAGTTGGTCTTATACCAGACGTCAGATAGCAGTTCCCTGGTGACATGTGTACAGGTTAGTTCATCGACCTGAAGATCGTCATTTGTCTCGTGTGAGTTCCCACTGTACTTTGATTACTACCCTACCACAGCTCAAAGGAGTCGTGCAAACAGGTTTTAGTTGGGTACAGTCCCGAGCCACATGGAGGCAGTGAGCGGATCTGCAGGGGTTCGTCTCTCCCGGTATTGGGGGTGAGGTCGCGCTGTGTCTAGGAGAGCCATTACGCAAAGCCCTCGGCCGAGGCAGGAGATTTACTGGTAGGTATTCCAGTAGTATCTCAGGGCGTTCTGGGCTACGCTCCGACACGACTTGTACCGCCTTTGGGGGTCTGACTTTTACCAACCCCCTAGGCCCGCCATGCGATACTCATAGACGAACGGACCGGACTGTACGGATATTGTCACTGACAGGCTCAGTAGGGTGTCGGGGTGAGCTTCCTCATCGACGTCCCTTTTGGTCAATAGCTGGTGGCCCGTCACGTATTGGCTTATACCTCTGACGTGCCAGTGGTTAAATCCACAGCCATAGTATTGACGAGTCTTTAGAGTCCACCACACTTTCAGTTACTCAGCTTTCGGGCGAAACGCTGTAGAGGCCGTATGGAGATATGGCAGGGTCCGATCAGATACGTGCGGTATTGCACGGATCAGGATCGGACAGTTTTGTACTAGTGGCCGTATAGTTATATGGCAGGGTTCGATCAGATACGTGCGGTATTGCACGGATCAGGATCGAACGGATTTTACTAGCCGGCTTTGGTTTAAGCCGGTACTAGTTTAGTACAGTGTAGATTTTGTCTCATTGCATCTGTATCCGGTCGGAATACAGATGCGGGTGTGTATGCACAGTGTCGGGGTTTTCCTGTAATTTATTACGGGACCAGTTTTCTGGAGTTGCCAGTTTGCATTCCGTTCCGGCCGGTTTTCCTTTGTTCTTTCCCGGCCGGACTTTTCCGATGGAGGGGGTAATTTGCAGTTTTGCAAATTACACTTTGTGGAGGGGTTTTATGCAATTGTGTTGATTATGATAGCTTCATATCTTTTTACACCATCACTTGCTTTATTGGTGCATTTATGAGATAGGAATGGGTTAAAGTAATAAGCATGGTTGTATGTTTATTGGTCTCTTGATGTGGTCACCTCCTCTCTTCTTCCTACCATCACCTCCCTTCATACTACATATTGTTTCTCCCTCCACCATTCCTAAATGACATGGCCGGCCACTTGAGTGAGGAGATGAGAGAAAATTTCTTTTTGGCATGACACATTTTTCTTCATCTCATATCTTCATGCAAGGAAAAATGAAAGCACCATATATTTTCCTTGTTCTCATTCCTCCATCCAAAGGCAACAAACCCCAAAGTGAGACTATGATTCTACACTACGCTTCCTACAGCACTTCTTGAGCATGTCGAGTTGCCGGCTTCATGCTCGAGTTGCCTCGGTATTGAGGCGGGAGCCCGTAAAAGACGAAGGCGATGTGGTGCCCTTTCCGGCGAGGAGGCGACGATACGGAGACTACACTTTCCGCGGGAGATCGGGGCGATGATGAGAAGACCGGAGGACTCGGATCTCTTGGTATACTTCTTTTCCCATCTCTTGTTAGCTAGCGTAGGTTAATGGTTAACGATCCGGGTTTTCTTTGTCCGCGGTAGCGCCGGTTTCCGAGCCAGGAAATTTTTTGTTCCGCAATTTGGCCTCGAGTAAGACGGCCGGGGCGCTGCCGTGGCGCAACAGCATTTTAGTCTCAAAATCGAAAACTCTTTTCAATACAAAGTCGGGCAATTCAATAGGATTCCCGACAGCCTGATCGAATGCTCGTCGCAAACTTCAGTAGACGGTCGCACCCCCCGATGCCGTCGACGAAGTGCACCAAGGCGGAACACCGCTACCGCGAGCACCCGAACGGATGCTTTCGGCGACGGGGTTCTCCTACAGTCACTTGGTCGGGGCTATGGAGTGAGGCTGTCTATTAAGTTTACCCGGCGAGTATCCGCGTATGCTACGTGATTGCGACGGACTTTTGATCGCATCAAAATTCTGTAGCAACCGATCAAGTGAGACTAAAGTGCTATGTTTATAACATTCATTCAGTTATCTCATAACTAATTGTGAATTCCAATTATTGTATCCCATTCCGGATAAATAGAAAATATTAAACTTTCCGATCGAACATTCGAACACCCAAGTTTTCCCGAAACCGTTCAACACATGAAATAGGTTCAAAGACATTCACTTCATGCCTCAGTGCCAACGGTCCAGCCGTAGAAGGGTCAAGCCAACGCCTCACATGTGGCACGCCGTACTGCCCCAAATCCGAAGGTTCAAAGGGCAGTTCTAGACGGTCACATAATCGAGTTAAGGTTTGTTGTCTTCTAGAGGGACCATCGCGTTACTTGCACTACTCAGAACGTCCTTAAACCACAGAAAAATCCAACACTTGGATATTTTCCTGCAGGGGAAAGATTGGGTATTTACATCCGGTCGAACTTTTTAACATATTCCAAAATATCCAGAAAGCCACATAGATAAAGTCTGATAATCCGATCGAATCTGCGAACTCCCAAAACACCACAGAAAATTCAACTCTTGAATAAATATTAAAAATTCCCATAAAACTCAGCATTTAAATAAAGAAGTTACTGTGCAAAAATGGTTGACTGAAGAGACTAAATGGGCGCGGAACCGCCGCAATAGGCGGCTAATGCCGCGGATCCGCCGCTCTTTAGACAGATCATTAGGTAATTTTTGCACCGTAATTCTTAGAATTTCCGGCTGAATTTTTTAAGAATTTTTAATTTGGAAAAAACCACTTTTTCAGAAAAAGTCCAGAGAGGGTTAAAAGTTAGGGTTTCGGGGTTCGATCGGGTTTCTAACATCGTCTACGCATCGCCTAAGGCTCTAGCTAGGCTCTGATACCACTGTAGGGTTCCTAGGCACTCTCAAGAGGTCTCACAAGGCATCAACCATGCCAATTTCAAATTTTACGGTGCCGAGAAACCCGACTACGGATCGTTGGCTAGAAGTTTAGGCGAAAAAGAAACTAGTTAACAACTTAACTAAATGGTAAACGGAAATACAACCTTTGTAGATCCGGATTCCACCTCCATGGCTCCGCGATGATGTCTCCTCGCTGTACAAATCGGATCTTGGGCTCTAGCGTCGGTTTCATCGGAGAAAAAGCGGGCTAGGTCATCGACGACGATGCCGAAGATGATCTACGTCGAGGCATCGCTAGATCAAGCTCCAACTTCACCAAGTCATGAAACTTGTGAAGAAAACACACTCTACTACTTGGCAAGAGGTAGAGGATGAAAAAATAGGAAGTGGGTTCACTTTAGAATTGGATTTCTCACTCATTTCATCAAGTTGCCATTGATGAAGTCTAGCTTTTCTTCTTTGAAGAAGAAGAAGAAGAAGATGAAGAAAGATAATAGAATTATGATAAGTTAATTAGAATTGAAAAGAAAAATGAATCCTTATCATAATTCCAACCATAGTTAGGTGTAGAGAATAGACTAGGGTGAGTGAATGGTTAGGTTAAGGAGATGAAAACAAAATGGTCAAAGTTGCATGAAGCTTCAAGAAACTTCATGAATCAATGCAACCATTTTGTTTTCTTCTCTCTTTATTAATCCAAAATAAATAGATAAATGAATGGATAAATAAATAAAAACCTAACCATATACTTATCCAAGTTTTAATTCTTTACACTTAACCAAATAAGCATGTATCATCAAACATGATACAATCATGTGCACAAAAGTATATCACATATACAACTTGCACAATACAAGTGAGAAAATCCATTTAAAGTGAATCAATAATAGTTAATGTAAAGTAATATATCAAATATATAATTATACATTAAATCATTAAATCAACACTTGATTCAATGATCCGGTCATGTCGCACATAACCGACTAGTATGTAATGTATCGGCTTATCGAATCAATCCTTGATTCGATAACTAGGTTATATCGCATACAACCATTCGATACATTCATCACGAGAATTAAATACGGTATCACATACATGATTTATTCTCGGTCCCGCACATATCTCATATGCGCTCCTATTTCGTTTCGCTTGAGCCAGGAAACCTCTGTGTAGGACTCTAAAGACTCGTCAATACGCCGGCAGCAGGTGATGATCATATCAAACACCCACAAGCCGCAAGCGGTCTGCTAAACGTAACGGCCACCCGGGTATTGAGCGATGAGAAGATCGACGAGCAAGCCCGCTCACCCTCCTGTGAATCCAACCAGTAACACTTACCGTACAGTCCGTCTGATCGTCTGATATGTCGCATATCTCGCCTAGGGGTGGTAAACGTCAGACCCCAATAGCTTGATAAGTCGTGTCGATATGAGGTCTATAACAATTCGAGAAACTACTGGTAACACTTACCAGTAAATCTCAGCAACCCTGGCCAGGGATTTCCGGTTATAGCCAATCGAACACAGCGCAACATCAACTCCCTATACCGGGAGAGACGAATCCCCTCCTATCGCTCATTGCCTCCATGTGACTCGGGACTGTACCCAAAAACCACCGTTTTGCACGCCCTCTTGGACGTGGTAAGATGGAAATCAAAGCACAGTGGGAACCACACAAGACTCTATGACGATCTTGGGTCAACAGACTACTCTGTACCAGTGTCACCAGAGAACTGCCATCTGACGTAAGGTATAATACCATCTGGGAGTTCTCGGCGAGTCCGTCCAGTGTACCCAGTCTCTACTGAGCACCCGTATATGATCTCTGATGTCAAACACCAATGGATATGGGATCATCCATCGCCCATCTGTATGGGTCGAGAAGGTATACGCTAGTCTACTCTGGTATATCGATGCCCCGTCTCGATACACCCACGACTAGGGACTTTGAAGGATATACATATGGACTACCATGTCCCCACTAGTATGATCCGCATCATAGTCCAGATGGTCAAGTACACATCCTAAGGGCTTTACCAACATGTAACAGGGAGACAATCAGTGTACACGTTAAGGTAAAGATCAACCAGATAGCATACTATCATGTCGAGCAAGAAAGTCCTCCCTATATATGTCCCAGCGTCCACTACAATATACATCCTATGTATAGCAATGGCCTCTAGGGCATACATATAACTAACAAACACACCCGAAGATGATACATCAACATGCACTTTCTTCGTTTGGGCAGCACGGGAATTCTGGTAATCCCCTATTTCCTGCTCTGTCTTATAACAATTATAAGTTGGAGCGGGACCAACGTTCCCCAGCTCAGTATAACAAGCGGGTTCGGTCAATATATCCGTTTTATTATCTTGATTAAGGCATGATATGGTCGCTACCTAGAGAGAGAGAAGAAAACACTTTAGCGTATGCTCTTGCAAGATCAGATTGGTTATTATTTTTATCTAATCAGGATGGCTCCCACTGTTTTTATCAAATCTTCCTTCAAACCCTAAAAGGAAAGACTAGCCGAGATTAATTACACCCTACAATTTCGCCAATCTTTCAGCCAGGCCAGTGTCGGTACTTTGAGGGAGGTTCCCCGTGCTTTCGCACGGACCTAATTAAAATAAACCTCATTTTCCCAGAGGCGTAACCCCGTTGACACCTTTCTAGACACCTACTTGATCGGCTAATTGTAATGTGTAAAACTCTCCCAGGAGTAACAATTACTCGCAGCGGGTATCGGGATCCAACTATCTCATAGAAGGTATGCAATCTCATTGCAAATTTCAACACTTGAAATTCCCGATAATTTTGCCCCTAACCTCCTATGACCTTGACAAAGGCCAACAAACCATAGGATGCTAGTCAAGTTCAACCCGTCATTTCTTGATTGAATTAAACCCACCTGCACGACTCTTGACAAAGGCCAACAAGGTCATACGACTATCCTAACCCAATCTGCATCATATGCATAAGCAGATAAGTACTAGTCAGCTACCGCACACTACGTCTTGACAAAGGCCAACAAACGCAGCACGAATACTAACTACTACTTATCTGAAATGACGGAGGGCTACGACAGGTTTTTCTGAAAACCTATTGCGTAATGAACTTGATATCGTTGTAGAATCAAATAATTTTAAAATGGAGTGTTTTTTAGGCTTTTGCTAGTTTCGCTAAAGAGGTCACTCCCGGTGAAGGGATCTCGGCTCTTTCCTCGTCGAATGAGGTGCATGATATATCATATATATCACTGTGCAAAGCAAGAACTAGAAAAGCAATCAAAAGACAAACCGAGAGTTTAGCATCTGCCCGTTATTGCTAAAGGGGTCACTCCCGGTGAAAGGATCTCGGCCCTTTCCTTATCAAATAAGGTGCAGGATGTTCTACAAGGAACACTGCTATGCAAAGCAAGAACTGTAGCTACCTTGTTTTTCGAAATTCGATTCTACAACATCTTTTAAGTTTCTTTTCTTTCATTACTCACATTAATGATGTCCCATCATTTAAGTCACCTAAACATCACAGATAAATACGACGTACACTTATACCATCCGCATTCGCCTCGATGTCCCCTCGTGCACCGTTAGGTTAGGTAACTAACGGCAGAACGGGGCAGGGCTAGCGCGGGTGTAAAACATAAGTAACGTCTATATAATATATCATATATACTATATACAGTATTTATCATAACATATCAAATGATCACATCACAGATATCGCAGCAGAAGAAACATATGAAACATTGGATATACTAGGATGTCCATGTTTTATTTTGAGCCTTTATAAAACACGGATTCCACGATCACGATGAATAGCCAAACCCACACCCCTAGACCCCTACGAGAGCGGCAAGTAACCCTACCAATTCTAGAGTTAGGAGACCCGGACTCGACTCCTCAAGTTGGTCTTCCACTGGACTCTAGAACCCGGTTACTTGTGCTCTCCTCCTTGGATCTACCTAATGCGGAAAAGTAAATAATATACAAATGGTGACATCAACCTCACCCCGGAAGTGCCCCAATAAAAGAATATTACATACATTGAATTTTACATGAATGAAAATAAAAACCCTCATCCCACATAAAAACCCCGGCTATTCAGAACGCGACAATCCAATATAACATATCCAGCAACACATAACATCACATGTCATCAACGTAAGTAAATATGCGCATCCTAATTGTCGTTGACATATAGCAACGAAACCTGCTATATCACATATTACACTTACGGTCGCAGAAAAGAAAGTGTAAAACTACAACAGTTGGAATCCGCAACCTCCTTAGACATCTCATACCTAACCAAATGAATTCCTTAGACATCGCATGCCTAACAATTATAAACCCCGCATTTCAGTCTCTTTATTGAAAACTCTTTTCAATACTAAGTCGGGCAATTCAACAAGATTCCCGACATCCTGATCGAATGCTCGTCGCAAACTTTAGTAGACGGCCGCACCCCCGGATGCCGTCGACGAAGTGCACTAAGGCGGAACACCGCTGCCGCAAGCACCCAAACGGATGCTTTTGGCAACGGGGTTCTCCTACAGTCACTTGGTCGGGGCTTTGGGGCGTAGCTGTCTATTAAGTTTACCCAGTGAGTATCCGCGTACGCTACGTGATTGCAACAGACTTTTGATCGCATCAAAATCCCGTGGCAACCGATCATTTGAGACTAAACTGCTATGTTTATAACATTCAAATTAGTTATCTCATAACTACTTGTGAATTCCAAATATTGTATCACATTCCAGATAAATAGACAATGTTAAACTTTCCGATCGAATGATCAAACACCCAAGTTTTCCCAAATAGTTCTCAACACTTGAGGGAAGTTTAAAAACATCCATCGCATGCCTCAGTACTAATGGTCCAGCCGTAGAAGGGTCAAGCCAACGTCTCATATGTGGCAACGCCGTACTGCCCCAAACCCTAAGGTTCAAAAGGCAGTTCAAGACGGTCACATAATCGAGTTAAGGTTTGTTGTCTTCTAGAGGGTCCATTGCGTAACTTGCACGATTTAGACGTTCTTAAACAACGGAAAAATCCAACACTTGGAAATTTTCCGGGTCGGGAAAAAGTGAGTTATTGATATCCGTTCGAACTTTTTAACAGTTTCTAAATATCCGGAAAACACAACGAAATTAAATTTTCCGATCGGATCAACGAATACAAAATAAACCCCAGAACACTCAACACTTGAGTCAGATAAAAAATACCCAGAAAATATAACTAGCAGCTACGGGCATTACTGTGCCAAAAGAAAAGTCAAAGCCCACTGTACGACCGCGGATCCGCGGCCCAAGCAGGGTATGGTCGCGGTTCCGCGGCGGTCCGTACGGCTTACGTCATCGTTTTGCACAGTTATGCTTAGAATTACATGCTGATTTTTTAAAGTATTTTTAATTCAGAAAAATCACAGTTTTAATTTTTTTTCCAGAGAGGGGTATATTTCGTCGATTCGGAATTCGTTCGGAGTTTTAACTTCGTATACACATCGCCTAATGCTCTAGCTAGGCTCTGATACCACTGTAGGATTACTAGGCACTCTAATAAGGTTCTACAAGGCATCTACCATGCCCGGTTAAAATTTTAGCCGTGCCGAATAATCCTAAACAAGATCTTTGCTAGACTATTAGGCGAAAACTAGCAAGTTAAACACATTAACACTAAGTGAATACGAAATACAACCTTTGTAGATCGGTCCTTCACTTCATATGCTCCTTGTAGTAGTCCCTTCGCTGCGATCATCGTGCTCCCGGACTCTCGGACAGCTCCATGAGAAGATTGCAACGGTATTGCTTGAAGTCTTCGAGGCCGAAGATGATCAACGTTGAGGGAATACAAACTCAAGCTTCTACTTCACTAACTAGAGAATTAGTGAAGCAAACACCCTAAACTAAAGTGCTAGTCTAGTAGAGGATGATGAAATAGGAAATGGGTACACATTAGAATTTCTTTTCTCACTATGGTTCTCTCTCTTTATCAAACCCTAGAAAGAAATTGAAGGAGGAAGAAGATGAGCTCAAAATGAGAATGAAAACTAATCAAGAGAGAGAGTGTTAACCATGGTGAGTGAGTATCATATACTAACTCATGTAGAGACATAACCATGGCTAATTATAATGGTTAGGTTAATTAATATCTTAAGTAAAACAAAACTAGTGGACTAAGTCAATGCAACCATAAGCTTCATGAAGCTTCATGCATGTGAGCTCATTATCCATTAATTTTAGAATTACTTTAAATATAAAAACCTAACACTATAATTAGTATGGTATAAGTCTTATACACCCATGATAGTTGTATCAACAACCATGATACAAAATGAACACAAATAAATATATATCACATATATTAAATTGTGCGCTAGTGAGAAAAACAAATGCTTAAGTGAACCAATGTTAGTTAATGTAAATTAGTATATCTCATATACAATTATACACTAAATTATTAAATCAACACTTGACTTAATAATCCGGTTATATCACATATAACCGACTAACATCCAATGTATCGACTTATCGAATCAACCCTTGATTCGATAACCTGGTTATATCGCATATAACCGATTGATACAAACATCGCGAGAATTGAATACGGTATCACATACACGCATTATTCTCGGTCCCGCACATATCACATATGCGCTCTTATTTCGTTTTTCCTGAGCCAGTAAAACCTCTATGTAGGACTGTAAAGACTCGTCAATACGCCGGCAGTAGGTGATGATCATATCAAGCACCCACAAGCCGTCAGCGTTACTAGCTAAACGTAACGGCTACCCGAGTATTGAGCGATCAGAAGATCAGCAAGCAAGCCCGCTCTAACTCCTGCAAAAAGCCTGACAGTGACACTACCGTACAGTCCGGTCTCCTCGTCTGATATGTCTCATATCAAGTCTAGGGGTGGTAAACGTCAGACCCCAATAACCGATAAGTCGTGCCGATATGAGGGTCATAACGGGTCGAGAAACTACTGGTAACACTTACCAGTAAATCTCTAAACCAGCCCTGGCCAGGGACTTCCCTGTCATGGCCAATCGTGCACTGCGCAACATCAACCCCCAATACCGGGAGAGACGAAACCCCTCCTATCGCTCATTGCCTCCATATGACTCGGGACTGTACCCAAAAACCACCGTTTTGCACGCCCTCTTGGACGTGGTAAGGTGGAAATCAAAGCACAGTGGGAATCACACAAGACTCTATGATGATCTCGGGTCTACAGACTAACCTGCACCAGTGTCACCAGAGAACCGTCATCTGACGTAAGGTATAGTACCATCTGGGAGTTCTCGGTGAGTCCGTCCAGTGTACCCAGTCTCCGCTGAGCACCCGTATATCATCACTGATGTCAAACACCAATGGATATGGGATCATCCATCGCCCATCTATATGGGTCGAGAAGCTATATGCTAGTCTACTCTGGTATATCGATGCCCCGTCTCGATACACCCACGACTAGGGACCTTGAAGGATGTACTTATGGACTACCATGTCCCCACTAGTATGATCTGCATCATAGTCCACGTAGTCAAGTACACATCCTAAGGGCTTTACCAACATGTAACAGAGAAACAATCAGTGTACACGTTAGGGTAAAGCGTAACCAGATAGCATACTATCATGTCGAGCAAGAAAGTCCTCCCTATATATGTCCAAGCATCCACTACAATATACATCTCATATATAGTAATGGCCTCTAGGGCATACATATAACTAACAATGAGGGGCGGTGGCCGGTCTCACAAGCCACTGGTGTCAGTTAGTTCACCTAACATGTATACAGGTGCTCATTCGGTTATGAGTACACCGGACAGGACTCGCCGGGAACCTGCTAGTTGGTATTATACCTATTGTCAGATAGCAGTTCCCAGGTGACATGTGTACAGGTTAGTCTATCGACCTGAGATCGTCATTTGTCTCGTGTGAGTTCCCATTGTGCTTTGATTGTTGGATGTAGTGCCCTCAAAGTCAATTATTGGATCGCTGGTACGTGATTGCAATGATTGAGGGAGGACCTATACCGGTAGGACAGTCTTACTCGAGATGATAGTATGCTATCTGGTTTTCCTTTATCAGTCGTGTATAGGTTCAGGTGACTGATCGCTATTACACGTTGATAGAGCCCTTAGGATCTTGCTTGACTACCAACAGTTTGATGGCGATCATATACGTGAGAGTTGGGTAGTTTATAAGCACATCCTTAATTGTGGTCCCTAGTCGTGGGAGTTTTGAGACAGGGCATCGATACTCCGGAGTAGACTAGTGTATACAGTCGAGACCCCGACAAGGGGCGGTGGCCGGTCTCACAAGCCACTGGTGTCAGTTGGATCACCTAAGATGTATACAGGTGCTCATTGGGTTATGAGTACACCGGACAGGACTCGCCGGGAACCTGCTAGTTGGTATTTATACATAGCGTTAGATAGCAGTTCCCTGGTGACATGTGTACAGGTTAGTTCATCGACCAGAGGTCGTCATTTGTCTCGTGTGAGTTCCCACTGTGCTTTGATTTCTACCCTACCACGGCTCAAAGGAGTCGTGCAAACAGGGTTTTTTTTGGGTACAGTCCCGAGCCACATGGAGGCAAGTGAGCGGATCGGCAGGGGATTCGTCTCTCCCGGTATTGGGGGTGAGATCGCGCT
This sequence comes from Agapanthus africanus, assembly GCA_030015575.1. Classification (NCBI taxonomy): domain Eukaryota; kingdom Viridiplantae; phylum Streptophyta; class Magnoliopsida; order Asparagales; family Amaryllidaceae; genus Agapanthus; species Agapanthus africanus. Next base: position 293,889 of record JASDDO010000302.1, read on the forward strand.
GTGTCTAGGAGAGCCATTACACAAAGCCCTCGGCCGAGACAGGAGATTTACCGGTAGGTACTCCAGTAGTATCTCAGGGTGTTCTGGGCTACACTCTGACACGACTTATACCGCTATTGGGGGTCTGACGTTACCAGCCCCCTAGGCCCGATATGCGATACTCATAGACGAACGGACCGGACTGTATGTATATTGTCACTGTTAGGCTCAGCAGGGTTTCAGGATGAGTTCGCTCATCGGCTTCCCTTGAGGTCAGTACATGGGCAGCCGTTACGCACAGCTAGTGCCACTGACGTGCTTGTGGTTAAACCCACTGCCAGGGTACTGATGAGTCATTAGAGTCCCCCACAAATAGTTTCCCAAGTTCGGGCGAAACGTTGTAGATGTCGTATGGTTTTATGGCAGGGTTTGAAAAATGCACGTGCACTTGTGCACGTGTCATATTTCGGACAGATAATACTGGTGGGCTTTGGTTTAAGCCGAATCCATGTATTATATTGAGTCGGAATATTTGAGTCTCTCGTATTCGTATTTCGGTCGGAATACAGATACAAGTATGTATATACAGGCGAGGGGTATTTTCGTAATCCGTTACGAGAATATTTTAGAAGATGCATATCTTTTTGGATTAATCATTTTGGTTTAAATGATTATTTGGTTTTGGAAATGGTGACTCATTATGGATGACACATTATTCTAGCATGTTCATTAGTGACTCATGCTAATGAGTCACTAAGTGAGCCATGAAGAATTAATGGTGTTTTGTTTTGTGAAGAGATATTTGTGGTTGTTTTGTGAGATATTTTTATAAGATATTTTTCTTTTGGGTTTTAAAAAAAAACAACCTCATTCATCTATTCACACGAGAAGGAAATAGAACACAAGTTTATGAGCTTAGATTTTCTTTTGCTCACTAGTGTTTCTTGAGTTCACCATTTCCAAATCCTAGCATCTTCTTCAACCTCCACTCTTACCCTCTCATGTGATGAAAACCAAAGAGTGTTTGAGACAAAGTATTCTACTCGTTCTCTACTTCACCTTGGTCATCTCTTTTAGCAGACTTGATGACCGAGTTGCCTCGGTATAGAGACGGGAGCCCGTTTAAAGATCCGTAGATGGGGTGTCACCTCGACGAGGAGTAAAGAGATCGGAGTCGCCGCAAAGGAGCGTAGGATGATGGCTAAAGACCGAAGGACTCGGATCGATCGGTATAGCCTTTCTACCTCTTTACAGTTTGTTAGTTTAGCGTTAATGGCAAGATCCGGATTATAGTATACGATAGCGCCAGTTATAAAAGTTTTTGTTCCGCGTTTGGCGTCAGAATGACGGCCGGGGCGCTACCGTAGACTTACATGGTATCAGAGCCACGCCATTAAGCTTTACTAACTTGTTCTAACGCGTTTAAAATATCGATCGAACGAAATTTCCGAAACCGCATTTTTCAGTGTAAAGTTTCTGTCGAATTTTTTAAATGGTCTAAAAATTATTTTGAGCATCTCAGAAAATCGAGCAGGCTTTTCTAAGAATTCTGGTGAAATTTGGTCGATTGACTCTACAGTACTGCCGCGGAACCGCCGCACAAACCAAGGTTTGGCCGCGGTTCCGCCGCTAGTTTGTGGCTACAGTGAACCCTATTTCTACAGTGTATTCTGCATGGGAAATTGTGGTTTCTGGAATGTTTTGTTTGGGCCCAGATTATATTTGTGTACTGCAGATGTACGTGGGGCCCACTTCGGGAAGTTTTGTCGATCGAAATTTTAAACTTGTTAGTTTACAGTACTTACATTATATCTCCGATCGTGAATGTCATTCGTGCGGTAAATTGCGTCTAATTGCTATAGTCCTTTTAGACGGATTTGCGAACGTGACATTCGCGTTGATGTTCTGTGTTGTGCTGTGATGTTGTGGATTTGTCGTGGTGGATAGCAGTGTGCAATGGTAGTGCAGTTTGAATATATTTGTACATTTGATATTGCGGGGCGAGCGTCCAACTTGTGGACTGCCGTCTCTGCCTGTTTGTATAATATTCTTTTGGGACACGACCGGGCTGAGGTCGATGTACCCGTTGTACATATTTTTCATTTCTGTACTAGGTTTACCCCGCGACGGAGTGCACGGATAGCCGGGTTCTGGAAGGCAACGGGTTCGCATCTCATGGCTTTGAGAGGCAGAGTGGCCTCACTCTAGAATTGGCAGACTATTCGCCGCACTCGTAGGGGGTACAGGTTGACCCAAGGAGGGGTGCTCAAGTTACCGGATTCCGTGAAGTGCAGGGTGGTCCATTCACTATGCTGTAGGGGGCTGCCTCGCTTCAGGTTTTGGCGGATAACTTGCCGCACCCGTAGGGGTCTAGGGTTCATTGCACAGGCTATCCACACGACCAGGGGAACGTCGGGTTTCAGTAGCGGCTCTGTGAAACCCGGGGATCCCAGATTATCTGTATTGTTCTGTGATGCTTATTACTTTTCTGTAATGTTGCATATTATCACGCCCGGAGCAATTATTGTATATTGGTATATATACTAGTAGATGTTGTATATGTTTTACACCCGGGCTAGTCCAGTCCCCGCTCTGTCGTTAGTTAAGTAACATAACGGGTGATGACGGGACCCAGTGGCGAATGCGGATGGCATATACGTACATTATATTTTCGTTCTTTTCTGGTGTGATTAACTGATGGGACTGCGTTGATTTTGATCAATGCAAAGGAAAACAAACCTGTTTGGATGTTGTTGGAACAGTTTTAAAAAGTGTTATTACAAAGACGTTTTTTTTTGTTTTGCATAGTGGTATTCAGTTGGAATATCCTGCACCTCATTCGACGAGGCAAGGGCCGAGATCCCTTCACCGGAAGTGACCCCTGGGGCAGAAATTTATGTCAGGGTAATAACTTCACTATAGTCGATTACATGTTGCTTTGCATCGCGGTATTCAGTTGGAATATCCCGCACCTCATTCCACGAGGAAAGAGCCGAGATCCCTTCACCGGGAGTGACCTCTTTAGTAAAGGTTTTCGCCGCTATATTTTTATAAAAAGCTATCAGGTTCCTTCAACGAGATCAAGTTCATTACGTTAAAGGATTTTCGCCAAAAACCAGCCGTAGCCCTCCGTCATTTCATATGAATGGTCAGTAATATTCAAGTTATGTTGGTTTGGCCCTTAGCCAAGACATAGTGATTGGTAGCTGCTGGGGTGTTCACATGTTGCATAGATAGATGCGTTGGTTTGGAACAGCCGTACAGCCTTGTTGGCCCTTAGTCAAGGGCGAGTACAGGTGGGTTCAAATTAACAAGATAATGATGGGAAGAACTTGACATGCGTCTTATGATTTGTTGGCCCTTAGTCAAGGTCATAAGAGCATGGGGTAAAAATCACATCGGGAGTTTCTAAAGAAACTGAAACTTGCCAGGCATGCGCATACCTTCTGGAGTGTGATAACGTGAGTGGATTCTGTCATGTTATCATGCGATGAGAGTTGGATTCTGATTCCCACTGATGAGTTAGTTTACTCTTCGGGTGATCCCGATTGATTCTTCTTTCAGGTTTGGAGGAGAATTTGACAGTACAGTGGGAGGTTTCCTAATTAGATAAAGTGATAACCATTCTGATTTAGGTTAGAGTGCACGCAGAGTGTTTCTTTTCTCTCTCTCTTTGGCAGCGACCTTTGACCAACCCTAGACTATGACTCAGTGACCAAGTTGACCGAACTTTCTTAAAATACTGGCTTTTGGATTGTCTGAGTTGCATAAGTCATTGCCGCTCCTTCTTTTACCCTTTGCATTTCTCAGAACACCCCGTATTACTACGGACATCCACTTCCATTGGATAGATCCATCGTATGGTTATATACGAACTCGAAGGGACTTCTTCGAGGATGGATCCAGGTTCAAGAGAAATAGAATTGGTTTATTCAGTTGTCTTTTATTATCACCTTATCTCAGGTTGCGAGGGCTCCTTAGTTTAAGAGAGTACACCTATTACGCTTATTGGATAGTCTTCTTCCAAACCATAGGCTGGTGCCGAACGGTAGGGATTGAAGAAAACCAATTAGCCTAAGTAGAGTGTACAGAAAGTATTAAGTAAAGACAAAATATAGGGATTAGAAAGAGAGCAAAGTAAATTGCGACTGCTATCATTCACGACCAAACCGCGTACTTCATCGTCACTCCTATTTCACCTTTGCTTTTTTCCCCAGTTCGAGAGAAATAGAATAAAGTATTATTCAGTTGTCTTTTATCATCACATTCTCTCAAGTTGCGAGTACTCCTTGGTTTAGGAGGGTACACCTATTACGCTTATTGGATAGTCTTCTTCCAAACCATAGGCTGGTGTCGAACAGTAGGGAAGGAAGAAAACCACTTAGCCTAAAGGGGTGTACAGAAGGTAATGAATAAAGACAAATAAAGGGATTTGGAAAGATGGCAAAGAAATATACGGTTACAGTCATGAATTGGATTATGGAAGAGGCATTACTAGGAATACCAGGATACCCCTACGAAATATTTTCATGTTTCATTTTCACTGTGCATTGTTGAAGGAAAACTGATTTCCCGATTAGATACTTACTCCAGGGTATGTATTTACCAGGTTTCATTCTCATATCTGTATGGTTTTACAGATGATGAGTGGGAGTAGGTTATTGGGAAAATGGTGATCATCCTCATTATATCGGAATTCGTTGTAATTGGTGATATTTGAGGACATCGCCTGAGTTTATGCCAGACGGCAAGTATTTGGTTTTAAGTATCCGTTATTGTGCGCCAATTCAAACTGATATATCTGTACGTTTATTTTTATAAAGTGAGATATAACTTTTTGAAATTATGTCCATGACATTTACCTATATCAGTTGACGATAGGGTAAGGAGCATTGAACAGCGGAGTAGTTCTTAACCATAAGTACAGTTTTCAACCTACGATGCATAAGTTTTGAGTTATTCGACTCAGGGGACTCATACAGAGTATTGTATGCTGTCCAGTGTCCATCAGGATAAAGGGGTTGGTCCTCGTACTATGTTCTGTTTACTTATGACTTCTCTAGTTTTTAGATAAGTGTTTCGTAGAAATACAAGGTCTAAGTTTTGAGAAGTTGTGGGTATAAGAATAAAATAGATAACCAGGTGTCGCAAGTATCGGGATTCTTCAAAGAGATCGAAGATGTAGATACTTATGATTGGTATTCAGTTGATAGTAATGGTTTTGAGAAACTTGTTTCTCTTTCAGATTACTCATAATTGGATGCATTCCTAAGTTGAGTAATGCTGATTAGCCTCTCTCCATTAAGTTGATATGCACTGGAGACAGCTGCATGATTTGAATCTGGATCCAATTAAATAAGTGCCAAAGTTTCTATATTGGATATAAAATGGTTCATATCTTAACGATGTTAAGGTACGGAGAGTTGTCCGGCTTATGCTTAAAACCAGACTCTGGATAACTCAAGGCACGTTTCTGTAATGGCAGTTTGCGGGTTGGCCCAGGCTATGACGAGAGTTGACTTTCTACCATCTGGAAGATCAATAGTGATATTGTTCTTGACTCGCCACAGTTTTAGTAAAATGTTTTTTTCAGAAAACAGTAGTGGGAGTATGGTAGAACTGGAAGTGATTCCAAAACCGCAAACGATTACGGAAAATTTAATAGGACCTAAACATTCAATCAGGTTTGACATTCCATTAACCACTCCGCAGATATGGTGGGTAACCTCAGACACCCGAGAGGTACTCCGGTAGCCTTAAGGACGGTGACAGGGAGGTTCTTATTTATCCAGACTTGACACTACTGTTGTTCCAGGCTATGAAACCCGGCAGGAGGTTAAGTATAGTGTCGTTCTAAACTAGCTTTAGAAGTGCACGTATATATTATTCTGCCAGAGGGTTGTTGTGGTCAGTAGGAGCAGCGGAAGTATAGTGGGCAAGTAGCTTATGTCTATTTATAGACTTGAGCAGTTATAGCGGAGATATATCATCTATTTTTTGATGTGACAGTCATGGCTTTGACTTCATCAGAATAGGGGATGGATCTATTAAGAAGGTAGTAGGGTGTGATGTCCTGGTATTTGGATGACATACACAGAGTAGGAAGTAAAATTCCTATACTACGATTGGTTGTACTATAGTCGTCACACGGCTGTTTCTCCACAAAGGATATGGATATAATATCTGACATTCTGGTTTCTAGATCTATAGTTTTAGATCTAGATTTGGGTAGTTTCCCAATGTGGGTACTTTGACAGTATTCTAATATTATTTTAGAATAGATGACTCCTGGCATGGTGGTGTACCTGCAAGTGATGGAGTCACCCTCTCTAAAGGTATCTTACAGACTAAAGGGGAGAGGGATGTGCATAATTGGCATATCACTTGCTTAGGCAATTGAGTTGATCATGAGATGTCAAGTACCACACAAGATGTTGTTTTTGCACTAGATGCGATAAGTTTATATTAATCTAATCCTGAAGAAACATAAGGAAGCAGTTTTAGAACATAAGTGAATGTTCTATGGATTTGATGACGGCAGCCTCCTTCGGGGGACGGTTATCATTCCAGGTTTCAAAGGTGACATGGATGACAGAATGATTGTCAGAGTTATAGTTTTCCCTCTGACGAGGGACAGTATTATGGATAGGTAGTCCAAGAGGATACTGTGGGAAGCATGGTGCTGGACACTGATTAGTTTCAGTGATCGATACAGTCTAAGAAGTTTGGATTTGGAGTTCATTTATGAACTAGGTCCCATCAGATATCCAGACATATTCTAAGACAGGTATTACTCAATTCGGGAGATGGCTTTCTCCGCGAACTTGAGATTAAGAGAGACATAGAAAGAAACATCAAGGCGGATCCACTCATTGAGGCTATTTCTCGAACACAAGAGGTTTACAAACGAGCTTTGTGAAACTGATTAGTAGAGGAGCTGGGTGTTCGGTATCACACAGGCTGTGAGTATGCGACATCGCAATAATTAGCCTTAAGTGCAAGTGGGAGATTGTTGGATGTAGTGCCCTCAAAGTCAATTATTGGATCGCAGGTACGTGATTGCAATGATTGAGGGAGGACCTATACCGGTAGGACAGTCTTACTCGAGATGATAGTATGCTATTTGGTTTGCCTTTATCAGTCGTGTATAGGTTCAGGTGACTGATCGCTATTACACGTTGATAGAGCCCTTAGGATCTTGCTTGACTACCAACAGTATGATGGCGATCATATACGTGAGAGTTGGGTAGTCTATAAGCACATCCTTAATTATAGTCCCTAGTCGTGGGAGTTTCGAGACAGGGCATCGATACTCCAGAGTAGACTAGTGTATACAGTCGAGACCCCGAAAAGGGGCGGTGGCCGGTCTCACAAGCCACCGGTGTCAGTTGGATCACCTAAGATGTATACAGGTGCTCATTGGGTTATGAGTACACCGGACAGGACTCACCGGGAACCTGCTAGTTGGTATTTATACCCAGCGTCAGATAGCAGTTCCCTGGTGACATGTGTACAAGTTAGTTCATCGACCGGAGGTCGTCATTTTTCTCGTGTGAGTTCCCACTGTGCTTTGATTTCTACCCTACCACGGCTCAAAGGAGTCGTGCAAACAGGTTTTTTTTTTAGTACAGTTCCGAGCCACATGGAGGCAAGTGAGTGGATCGGCAGGGGATTCGTCTCTCCCGGTATTGGGGGTGAGATCGCGCTGTGTCTAGGAGAGCCATTACACAAAGCCCTCGGCCGAGGCAGGAGATTTACTGGTAGGTACTCCAGTAGTATCTCAGGGTGTTCTGGGCTACACTCTGACACGACTTATACCGCTATTGGGGGTCTGACGTTACCAGCCCCCTAGGCCCGATATGCGATACTCATAGACGAACGGACCGGACTGTATGTATATTGTCACTGTTAGGCTCAGTAGGGTTCCAGGATGAGTTCGCTCATCGGCTTCCCTTGAGGTCAGTACATAGGCAGCCGTTACGCACAGCTAGTGCCACTGACGTGCTTATGGTTAAATCCACTGCCAGGGTACTGATGAGTCATTAGAGTCCCCTACAGATAGTTTTCCAAGTTCGGGCGAAACGTTGTAGAGGCCGTATGGTTTTATGGCAGGGTTCGGAAAATGCACGTGCACTTGTGCACGTGTCATATTTCGGACAGATAATACTGGTGGGCTTTGGTTTAAGCCGGATCCATGTATTATATTGAGTCGAAATATTTTAGTCTCTCGTATTCGTATTTCGGTCGGAATACAGATATAGGTATGTATATACAGGCGAGGGGTATTTTCGTAATCCGTTACGAGAATATTTTAGAAGATGCATTTCTTTTTGGATTAATCATTTTGGTTTAAATGATTATTTGGTTTTGGAAATGGTGACTCATTATGGATGACACATTATTCTAGCATGTTCATTAGTGACTCATGCTAATGAGTCACTAAGTGAGTCATGAAGAATTAATGGTGTTTTGTTTTGTGAAGAGATATTTGTGGTTGTTTTGTGAGATATTTTTATAAGATATTTTTCTTTTGGGTTTTAAAAAAAAACAACCTCATTCATCTATTCACACGAGAAGGAAATAGAACACAAGTTTATGAGCTTAGATTTTCTTTTGCTCACTAGTGTTTCTTGAGTTCACCATTTCCAAACCCTAGCATCTTCTTCAACCTCCACTCTTACCCTCTCATGTGATGAGAACCAAAAAGTGTTTGAGACAAAGTATTTTACTCGTTCTCTACTTCACCTTGGTCATCTCTTTTAGCAGACTTGATGACCGAGTTGCCTCGGTATAGAGGCGGGAGCCCGTTTAAAGATCCGTAGATGTGGTGTCACCTCGACAAGGAGCAAAGAGATCGGAGTCGCCGCAAAGGAGCGTGGGATGATGGCTAAAAACCGAAGGACTCGGATCGATCGGTATAGCCTTTCTACCTCTTTACAGTTTGTTAATTTAGCGTTAATGGCAAGATCCGGGTTATAGTATGCGATAGCGCCAGTTATAAAAGTTTTTGATCCGCGTTTGGTGTCAGAATGACGGCCGGGACGCTACCGTAGACTTACATTGATTACTACCCTACCACGGCTCAAAGGAGTCGTGCAAACAGGTTTTAGTTGGGTACAGTCCCGAGCCACATGGAGGCAGTGAGCGGATCATCGGGGATTCGTCTCTCCCGGTGTCACGACCCAAAATTGGCCCGTGACGGCCCTAGTACTACGCAACGCCCTAAGACGTAACGTAGTAAAAGAAAGCCAAAACCCAGAAATCTAAACCATAAAAATACGGAAAAGATAATATAAGTTTTTGAAACATTTGAAATCGCAACCCAAATTCTTTAAAAGTCCTACTTTATTTCTTTAAAATTTTGGCAACACCCCTTTTTGTAAAAACTAACCCAAGATGAATACAACACAAAAATATGAAGCTATAGCGAAGAAATAAAGACAATAGAGAAAAAACTATATATAAAAGACAACAAACCCACAAATAATATACAGTAACGTCATCACCAAGTCTCTAAGTCAACAACATAATAGTAGATGGAGAGTACAAGATACAACGAATGTACAATACAAAATACAGATGACCACCAAAACCTACCTAAGCAAAATAGTACTGTGAGCTGATGCGGTATCTGTAGCAAAAGATGATAGCTGAAAAGCTGAATAGCGGAATAGCCTGCCTCGACTACTCTGGGGAACAACCTGAAACACCTGTGGCACAACGGGGTGAGTTGCCAACTCGTGAATAGTAGATAACATATGCAGGTAATCGCAGGAATGTACGTACAGCATGAATCTAAGATATGTGATTACAGTAATAACATGTCATGCAAATGCTGAATAAAGGAAAGTACAGTAGCAGGTACAATCACTATGTGAAGCAATAGTAACATGACAATAATATGCAATAACCATGCAATAGGGATATGAGAATGTGAATATGCAACTATCATAAGGGTACACTAACAGGTACCACCAATATATGAATCTGTGCATAAAATAGATAAGTGTGAGGTATGGGGTGGAATATGTCATTTCCACGGAAACCTAACATCGTGGCAGGATCACAATCCATCAAGACACTCAAATCCACAATTTCCTCAAATCAGCCCCCCCCCAAACTGGGCTCTCACAACATTTAAGTCTCACATCACCTCAATCTACAATATCGAATAGCCCTCCTATATCTCGAATGTACAAATCAACAATCTCTTTCATATCCAATATCCAATATCAATGAATCACCTATATCCCAAGTCGAATCTCAAGTAAGTTTCTAACATCCTAAAGGTATATATATTTGCAGAAATAAATATGATGGGGGCAATACACATATATTAGCGTCACATTCCACTAATATTGGTGTAAGGGTATATATAACAACGGCTAATCCCCTGTTATATATACAAAGGTATTAAAAGAAATATCATGAAAGCAATGTGCCAAGCATCGACACAGAAATCCTGATAGGTACGTATCATACGCTGTCCCGAAAGCATGAGTGCCTAGCTCTGACCCTCGCCTTTCGACGTATGCATACGTGCATGACTCCCAACGGTGTCTCCATGACCCCCGCCGAGTCATCAGTACTGTCACCGGTAGGTACTAGCCCGCCTCCAGGCTCAATCGGCAAAATCCATCGATCTTCTTGCCGAGGGGAACCATACCGGGCCCCACCATGTACCCTCTACGGCCTCGACGCCTCCTCGTAGGGGTATATATATAATCAGCACCGATAAAACCCATGGTGGATGCGCAAATATCATATCAAGGAAACTGGATTTTTCAATGTATACATAATTTCAAGAACTCCCGCGGTTCCCAAATCTAGAAAACATCATGTAAAATCCAAAATAATAATGCGCAATCCAGGAATAAATATATACGATATATCTGAAATGCGAGCATATAACAGAGATTATGTAGCTGAAACCAGATGTATGCGAAACCAATAAGGTACAGCTAGGTAACACCAGTAAAGGTAAATATGTGACTGCAACTGAATATGTGTGTAACATACAGATGTAGCAATGTATAGGTATCTACCTATAAGAAATGATGTCGTATACCCCCTGGGTATAAGTAAAATATGTAGGATATCCCCCCGGTATAACTAAAATATGTGCAAGGTATACCTGTAGCTGTATCGCAAGGTGTATATGTACCTATCACTAAAGGTATGATACACTATAGGTATACCGATAAGCTAGATGTTATGTGTGACAAGCAATAGTATCTAAAATGGTTAGTGTGTGACATGGCAATTATTGACGGTGTGTGTGTAGCATACAATCCGTGCTCGTGCAACATGAACCGTCAATAATATATGCAGTGTCCTACGGCTGCTAGTCACAGTATAACTATATCTAAGTAAATAGGTAAAGGCGCAATTCTAACAATGACGTAGAATATGCGACAAGTATTAGAATCCTAGCCCAGACGCATAACGCCATGCGGGCGATTCCCCTGTAGATATTAAATCTACTCACCTACGCTCCACGCTAGGTGAATCCTACCATCTGCTCCCTCCTGTAGTAGTGTCTGTAGTCCCTGCCTACAAACCTGCAAATAAGACACGGAAATCATATATAAGCCAAATATTCCGCGAAACGCGATATCGAACCAAAACGAGAAACTCGTGTCGCGAACTAAACGCGCGTATGCACGATACGCTGAAACGTGTGTGTACGCGTCTAAAACCATCGCGACACGCCGCGATACGCTGGATCATAGAACCCACTCACGTATCGCGCGTATCGCGCAAGCACAACGGACACCAAAAACGATATATTGTCCCAGATTTTCCTACAGGTCAAATCTTACAAAACTAGACATGCCAAGGCACTAGACAACACTGCAGAGTACCCTACCCAAAACCCCAAGACCCTATCCCTCTTCCTGGCCGCAAATTGCGGCCAGATTGATTAAACCGGCGGCCATAATTGGGAGTGGAGGGTTCGTATTCTGGTGATGTGTTCTAGACCTAATCAGTATGCTCCAGTTTTCTCAATTTTGTTCTGAAGGATCCGGGTCAAAAGCAGATCACAAAATGTCACATTGTCGCATTAAAACACCAATTTTGCACAAATTAGAAACCTTATGGTATTTTAGTGTAATCCAGGGCTAAGCTCAGTTCAGTGACCCTAAAAACACTTAAATAAACTAAGGTAGCTAACACAATCAACAATTTACCACCACATCTCACAAATCACCAAAACTAGCACCAAACTAGCTAATTAACACAAACCGACACCAAACTACGCACAAGCTAGCAATAAAGGGAATTGGGTCTAAGAGTTATACCCTAAAGACCCCCAAGAAGCAGGTGAAGAAGTGGAGAAGAGTTGCTGTAGGTTGCTGGAGCTCCTGCTCCTGCTGTTGCTGCCTGCTGCTCCTGCCGCTTCTGCTGATGATGATGATGATGATGCTGTTGCTGATGATGATGATGCTGCTGCTGCTACTGAAGGCTGCTGCTTCTGCTGATGATGCAGGTAAGTGTGTGTTTGAGAGTGAGGGAAATGAGAGTGAGAGTGAGAAATGAGAGAAACAAACAACCCCCTCCTTCTCACTCTCTCTCACTTCATTAAAGAGGCATGGCTCACCATGTAGCCCATGCTCCTTCTCTCTCTCAAAAGTCAACATTCAACCAAAATAAAACCCTTTTAAATTCATTTTTCATTTTCTTTTTAAAAGAACAACCATAACTATTTTTAAACCCAAAACTCCTAACAATAATAAAACTAGATTAAGCAATGGTTAAACCACAATTAACACCCTAGTTTACATGCACAAGTGTCTGTGTGCCTAGAAAAATTCTAATAAAATACTCATTAAATAGGATAAAATATTTGAAACTTAATTTGGTAAACTTTTTATTAAAAACCACACATTAAAATATAATTAGCTACAAAACACATTCTAAGGTGTTACACCCGGTATTGGGGGTTGATGTCGTGCGGTGCATGGGTGGCCATCACCAGAAAACCTTGGCCAAGGTAATCGAGAATTACTGATTCGGATCAGTAGTTTCTATGGTGGTGATGGGCTTCATACCAACACGAATTATCGCGTTAGTAGGGGTCTGACTTTATCCACCCCCTAGACTCGATATGCGATACTCTTAGACGAACAGACCGGACTGTACGGATATTGTCACTGTCAGGCTCAATAGGGTTTCTGGATGAGTTCGCTCGTCAGCTTCCCTTCCGATCAATACATGGGCAACCGTTACGTACAGCTAGTACCACTGACGTGATAGTGGTTAAATCCACAGCCAGTGTATTGATGAGTCATTAGAGTCCCCCACAGACAGTTTCCCAAGTTCGGGCGAAACGTTGTAAAGGCCGAATGGATTTATGGCAGGGTTCGAACATGCATATGCACTTATGCACGTGTCATATTTCGGACGGATAATACTAGTGGGCTTTGGTTTAAGCCGGATCCTAGTATTATATTGTGTTGGAATATTTTTACCTTGAAGCATTCGTATTCGGACGGAATACAAATGCGGGTATGTATATACAGTTGTGGGGTAATCCTGTAATTTGTTACGGGATTGCTTTTGAAATTGCCAGTTTTTCTCCGCTTGCTTAAACATTAGTTTTAATGTTTAATGGTTAATTGATGTTCATTCATTTCTTTTGGCCAAAAATCTTCATTCATTTCTTTTGGCCGAAATCTGGGGCTGCCCACTTCTTTTTGACCTGTGGGTGAGTCATTGTTATTGCTTCTAGATGGGCATGGGAGGCATGGGTCATTGTGTGAGGTGTTCTTTGCATTTATCACCTTTTTGTTTTGAGTGATGGAGACTTTTGGGGCAGGGTGTTTTCTATGGTTGTTTTTTGGTTGGACACAATTCTCACCTCTTGATTGGAATTCCCAGTGAACATCTTTCTTTTCTTTTTGCTAGTGGCCGAGCCCTTCATCTTGGGTGAAAGTTCATTTTTTTAGCAAGAAAAATCTTATGCTCATATGATCATCTCCTTGGCAACTTCATTTACCTTCACCCAATTCATTGGGTGCCTTGAGACAAAATATTCTACACTCTCTCTACTTCATTCTTGGACATGTCGGCTAGAAAACTTCATGTCCGAGTTGCTTCGGTTTGAAGCGGGAGCCCGTATAAAGAATTCTCGACGTGGTGCCATTCCGATGAGCGAGACCGGAGAGCGGAGTTGTTCCGGACAGCGGTGAGGAGCTAAGAAAGAGATTGAAGACCGAAGGGCACGGATTGATCGGTATAATCTCTAAACTTAACTTTGTAGAATGCTAGATAACGGTTAATGGAATGATCCGGTTTAAGGTTATGGTAGCGTCGAGTTTTAAAAAGTTTTTGTTCCGCATTTGGCCTCAGATTGATGGCCGGGGCGCTGCTGTAACCCAACACTGTTCACCACCGAAAACTGGACTGAAGAACGGGGGAGCACATCTCACCTGAATCCGGGGACGGATGAATAGGTTTGATCCATCCACTTCTTCGAAGATACCAAGTTAATTTATGGCACCGTACATCGAAGGTTTGGACGAATGCGACCGATGTAAATGACTTCAGATTCCCTCTCACGGATGAGAGGTTTATTAATTGTGGGGACGCTTTTTCCTGCAGGTGTAAGCCCTTGCAGTTAATTACGTTATCTCAAATAATAACTACTTTCTGCACTCAAGGTTTATTCCTTCATGTCTCATGTTTTAGTTTATTTTGGGGTTGCCCTTGGATTGTATACAGAGACTAATTTTATCGTTGTCGCCCATAAGGCGCGGATTAGTACAAATTCGTGCATATTAAATTTAGGGGTTTTAGGTCCACATTGGTATCTTGGTTTGCCAACAGGAGCTGAAATTAGGTCACATTTCTCATATCGATGAGGTCCGTCAGTTTAGAGAATACTTGAGTTTATTGAAGGATCGTTATTCGTATTTTTGGACTATGATCAACTTAGAAATTTTGAGCATATGGGCTCAGTGATCATAAGATCAGTGAAGCTTAAGCTTCAGGGACTTGGCCAATTTGGGCTAATGGTGGGTCTATTTAACACCCAAGAATATGTCTGGCGCAGATAAGATTGGGGCATCGAATCGGCTTAAGCCGACTTGGATTATATGGTCTTTGGCGCATGGTCATGTGGATATCACATGACGCATGGCTTAAGCGGTTCAGCGCTTAATCACGTAAGTATCACGTGGCTCCACTCACGTGTCTTTCATGTGATGCAGCCGATCAAATCCTTGGCGCTCGTCCACGTGCCATTCACGTGTGGCGCCACCAATTAGGGCTTTGGCGCTCGCCCGCATACGTTTCACGTGCGGTGCTGCCATGTAGGGCTTCGGCGTCTGCCCACATGCCTTTCACGTGCGGCGCTGCCATATTAGACCTGGTGCTAGCCCACGTGCCTTTCACATGCGACGCTGCCATATTAGACCTGGTGCTAGCCCACGTACCTTTCACGTGCGGCGCTGCAAGGGTTTTGTGAGTCTAAGCTCTGTTAAGAAAGATTAAACTTTTAGAGAAATGATCTTTTCTTTGATCATCAAGCCCATATTCTTTTCATGAAAAGGCAATTCCTTAAACCCTAATTAAGATCTTGTTCTTTTAAGATCTGTAAAATCCGAGTTCTTTAGGCAAATATGTTTTATGGGGATCTATGTCCTATGAAGGAAGTAGTGCCCCGGCCGTCTTTCAGACGCCAATTGCGGAACAAAAACTTTATAGAACTGGCGCTATCGCATACTTTATCCCAGGATCTGCCAGTAACGCTAAACTAACAAACTGTAAAGTGGGTAGAAATGTTATACCGAACGATCCGGTCCTTCGGTCTTCAACCATCATCCCACGCTTTGTTGCAGCTGATCCGAACTCGCTCGATCTCCGGTCTCGTCGTCCAGGTGGCACCACGTCGACGGATCTTTAAATGGGCTCCCGCCTCTGAACCGAGGCAACTCGATCATCAAGTTTCCTAAAAGAGATGACCAAGATTGATGTAGAGAATGAGTAGAACACTTTGTCTCGTTACGTCCAAAGCTATGGACGAACGGTTAATGAAGTTGCCTTTTGGATCGGGTGAAATGAGAAACTGATCACATCTAATTTCCATGAACCAAACTTTGTAATCTTTTTCCAAAATGAATCAATCCCCATTCCCACAAGAGGGGACGACCACTATATTGAGGAAGGAGGAGGGTGACTGTAGGAGAAGGAGAGTGACCATATCATTCACACTTATCATAACACTTATAGAAAAGAATGACTCACTAGAAACCATTAAAGCAAAATGGTGATTCATTAACCTAGTCACCATTTTAATTAATGCAACCAAAGAAACAAGAACACCTCACTTACTTATAGAATCTTCTAGAACCATGACTCACCCAATGAAAAGATAAATCCGTATCTAACCGAATGTTAAATACGGGTGATAGGAAACTGGAAACTGGCAACTTCCAAAAGCGATCCCGAAACGAATTTCAGGATAACCCCGTAACAGTATAAACATACCCGCATTTATATTACGACTGAATACAAATGCAACTGAGACAAAGATATTATATCTACACAGTATAATACTCGGATCCGGCTTAAACCAAAGCCTACCAGTATTATCTGCCCGAAATATGACACGTGCGTAAACGCACGTGCATTTTCCGAACCCTGCCATAATACCATACGGCATCTACAACGTTTCGCCCAAACTTGGGAAACTGTCTGTGGGGGACTCTAATGACTCATCAACACATTGGCACTGGGTATAACCTCTAGCACGTCAGAGGTACAAGCTGTACGTAACGGTTGCCTATGTATTGATCGGAAGGGAAGCTCACGAGCGAACTCATCCATAAACCCTACTGAGCCTGACAGTGACAATATCCATACAGTCGGGTCCGTTCGTCTATGAGTATCGCATATAGGGCCTAGGGGGCTGGTAAACGTCAGACCCCCAATAGTTGTATAAGTCGTGTCAGAGAGCAGCCCAGAACACCATGAGATACTACTGGTATACCTACCAGTATATCTCGATTACCCTGGCCAGGGATTTCATGTAATGGCTCTCCTAAACACAGCACGATCTCACCCCCAACACCGGGAGAGACGAATCCCTGACGATCCGCTCACTGCCTCCATGTGGCTCGAGACTGTACCCAAAATATACCTGTTTGCACGACTCCTTTGACCCGTGGTAGGGTATAAATCAAAGCACAGTAGGAACTCACAGGAGACAAATGACGATCCCAGGTCGACAGACTAACCTGTACACATGTCACCAGGAAACTGCTATCTGACGATATGTATAATACCAACTAGCATGTTCCCGACGAGTCCTGTCCGGTGTACTCATAACCCAATGAGCACCTGTATACATCTTAGGTGAACCAACTAACACCATTGGCTTGTAAGACCGGCCACCGCCCCTCGTCGGGGTCTCGACTGTATACACTAGTCTACTTTGGAGTATCGATGCCCTTTCTCGAAACTCCCACGATTAGGGACACTTTAAGAATGTGCTTAAAGACCCCAGCTCCCACATATATGATCGCCATCATACTGCTGGTAGTCAAACAAGATCCTAAGGGCTCTATCAAAGTGTAACAGTGATAAAGACAAACCAGATAGCACACTATCATCTTGAGTAAGACTGTTTTATCGGTATAGGTCCTCCCTCAATCATTGCAATCACGTACCTGCGATCCAATAATTGACTTAGAGGGCACTATATCCAACAATCTCCCACTTGCACTTAAGGCTAATTATTGCGATGTCGCGTACTCACAGCTCGTGTGATACCGAACATCCAACTCCTCTACTAATCAGTTTCACAAAGCTCGTTTGCAAAACTATTGTGTTCGAGAAATAGCCTCAGTGAGTGGATCCGCCCTGATGTTTCTTTCTATGTCTCTCTTAATCTTAAGTTCGCGGAGAAAGCCATCTCCTGAATCGAGTAATAGGTGTCTTAGAATATGTCTGGATATCTGATAGGACCTAGTTCATAAATGAACTATAAATCCAGACTTCTTAGACTGTATTGATAACTGAACCTAATCAGTATCGCGCACCATGCCTCCCACAGTATCCTATTGGACCACCTGTCCATAATACTGTCCCTCGTTAGAGGG
This sequence comes from Agapanthus africanus, assembly GCA_030015575.1. NCBI lineage: Eukaryota > Viridiplantae > Streptophyta > Magnoliopsida > Asparagales > Amaryllidaceae > Agapanthus > Agapanthus africanus. The sequence goes on from JASDDO010000302.1 coordinate 311,972, forward strand.
AAAACTATAACTCTGACAATCACTCTGTCATCCAGGTCACCTTGGAAGCCTGGAATGATAACTGTCTCCTCAAGGAGGCTGCCATTATCAAATCCGTAGAACATGCACTTATGTTCTAAAACTGCTTCCTTATGTTTCTTCAGGATTGGATTAATAAAAACTTATCGCATCTCATGCAAAAACAACATCTGGTGTGGTACTTGACACCTCATGATTGACTCAATTGCCTAAGCAAGTGATCTGCCAATCATGCACATCCCTATCCCCTTTAGTCTGTAAGACACCTTTAGAGAGGGTGACTCCATCACCTGCAGGTACACCACCATACCAGGAGTCATCTATTCTAAAATACTATTAGAATACTGTCAAAGTACCCACATTGGGAAACTACCCAAATCTAGATCTAAAACCATAGATCTAGTATCCAGAATGTCAGATATTATATCCATGTCCTTTGTGGAGAAACAACTGTGTGACGACCAAAGTACAACCGATCGTAGAAAAGGAATTTTACTTCCTACTGTGTGTATGTCATCCAAATACCAGGATATTACATCCTACTACCTTCTCAACGGATCCATCCCCTATTCTGATGAAGTCAAAGCCATGACTTTTATATCAAAATTAGATGATCTTATCTCCGCTATATCTGCTCAAGCCTATAAATAGACTTAAGCTACTTGCCCACTATGCTTCCGCTGCTCCCACTGACTATGACAACCCTCTGGCAGAATAATATATACGTACACTTCTAAAGCTAGTTTAGAACGACGCTATACTCAACCTCCTGCCGGGTCTCATAGCCTAAAACAACAGTAGTGTCAAGTATGGGCAAACAAGAACCTCCCTGTCACCTTCCTTGAGGCTACCGGAGTACCTCTCGGGTGTCTGAGGTTACCCATCATATCTGCGGAGTAGCTATTGGAATGTCAAACCTGATTGAATATATAGGTCCTATTAAACTTTCCATAATCGTTTGCGGTTCTGGAATCACTTCCAGTTCTACCATACTCCCACTATTGTTTTCTGAATAAAAAACATTTTAATAAAACTGTGGCGAGTCAAGAACAATGTCACTATTGATCTTCCAGATGGTAGAAAATCAACCCTCGTCAAAGGTAGGGTCAACCCACAAACTGCCATTACAGAAACATGCCTTAAGTTATCCAGTGTCTGGTTTTAAGCATAAGCTGGACAACTCCCCTTACCTTAACATCGTTAAGATATGAAGTATTCTATATCCAATATAGAAACTTTGGCACTTATTTAATTGGAACCGGATTCAAATCATGCAGCTGTCTCCAGTGCATATCAACTTAATGGAGTGAGGCTAATCAGCATTACTCAACTTAGGAATCCATCCAATTATGAGTAACCTGAAAGAGAAACAAGTTTCTCAAAACCGTTACTATCAACTGAATACCAATCACAAGTATCTACATCTTCGATTTCTTTAAAGAATCCCGATACTTGCGACACCTGGTTCTCTACTTTATTCTTATACCCACAACTTCTCGAAACTTAGACATTGTATTTCTATGAAATACTTATCTAAAAACTAGAGAAGTTACAAGTAAATAGAAAATAGTACGAGGACCAACCCCTTTGTCCTGATGGACACTGGACAACATACAATACTCTGTATAAGTCCGCTGAGTTGAATAACTCAAAACCTGTGCATCGTAAGTTAAAAACTGTACCCAGGCGATTTCCTCAAATATCACCAATTACAACGAATTCCGATATAATGAGGATGATCACTGAATTCCCAATAACTTACTCCCACTCATCATCTGTAAAACCATACAGATGTGAGAATCTTACCTGGTAAATACATACCCTGGAGTAAGTATCTAATCGAGAAATCAGTTTTCCATTAACAATGCACTGAAACAAAAAAATGTTTCGTAGAGGGCATCCTGGTATTCCTAGCAATGCCTCTTCCATAATCCAATTCACGATGGTCATGAATGAAAATAGTCGCAATTTACCTTGCCCTCTTTCTTATCCCTTTATTTTGTTTTTAGTTATTACCTTATGTACACCCTACTTAGGTTAATTGGTTTTCTTCATTCCCTACCTTTCGGCACCTGCCTATGGTTTGGAATAAGACTATCCAATAAGTGTAATGGGTGTACTCTCCTAAACTAAGGAGCCCTCGCAACCTGAAAGAAGGTGATAATAAAAGACAACTGAATAAACCAATTCAATTTCTCCTGAACCTGGATCCATCCTCGAAGAAGTCCCTTCGAGTTCGTATATAACCATACGATGGATCTATCCAATGGAAGTGGATGTCCGTAGTAATACGAGGTGTTCTGAGAAATACCAAGGGTAAAAGAAGGAGAGGCAATGACTTATGCAACTATAGACAATCCAAAAGCCAGTATTTTAAAAAGATTCGATCAACTTGGCCACTGAGTTATAGTCTAGGGTCGGTCAAAAGTCGCTGCCAAAGAGAGAGAGAAAAGAAACACTCTGCGTGCACTCTAACCTAGATCAGAATGGTTATCATTTTATCTAATCAGGAACCCTCCCACTGTAATCTCAAATTCTCCTCCAAACCTAAAAGAAGAATTAGTCGGGATCACCCGAAGAGTGAACTAACTCATCAGTGGGTATCGGGATCCAACTCTCATCGCATGATAACGTGACGGTATCCACTCACGTTATCACACTCCAGAAGGTATGCTCAAGTCTGACAAGTTTCCTGTATGTTTGAAACTCCCGATATAATTTTTATCCCATGCTCTTATGACCTTAACGTAGGCCAATAAATCATAAGCCACATGTTAAGTTCTACCCGTCGTTGTTCTGATTAATTTAGGTCATCGTACATGCCCTTGACGTAGGCCAACAAGGCTGTACGTCTGTCCTAAACTAATGCATCTATCTATGCAACAAATGAATACCCCAGCAGCTACCAAACACTATGCCTTGACGTAGGCCAACAAACATAGCTTGAATACTACTGACCATCCATAAGAAATGACGGAGGATTACGGCTGGTTTTTGGCGAAAAACCTTTAACGTAATGAACTTGATCTCGTTGAAGGAACCTGATAGCTTTTTATAAAAATATAGTGGCGAAAACCTTTGCTAAAAAGGTCACTCCCGGTGAAGGGATCTCGTCTCTTTCCTCGTGGAATGAGGTGCAGGATATTCCAACTGAATACCGCGATGCAAAGCAACTTGTGATCGATTATACTGAAGTTATTACCCTGACGGAAACTTCTGCCCAAGGGGTCACTCCCGGTGAAGGGATCTCGACCCTTGCCTCGTCGAATGAGGTGCAGGATATTCTAACTGAATACCGCTATGCAAAACAAAAGGAAACGTCTTTGTAATAACTCCTTTTAAAATTTGTTCCAACAACATCAAATATAGGTTTGTTTTATCCTTGCATTGATAAGAATCAATGCAGTCCCATCAATTAAACACACCAGAAAAGAACGAAAATAAAATGTACGTATATGCCATCCGCATTCGTCACTGGGTCCCGTCATCACCCGTTAGGTTACTTAACAACGACAGAGCGGGGACTGGACTAGTGCGGGTGTAAAATATATACAACATCTAATAGTATATATACTAATATACAATAATCGTTCCAGGAGTGATAATATGCAACATTACAGAAAAGTAATAAGCATCACAGAACAATACAGATAATCTGGGATCCCCGGGTTTCACAGAGCCGCTACTGAAACCCAACGTTCCCTGGTCATGTGGATAGCATGTGCAATGAAACCTAGACCCCTACGGGTGCGGCAAGTTACCCGCCAAAACCTGAAGCGAGGCAACCCCCTACAGCAAAATGAATGGACCACCCAGCACTTCACGGAATCCGGTAACTTGAGCACCCCTCCTTGGGTCAACCTGTACCCCCTACGAGTACGGCGAATAGTCTGCCAATTCTAGAGTGAGGCCCCTCTGCCTCTCAAAGCCATGAGATACGGACCCGTTGCCCTCCAGAACCCGGCTATCCGTGCACCCCACCGTGGGGTAATCCTAGTACAGAAAAGAAAAAATATACAACGGGTACATCGACCTCAGCCCGGTCGTGCCCCAAAAGAATAATATACAAACAGGCAGTGACGGAAATCCACATGTCGGACGCTCGCCCCGCAATATCAAATGTATAAATAAATCCAAACAGCACTACCATTGCACACTGCTATCCACCACGACATATCCGCAACATCACAGCACAACACAGAACATCAACGCGAATGTCACATTCGCAAACCCGTCTAAAAGAACTATAGCAATTAGACGCGGTTTACCGCTCAAATGACATTCCCGGTCGGAAATATAATATAAGTACTGTAAACTAACAAGTTTAAAATTTCGATCGACAAAATTTCCCGAAGTGGGCCCCACAAACATCTGGTGTACAGTAACAAAAATGGGCCCAAAAGAAATATACCAAAAACCACAATTTCCTGTAAAGAAGCCACTGAACAAATTTGGAGCACTGTTCCCATAAAATGGCCGCGGATGCGCGGTCAAACCCTAGGTTTGACCGCGTATCCGCGGCGCTTCTGTAAGATCACGTGACCAAATTTTAACAGTGAGATTAAAAAACCCTGCTCAATTTTCTGGTATACTCAAAATGATTTTTAGACCAGATTAAAAATCGACAGAAACTTTTAACACATGAAATTACGATTTTCGAAAATGCGTTCGATCGATATTTTAAACGCGTTAGCACAAGTTAGTAAAGCTTAATGGCTAGGCTCTGATACCATTGTAAGTCTACGGTAGTACCCCGGCCGTCTTTCAGACGCCAATTGCGGAACAAAAACTTTATAGAACTGGAGCTATCGCATACTTTATCCCAGGATCTGCCATTAACGCTAAACTAACAAACTGTAAAGTGGGTAGAAATGTTATACCGAACGATTCAGGTCCTTCGGTCTTCAACCATCATCCCACGCTTTGTTGTAGCTGATCCGAACTCGCCCGATCTCCGGTCTCGTCGTCCAGGTGGCACCACGTCGACGGATCTTTAAACGGGCTCCCGCCTCTGAACCGAGGCAACTCGATCGTCAAGTTTGCTAAAAGAGATGACCAAGATTGATATAGAGAATGAGTAGAACACTTTGTCTCGTTACGTCCAAAGCTATGGACGAACGGTTAATGAAGTTGCCTTTTGGATCGGGTGAAATGAGAAACTGATCACATCTAATTTCCATGAACCAAACTTTGTAATCTTTTTCCAAAATGAATCAATCCCCATTCCCACAAGAGGGGCCGGACACTATATTGAGGAAGGAGGAGGGTGAGTGTAGGAGAAGGAGAGTGACCATATCATTCACACTTATCATAACACTTATAGAAAAGAATGACTCATTAGAAACCATTAAAGCAAAATGGTGATTCATTAACCTAGTCACCATTTTAATTAATGCAACCAAAGAAACAAGAACACCTCACTTACTTCTAGAACCTTCTAGAACCATGACTCACCCAATGAAAAGATAAATCCGTATCTAACCGAATGTTAAATACGGGTGATAGAAAACTGGAAACTGGCAACTTCCAAAAGCGATCACGAAACGAATTTCAGGATAACCCCGCAACAGTATAAACATACCCGTATTTGTATTACGACCGAATACAAATGCAACTGAGATAAAGATATTATATCTACACAGTATAATACTCGGATCCGGCTTAAACCAAACCTTACCAGTATTATCTGCCCAAAATATGACACGTGTGTAAACGCACGTGCATTTTCCGAACCCTGCCATAATACTATACGGCATCTACAACGTTTCGCCCGAACTTGGGAAACTGTCTATGGGGTGTAAGTCCACGGTAGCGCCCCGGCCGTCTAACAGACGCCAAATGCGGAACAAAAACTTTTTACGAAACTAGCACTATCGTGTACCGTAACCCGGATCTGCCATTAAAGCTAAACTAACAAACTAGAAAGTGGGTAGAAACGTTATACCGAATGATCCGAATCCTTCGGTCTTCAACCATCATCCCACGCTTGTTGCGGCTGCTCCGATCTCCTCGATCTCCAGTCTTGTCATCCAGGTGGCACCACGTCGACGGATCTTTAAACGGGCTCCCGCCTCTGAACCGAGGCAACTCGATCGTCAAGTTTTCTAAAAGAGACGACCAAGATGAAGTAGAGAATGAGTAGAACAATTTGTCTTGTTACGTCCAAGGCTATGGACGAACGGTTAATGAAGTTGCCTTTTGGATCGGGTGAAAAGAGAAACCGATCGCATCTAATTTCTATGCATCAAAACTTATATCTTTTTTCCAAATAACAACCATGAACCTCCACCAAGGGATGGCCGGCCACTTATAGGAAGAGGGAGGTGAGGGTAGGAGTAAAGTGGTGACAATAAGAATGAAGCTTATCATGACACATAGTATGAACACAATTTAAAGCAAGTGATGAATCATTAAGCTTAGTCACCAAAACATTAATGGAACAATTAATGCAACCATGAGTCACTAATCCAAGTCATCATCTAGAAACTTCTAGATGCACGACTCACCTCATGACTCACCCTCCAGAAGAAAAGATAAATCCATATTTAACCGAATGTTAAATACGGCTGATAGAAAACTGGAAACTGGCAACTTCCAAAAGTGATCCTGAAACGAATTTCAGGATAACCCCGTATCATTATAAACATACTCGCATTTGTATTACGACCGAATACAAATGCAACTGAGACAAAGATATTATATCTACACAGTATAATACTGGGTTCCAGCTTAAACCAAAGCCTACCAGTATTATCTGCCCGAAAAACGACACGTGCGAAAACTCATGTGCTTTTTCCGAACCTTGCCATATCACCATACGGCCTCTACAACGTTATGCCCGAACTTGGGAAAGTGTCTGTGGGGGACCCTAATGACTCATCAACACATCGGCACTGGGTATAACCTCTAGCACGTCAGAGGTACAAACTGTACGTAACGGTTTGCCTATATATTGATTGGAAGGGAAGCTGACGAGCGAACTCATCTATAAACCTTACTGAGCCTGATAGTGACAATGTATATACTGTTGGAGATAGTGCCCTCAAAGTCAATTATTGGATCGCAGGTACGTGATTGCAATGATTGAGGCAGGACCTATACCGATATGACAGTCTTGCTCAAGATGATAGTATGCTATCTGGTTTGTCTTTATCATCGTATACATGCTATTGCATGATTGATAGAGCCCATAGGATTCTGCTTGACTGCCAGCAGTATGATGGTGATCATATACGTAGGAGCTGGGGTCTATAAGCACATCCTTAAAGTGTCCCTAGTCATGGGAGTTTCGAGACAGGGCATCGATACTCCAGAGTAGACTGGTGTATACAGTCGAGACCCCGACGAGGGGCGGTGGCCGGTCTCACAAGCCACTGGTGTCAGTTGGATCACCTAAGATGTATACAGGTGCTCATTAGGTTATGAGTACACCGGACAGGACTCGCCGGGGACCTTCTAGTTGGTATTATACATATCGTCAGATAGCAGTTCCCTGGTGACATGTGTACAGGTTAGTTCATCGACCTGAAATCGTCGTTTGTCTCATGTGAGTTCCCACTGTGCTTTGATTTATACCCTACCACGCTCAAAGGAGACGTGCAAACAGGTATATTTTAGGTACAGTCCCGAGCCACATTGGCGGCAAGTGAGCGGATCTCGGGGATTCGTCTCTCCCGGTATTGGGGGTTGATGTCGCACAGTGCACGGGTGGCCATCACTAGGAATCCTCGGCCGAGGTAGTGGAGAATTACTGATTTGGATCAGTAGTTTCTCATGAGGTGATGGGCTTCATGCCGACACGATTTATCGCGTTGTTAGGGGTCTGACTTTATCCACCCCCCTAAACTCGATATGCGATACTCTTTAGACGAATGGACCGAACTGTATATACATTGTCACTGTTAGGCTCAGTAGGGTTTATAGATGAGTTCGCTCGTCAGCCTCCCTTCCAATCAATACATAGGCAAAACGTTACGTGCAGCTTGTACCTCTGACGTGCTAGGGGTTATACCCAGTGCCAGTGTGTTGATGAGTCATTAGAGTCCCCCACAGACACTTTCCCAAGTTCGGGCGAAACGTTGTAGAGGCCGTATGGTGTTATGGCAAGGTTCGGAAAAAGCACGTGCGTTTTCGCACGTGTCGTTTTTCGGGCAGATAATACTGGTAGGCTTTGGTTTAAGCCGAAACCCAGTATTATACTGTGTAGATATAATATCTTTGTCTCGGATGCATTTGTATTCAGTCGTAATACAAATGCGGGTATGTTTATACTGATACGGGGTTATCCTGAAATTCGTTTCAGGATCACTTTTGGAAGTTGCCAGTTTTCAGTTTTCTATCGGCCGTATTTTGACATTCGGTTAAATGCGGATTTGTCTTTTCTTGATATGAGTGTGGATGCTTCTAGAAGCTTCTAGAAGTGGTGAGGTGTTAAGTGACTCATTAGTGCAATTAATGATTCATTTAATGCAAGGGTGAGTTGGTTTATGTTCATTGGTTTGTATTAATTGTTCTTTGTGACTCATGCTTTTCATTCATGGTTATGAGCTTCAAGTTTATTGTCACCCTCCTTCCTAGCTCCTACACTTACCTCCCTTGCTCTATATATGGCCGGCCCCTCCCATCCTCTCTTCATACTCTCTCACTTGTTGTTTGTAAAAAGATTATGATAGATTTGTGTATGCAAATTTCATATAGCACAAATTCTTATCACCCGATTTCAAAAGGCAACTTCCAAAACCGTTCGTCCATAGCCTTGGACGTAACAAGACAAAGTGTTCTACTCATTCTCTACTTCATCTTGGTCGTCTCTTTTAGCAAACTTGACGATCAAGTTGCCTCGGTTCAGAGGCGGGAGCCCGTTTAAAGATCCGTCGACGTGGTGCCACCTGGACGACAAGATTGGAGATGGAGGAGATCGGAGCAGCCGCAACAAGCGTGGGATGATGGCTGAAGACCGAAGGACTCGGATCATTCTGTATAACATTTCTACCCCTTTGCAATTTGTTAGTTTAGCTTTAATGGCAGATCCGGGTTACGGTACACGATAGCGCCAGTTTCGTTAAAAGTTTTTGTTCCGCATTTGGCATTTGTTAGACGGCCGGGGCGCTACCGTGGACTTACAGTGGTATCAGAGCCTCACCATTAAGCTATACTAACTTGCGCTAACACGTTTAAAACATCGATCGAACGGATTTCGCAAAAACACCATTTTCAAGCATCTGAGTTTCTGTCGATTTTAAACAGTGTCCTAAAATTATTTTACATATCACAGAATATTCAGCAGGGTTTTCTAAGCATACTGAAAAAAATTGGGCACGTGGTCCCACAAGAACGCGGCGGTTCCGCGGTCAAACCCTAGGTTTGACCGCGGAACCGCGGCGCTTTAGTGGGAACAGTGCATAAATTTTTCACAGTGAGCTTCTATGAGGAAATTGTGGCTTTTGGGAATATTTGTTTGGGCCCAGATTTTGTTACTGTACACCAGTTGTTCGTGGGACCCACTTCGGGAAATTTAGTCGATCGAAATTTTAAATTTGTTAGTATGCAGTATTTACATTATATCTCCGACCGGGAAAGTCATTTGATCGGTAAACCGCGTCTGATTGCTATAGTTCTTTTAGACGGGTTTGCGAACGTGACATTCGCGTTGATATTCTGTGTTGTGCTGTGATGTTGCGGATATGTCGTGGTGGATAGCAGGGTGCAATGATAGTGCTGTTTGGATTTATTTATACATTTGATATTGCGGGGTGAGCGTCCAACATGTGGACTGCCGTTACTGCCTGTTTGTATAATATTCTTTTAGGGCACGACCGGGTCGAGGTCGATGTACCCGTTATACATATTTTTCATTTCTGTACTAGGATTTACCCTGCAACGGAGTGCACGGATAGCCGGGTTCTGGAGGGCAACGGGTCCGTATCTCATGGCTTTGAGAGGCAGAGGGACCTCACTCTAGAATTGGCAGACTGTTCGCCGCACTCGTAGGGGTACAGGTTGACCCAAGGAGGGGTGCTCAATTTACCGGATTCCGTGAAGTGCCGGGTGTTCCATTCACTATGTTGTAGGGACTACCTCGCTTCAGGTTTTGGCGGGTAACTTGCCGCACCCGTAGGGGTCTAGGTTTCATTGCACAGGCTATCCACACGACCAGGGGAACGTCAGGTTTCAGCAGCGGCTCTGTGAAACCCGGGGATCCCAGATTATCTGTATTGTTCTGTGATGCTTATTACTTTTTTGTAATGTCGCATATTATCACGCCTGGAGCGATTATTGTATATTGGTATATATACTATTAGATGTTGTATATGTTTTACACCCGCGCTAGTCCAGTCCCCGCTCTGTCGTTAGTTAAGTAACCTAACGGGTGATGACGGGACCCAGTGACGAATGCGGATGGCATATACGTACATTTTATTTTCGTTCTTTTCTGGTGTGATTGATTGATGGGACCGCGTTGATTCTTATCAATGCAAGATAAAACAAACCTATATTTGATGTTGTTGGAACAAATTTTAAAAAGTGTTATTACAAAGATGTTTCCTTTTGTTTTGCATAGTGATATTCAGGTTAGAATATCCTGCACCTCATTCGACGAGGCAAGGGCCGAGATCCCTTCATCGGGAGTGACCCCTTGGGCAGAAGTTTACGTCAGGGTAGTAACTTTAATATAGTCGATTACAAGTTGCTTTGTATCGCGGTATTCAGATGGAATATCCTGCACCTCATTCCACGAGGAAAGAGCCGAGATCCCCTCACCGGGAGTGACCTCTTTAGCAAAACGTTTTCGTCACTATATTTTTATAAAAAGCTATCAGGTTCCTTCAACGAGATCAAGTTCATTACGTTAAAGGTTTTTCGCCAAAAACCAACCGTAGCCCTCCGTCATTTCTTATGGATTGTCAGTAGTATTCAAGCTATGTATACTTGGCCCTTAGTCAAGACATAGTGATTGGTAGCTGCTGGGGTATTCATATGCTGCATAGATAGATGCGTTGGTTTGGGACAGTCGTATTACTATACTTGGCCCTTTGTCAAGAGTATGTACGGGTGGGTTCGAATTGACCTGGATAATGATGGATAGAACTTGACATGTGACTTATGAGATATTTGGCCCTTAGTCAAGGTCATAAGAGCATGGGGCAAAAATCACATCGGGAGTTTTAAACAGCAAACTTGCCAGGCATGCGCATACCTTCTGGAGTGTGATAACTTGAGTGGCTTCCATCAAGTTATCATGCGATGATAGTTGGATCCCGATTCTCACTGATGAGTTGGTTTACTTTTCGGGTGATCCCGGCTAATTCTTCTTTCAGGTTTGGAGGAGAATTTGAGATAACAGTGGGAGGTTTCCTGATTAGATAAAGTGATAACCATTCTGATCTAGGTTAGAGTGCACGCAGAGTGTTTCTTTTCTCTCTCTCTCTTTGACAGCGACCTTTGACCGACCCTAGACTATGACTCAGTGACCTAGTTGACCGAACCTTCTTAAAATACTGGCTTTTTGGATTATCTAAGTTGCATAAGTCATTGTCGCTCCTTCTTTTACCCTTTGTATTTCTCAGAACACCCCGTATTACTACGGATGTCCACTTCCATTGGATAGATCCATCGTATGGTTATATACGAACTCAAAGGGAATTCTTCGAGGATGGATCCAGGTTCAGGAGAAATAGAATTAGTTTATTCAGTTGTCTTTTATTATCACCTTTTCTCAGGTTGCAAGGGCTCCTCAGTTTAGGAGAGTACACCTATTACGCTTATTGGATAGTCTTCTTCTAAACCAAAGGCTGGTGCCGAAAAATAGGGAATGAAGAAAACCAATTAGCCTAAGTAGGGTGTACAGAAGGTAATAGCAAAAAGACAAATAAAGGGATTAGAAAGAGAGCAAAGTAAATTGCGACTGTCATTCACGACCAAACCGCATAATTCATCGCCACTCCTATTTCACCTTTGCTTTTTTCCCAGTTCGGGAGAAATAGAATAAAGTATTATTCAGTTGTCTTTTATCATCACCTTCTCTCAAGATACGAGTACTCCTATATTGAGGAGGGTACACCTATTATGCTTAATGGATAGTCTTCTTCCAAACCATAGGCCGTTGCCGAACGGTAGGGAAGGAAGAAAACCACTTAGCCTAAAGAGGTGTACAGAAGGTAACGACTAAAGACAAATAAAGGGATTTGGAGTGATGGCAAAGAAATATACGGTTACAGTCATGAATAGGATTATGGAAGAGGCATTACTAAGAATACCAGAATACCCCTACGAAACATTTTCATGTTTCAATTTCACTTCGCATTGTTAAAAGAAAACCGATTTCCTAATTAGATACTTACTCCAGGGTATGTATTTACCAGGTTTCATTCTCATATCTGTATGGTTTTACAGATGATGAGTGGGAGTAAGTTATTGGGAATTAAGCGATTATCCTCATTATATCGGAATTCGTTGTAATTGGTGATATTTGAGGAAATCGCCTGGGTACAGTTTTCAACCTACGATGCACAGGTTTTTGAGTTATTTAATTCAGCAGACTTATACAGAGTATTGTATGTTGTCCAGTGTCCGTCAGGACAAAGGGGTAGGTCCTCGTACTATGTTCTTTTTACTTGTAACTTCTCTAGTTTTTAGACAAGTGTTTCGTAGAAATACAATGTCTAAGTTTTGAGAAGTTTTGGGTATAAGAATAAAGTAGAGAACCAAGTATCGCAAGTATCGGGATTCTTCAAAGAGATTGAAGATGTAGATTCTTGTGACTAGTATTCAGTTGATAGTAATGATTTTGAGAAACTTGTTTTTCTTTCAGGTTACTCATAATTGGATGGATTCCTAAGTTGAGTAATGCTGATTAGCCTCTCTTCATTAAGATGATATGCACTGGAGACAGTTGCATGTTTCGAATCTGGTTCCAATTAAATTAGTGCATCTATTTCTATATTATATAGAATGGTTCATATCTTAACAATGTTAAGATAAGGGGAGTTGTCCAGCTTATGCTTAAAACCAGACACTGGATACCTCAAGGCACGTTTCTGTAATGGCTGTTTGTGGGTTGACCCTGGCTTTGACGAAGGTTGACATTTCTACCATCTGGAAGATCAATAGTGATATTGTTCTAGACTCGCCACAGTTTTAGTAAAATGGATATTTTCAGAAAACAGTAGTGGGAGTATGGTAGAACTGGAAGTGATTCCAGAACCGCAAACAATTACGGAAAATTTAATAGGACCTATATATTCAATCAGGTTTGACATTCCAATAGCCACTCCGCAGACATGGTAGGTAACCTCAGACACCCGAGAGGTACTCCGGTAGCCTCAAGGACGGTGACAGGGAGGTTCTTGTTTACCCAGACTTGACACTGTTAGTTATATGTATGCCCTAGAGGCCATTACTATACATAGGATGTATATTGTAGTGGATGCTGGGACATATATAGGGAGGACTTTCTTGCTCGACATGATAGTATGCTATCTGGTTGACCTTTACCTTAACGTGTACACTGATTGTCTCTCTGTTACATGTTGGTAAAGCCCTTAGGATGTGTACTTGACTACCTGGACTGTGATGTGGATCATACTAGTGGAGACATGGTAGTCCATAAGTACATCCTTCAAAGTCCCTAGTCGAGGGTATATCGAGACGGGGCATCGATATACCAGAGTAGACTAGCGTATACCTTCTTGACCCATACAGATGGGCGATGGATGATCCCATATCCATTGGTGTTTGACATCGGAGATGATATACGGGTGCTCAGTGGAGACTGGGTACACTGGACGGACTCGCCGAGAACTCCCATATGGTATTATACCTCACGTCATATGGCAGTTCTCTGGTGACACTGGTACAGAGTAGTCTGTTGACCCGAGATCGTCATAGAGTCTTGTGTGGTTCCCACTGTGCTTTGATTTCCATCTTACCACATCCAAGAGGTCATGCAAAATGGTGGTTTTTGGGTACAGTCCCGAGTCACATGGAGGCAATGAGCGATAGGAAGGGATTCGTCTCTCCCGGTATAGGGAGTTGATGTTGCGCTGTGTTCGATTGGCTATAACAGGAAATCCCTGGCCAGGGTTGCTGAGATTTACTGGTAAGTGTTACCAGTAGTTTCTCGAACAGTTATAGACCTCATATCGACACGACTTATCGAGCTATTGGGGTCTGACGTTTACCACCCCTAGGCGAGATATGCGACATATCAGACGATCAGACCGGACTGTACGGTAGTGTTACTGGTTGGATTCACTGGAGTGTGAGCGGGCTTGCTCGTCGATCTTCTGATCGCTCAATACCCGGGTGGCCGTTACGTTTAGCAGACCGCTTGCGGCTTGTGGGTGTTTGATATGATCATCACCTGCTGCCGGCGTATTGACGAGTCTTCAGAGTCCTACACAGAGGTTTCCTGGCTCAAGCGAAACGAAATAGGAGCGCATATGAGATATGTGCGGGACCGAGAATAATACGAGTATGTGATACTGTATTCGATTCTCGCGATGTGACATTGATCGGCTATATGCGATATAGCCGGGTTATCGGATCAAGTGTTGATTCGATAAGATGTTACTAAAGATACCAGTCGGTTATGTGCGTCATGACCGGATCGTTAAATCAAGTGTTGATTTAATGATTTAATGCATAATTATATATTTGATATATTGCTTTGCATTAACTAGTATCGGTTCACTTTAAATGGATTTTCTCGCTCGGTTGTGCGCATTGCATATGCGATATGATTTTGTGCACTTGTTTGTATCATATTTGATGATACATGCAAATTAGGGTTTGTGTAAAGAATTAAACCTTGGTTAAAGAAATGGTTAGGATTTTTATTTGATTATTCATTTATTCATTTGTTTTTATTTTTGGAAAATAAATTGCATAAAATAGAATGGTGGCTTTCTTTTGTTTTCTTTCATGAAGCTTCATGAACTTTTGACTTAGTCACCATTTTGTCTCATGCTTAACCCTAACCAATTCAATTAACTCAAGTTAATTCTCTACACCTAACCATGGTGAGAATTATGATAAGAATGGATTTTTATTTATTCTTTAAAAAACTTATCATAAAACTTATCATCTTCTTGCTCTTCTTCTTCTTCATTCTTAAAGAAGAAAAGCTTGACTACATCAATGGTGATTGATGAATATGAGTGAGAAATCCAAATCTAAAGTCTATCCACTTCCTATTTCTTCATCCTCTACCTCTTGCCAAGTAGTAGAGTGTGTTTCCTTCACAAGTTTTCAAGGCTTGGTGAAGGTGGAGCTTGATCTAGCGATGCCTCGACGTAGATCATCTTCGGCATGGACATCGACGACCTAGCTCGCTTATTCTCCGATGAAGTCGACGTTAGTGCCCGGATTCTTTTTGGACAGCGGAGAGGACTTCGTTGCGGAGCTATGGAGGTGGAGAACCGGATCTACAAAGGTTGTATTTCCGTATCTCTTAGTTAAGTGTTAACTAGTTATCTTTTCGCCTAGATTTCTAGCAAACGATCCGTAGTTTAGGGTTTCTCGGCACCGTATTTTTGAAATTGGCATGGTTGATACCTTGTGAGACCTCATTAGGATGCCTAGGAACCCTACAGTGGTATCAGAGCCTAGCTAGAGCCTTAGGCGTAGTCCAGACGGAATTTGAAGTCCGAACGAACCCGAAACCCCAAACCAATCTTGCTCTCTGTCCTTTTTTCAAAAACGTGGTTTTTTCAACATTAAAAATGCTTAAAAAATTCAGCAGGGAATTATAAGAATTACGACGCAAAAATTGAGTCATGAACAGTAAATATCGCGGCGGAACCCGGCAGAAGCCTCACTTCTGCGGCGGTTCCGCGGCGAGATGATGACGTCATCCTCCTATGTTTGCACAGTAACTCTTATTATATTATGCTGGATTTTCTGGGTATTTTTAAATTTTATTCAAGAGTTGAATTTTCTGGAGTTGTTTTGGGGATTCGTATATTCGATCGGATTATCAAATTTTGTCTGTGTGGCTTTCCGGGTAAATTTTAGAATATGTTAAAAAGTTCGACCGGATATAAATACCCAACTTTTCCCCTGTCGGGAAATTTCCAAGTGTTGGATCTTTCCGTAGTTTAACGACGTTCTAAGTAGTGCAAGTAACGCGATGGACCCTCTAGAAGACAACAAACCTTAACTCGATTATGTGACCGTCTTGAACTGCCCTTTGAACCTTAGGGTTTGGGGCAGTACGGCGTGCCACATGTGAGGCGTTGGCTTGACCCTTCTACGGCTGGACCGTTAGTACTGAGGCACGAACTGAATGTTGTTAGACTTATTTCATGTGTTGATCTATATCGGGAAAACTTGGGTGTTCGAATGTTCAATCGGAAAGTTTAACATTTTCTAATTATCTGGAATGGGATACAATAATTGGAATTCACAAGAAGTTATGAGATAACTGAATGAATGTTATAAACATAGCAGTTTAGTCTCACTTGATCGGTTGCCACGGAATTTTGATGTGATCAAAAGTCCGTCGCAATCACGTAGCGTACGCGGATACTCGCCGGGTAAACTTAATAGACAGCCTCACTCCATAGCCCCGACCAAGTGACTGTAGGAGAACCCCGTCGCCGAAAGCATCCGTTCGGGTGCTCGCGGTAGCGGTGTTCCGCCTTGGTGCACTTCGTCGACGGTAACGGGGGTGCGGCCGTCTACTGAAGTTTGCGACGAGCATTCGATCAGGATGTCGGGAATCTTGTTGAATTGCCCGACTTGATATTGAAAAGAGTTTTCGATTTTGAGACTAAAATGCGGGGTTTATAATTGTTAGGCATGCGATGTCTAAGGTATTCATTTGGTCAGGCATGCGATGTCTGAGGTGGTTGCGGATTCCAACTGTTGTAGTTTTACACTTTCTTTCTGTGACCGTAAGTGTAATATGTGATATCGCCGGTTTCGTTGCTATATGTCAACGACAATTGGGATGCGCATATTTACTTACGTTGATGACATGTGATGTTATGTGTTGCTGGATATGTTATATTGGATCGTCGTGTTTGAATAGCCGGGGGTTTTTATGTGAGATGAGTGTTTTTCATTTTCATTCATGTAAAAACTTGTATGTAATATTCTTTTATTGGGACACTTCCAGGTTGCGGAAGTTGTCACCGTTTGTATATTATTTACTTTTCCGCACTAGGATAGACCCAAGGAGGAGAGCACAAGTAACCGGGTTCTGAGGTCCAGTGGGAGACCAACTCGAGGAGTCGAGTCCGGGTCTCCTAACTCTAGAATTGGTAGGGTTGCTTGCCGCTCTCGTAGGGGTCTTGGGGTGTGGGTATGGCTATTCATCACGACCGTGGAATCCGTGTTTTATACTGGCTCGTATTGAAAACACGGACGTCCTAGTATATCCAATATTTCATATGATTCTTCTGCTGCGATATTTGTGATGTGATCATATGATGTTCTGTGATAGATACAGTATATAGTATATATGATATATTATATAGATGTTACTTATGTTTTACACCCGCGCTAGCCCTGCCCCGCTCTGCCGTTAGTTACCTAACCTAACGGTGCACGAGGGGACATCGAGGCGAATGCGGATGGCATAAGTGTACGTCGTATTTATCTGTGATGTTTAGGTACTTAAATGATGGGACTTCATTAATGTGATTAATGAAATAAAAGAAACCTAAGATGTTGTAGAATCGAATTTCAAAATAAAACAGGTAGCTACAGTTCTTGCTTTGCACAGCGGTGTATATGATATATCCTGCACCTTATTCGATAAGGAAAGGACCGAGATCCCTTCACCGGGAGTGACTCCTTTAGCAATAACTGGCAGATGCTACACACTCGGTTTGTCTTTTGATTGCTTTTAAGTGTTTTTGCTTTGCACAGTGATATATGTGATATATCCCGCACCTCATTCGACGAGGAAAGGACCGACGATCCCTTCACCGGGAGTGACTCCTTTAGCAAAACTAGAAAAGCCTCAAAAGCACTCCATTTCAAAATCATTTGATTCTACAACGATATCAAGTTCATTACGCAATAGGTTTTCAGAAAAACCTGTCGTAGCCCTCCGTCATTTCAGATAAGTTGTATATAGTATTCGTGCTGCATTTGTTGGCTTTCGTCAAGGTGCAGTGTGCGGTAGCTATATGCTGCTTATCTGCTAGCATACGATGCGATTGGATTAGGGTAGTCGTGCGGCTTTGTTGGCTTTCGTCAAGGGTCGTGCGGGTGGGTTTAATTCAATCAAGAAATGTACGGGTTGAACTTGACTAGCGGGCTATGGTTTGTTGGCTTTCGTCAAGGTCATAGCACGTTAGGGGCAAAATATTATCGGGAATTTCAAGTGTTGAGATTTGCAATGAGATTGCATACCTTCTATGAGATAGTTGGATCCCGATACCCGCTGCGAGTAAGTGTTACTCCTGGGAGAGTTTTATACATTACAATTAGCCGATCAAGTAGGTGTCTAGAAAGGTGTCGACGGGGTTACGCCTCTGGGAAAACGAGGTTTACATTAATTAGGTTCGTGCGAAAGCACGGGGGACTTCCCTCAAAGTACCGACACTGGCCTGGCTGAAAGATTGGCGAACTTGTAGTGTGTAATTAATCCCGGCTAGTCTTTCCTTTTAGGGTTTGAAGGAAGATTTGATAAAAAGCAGTGGGAGCCATCCTGATTAGATAAAATAATAACCAATCTATTCTTGCAAGAGCGCACGCTGAGTGTTTTCTTCTCTCTCTCTCCTGGTAGCGACCATATCACGTCTTAATCAAGATAATAATACGGAATATTGACCGAACCCGCTTGTTATACTGAGCTGGGGAACGTTGGTCCCGCTCCAACTTATAAATGTTATAAGACAGAGCAGGAAATTGGGGATTACCAGAATTCCCGTGCCGCCCAAACGAAGAGAGTGCATGCTGATGCATCATCTTCGGGTGTGTTCTTTATACAGAACTATTTCTCTATTCTTTACGTCCTGGGTATGTGATACCGGATCAGGATACCAGATATGTAATCTGTTACATAGGGCTACAGATAGGTAGAGAGCTGAGAACGGGTGATAAGTTTCATGAGGCAGAAAACGGGGCAAGAGTTGCAGCCAAGTCTGTTGGTCACTGTCACCCTGTATTACAATACATTGATTCTGAACGAATGTTGTTAGATACCGAACCTGATATACAAAATCATATCAGTCTCTTTATTAGTAAAGAAATGATAAAATTTTGTATTGTTGGATAATGTTTTGAACATTTCCTATATCAAAAGTTGATCGGTTCAGGCACGTTATCTAAAAGCATTAATGTTCTAAATCAAACCACAGTTCTTAGTATACGGAACACACACAAGAGGAAAAGTTCAGAAATGAACGAATCCTTCTTGAGGCATTGTAGACTAGGTCATATCAATGCGACCCAACTGGCTGAAGTTACATATAGATGCATATTTAAATCAGTTTGAATTTACATCTTGTGAAACTCGCCAGTCATGTCACAAAGATAAGATGACCATAGCTCCGTTTACTGGAAACAGAGAAAGAGTTAGTGAACTCTTGGGATGATACATGTTGATGTATGTAGGTCCCCAGTCTACACATACCAAGACCGGTTCTTTGTACTTCATTACATTCTCTGATAATCTCTCGAGATTCAGATCTATGTTCTTGTTGAAACACAAGTCCGAACCTTTTGAGATATTCACAGAATATAAGCGAGAAGTAGAGAACCAAAATACGGGTATAAGTATTATGTCCTTTGATGAGATCAAGGAGGAGAATACTTGAGCACGGAAATCCTGGACTTTTCTAAAGGAGAATGAGATTCTCTCTCAGCATTACTCCTCCGTATACACCATAGCACGATGGTATATCGGGGCGGAGCAATAACACCCTATGTGATAAGGTGTGCTCTATGATGAGTACTACTGAGTTACCTATTTCCTTTTGGGAGTTATGCGCTTGAGAAGCTGCATACCTATTGAACAGGTTCAAATCAAATCAGTTGCTTACCACTTCATATGTGATATGGAATGGGAAGAGCCCATGTCTTAAGCTAGTTAAGATTTGGGGTTGTCCGGGCTATGTCTAAAAGCAAAATCCGGACAAGCTCGAGGCAAGGTCTGTTATGTAAAACTGGAAATGTTCCAGCTATACAAACAACAGCAGATGATTTGGCAGAACCAAAGGATTCAGTAGATTCCAACGAACCTCAGCCTCTCCGCCGATCTAGTAGGGTTCCTCACCCACCTGAGAGATACTTCGGTTTCTCTATGACAGTGGGAGCGAGGACGGCATCATGAGATGATGACCCAACTAGTTTCGAGCTGGCCATCTGGAGTGGGACTCTGTAAGAATGGCTGGATGCTTAGCGATCTGAGATGGAATCCATGTACACCAACAAAGTATGGACTTTAGTTGCTATATCTGAAGGGTTAAATCCCCATCAGGAGCAAGTATATCTTGAGAAGATTACTTGGTGTACATGGAAGAGTTGAGACTTTCAAAGCTAGACTTGTTAAAGGTCTACATCATTGACCAGGTATGGATGATGATGAAACCTTTTCTAAGTAGCTATGCTTAAGTCCATCCAGATCCTACTTGCCACGGCTACATACCATGACTACGATATCTGGTGGTTGGGTGTCATGACAACTTTTCTAAATGATGTTTAGAAGAGAGCGTCTATAAGTACACAGCCAGAGGGCCTCGTAGACAGTGGGAGCAGCGGAAACGTGTGCAAGATGCTTTATAGGATAAAGCAGGCATCGCGGAGTTGGAACATCTGTTTTGATGAAGTAGTCAAAGAGTTTGACATCATCAAAATGGTAGATGAACCTTGTATAAACAAAAAGGGTAGTGGGGAGTATGGTGGTGATCCTCGTAGAGCACGTGGATGACATACTCTTGATAAGAAAAGAGTTTCTTATGCTACGCTCGATCAATCTCCGCTTATCACAATGATTCTCCACACAGGATCAAAGTGATACCTCCTAAATCCTAGATTTTGGATCTATGAGATAGATCTAATTGGATGTTAGAATACTCACTAGTTGTAGTGAGAAGGTATCAATCGATCCTGGGGAGAATCACTGGAAGGGTTCCAGGGTGATAAAGACGACTGAATGTCAGTCGCAGGCATTGTCTTTACCCTCAGTGGAAGGACGGTATGTTGGAAGAGTTCCAAGCTAGATACCGTGACATACTAGACGATAAAGGCAGCATACATCGCTACTTAAGATGCTACCAAAGAGGCTGTTTGGATGTATATTGGTTCATGAGATGAACTATGTTCCTCCCATTGTGTGACAATGGAGTTGTGGCTTATGCCAAGGAACGCAGGTCCTATCAGTGATCCAGACATATTCTAAGGCAGTATCACTTGATCATGGAGATGGTTGATCTCTAAGGGATCGAGGTTAGGAGAGTAGACTCAGAGGACAACACAGCGGATCCACTCACAAAGGCCTGTTCCCAGAGAGAGATTTTTATGGGATGGTTGAGTATGAGATACTACAACCACTGCTATCAGATGGCCCTAGTGCAAGTGGGAGATTGTTAGTTATATGTATGCCCTAGAGGCCATTACTATACATAGGATGTATATTGTAGTGGATGCTGGGACATATATAGGGAGGACTTTCTTGCTCGACATGATAGTATGCTATCTGGTTGACCTTTACCTTAACGTGTACACTGATTGTCTCTCTGTTACATGTTGGTAAAGCCCTTAGGATGTGTACTTGACTACCTGGACTGTGATGTGGATCATACTAGTGGGGACATGGTAGTCCATAAGTACATCCTTCAAAGTCCCTAGTCGAGGGTATATCGAGACGGGGCATCGATATACCAGAGTAGACTAGCGTATACCTTCTCGACCCATACAGATGGGCGATGGATGATCCCATATCCATTGGTGTTTGACATCGGAGATAATATACGGGTGCTCAGTGGAGACTGGGTACACTGGACGGACTCGCCGAGAACTCCCAGATGGTATTATACCTCACGTCAGATGGCAGTTCTCTGGTGACACTGGTACAGAGTAGTCTGTTGACCCGAGATCGTTATAGAGTCTTGTGTGGTTCCCACTGTGCTTTGATTTCCATCTTACCACGTCCAAGAGGGCGTGCAAAACGGTGGTTTTTGGGTACAGTCCCGAGTCACATGGAGGCAATGAGCGATAGGACGGGATTCGTCTCTCCCGGTATAGGGAGTTGATGTTGCGCTGTGTTCGATTGGCTATAACAGGAAATCCCTGGCCAGGGTTGCTGAGATTTACTGGTAAGTGTTACCAGTAGTTTCTCGAACAGTTATAGACCTCATATCGACACGACTTATCGAGCTATTGGGGTCTGACGTTTACCACCCCTAGGCGAGATATGCGACATATCAGACGATCAGACCGGACTGTACGGTAGTGTTACTGGTTGGATTCACTGGAGTGTGAGCGGGCTTGCTCGTCGATCTTCTGATCGCTCAATACCCGGGTGGCCGTTACGTTTAGCAGACCGCTTGCGGCTTGTGGGTGTTTGATATGATCATCACCTGCTGCCGGCGTATTGACGAGTCTTCAGAGTCCTACACAGAGGTTTCCTGGCTCAAGCGAAACGAAATAGGAGCGCATATGAGATATGTGCGGGACCGAGAATAATACAAGTATGTGATACTGTATTCGATTCTCGCGATGTGACATTGATCGGTTATATGCGATATAGCCGGGTTATCGGATCAAGTGTTGATTCGATAAGATGTTACTAAAGATACCAGTCGGTTATGTGCGTCATGACCGGATCGTTAAATCAAGTGTTGATTTAATGATTTAATGCATAATTATATATTTGATATATTACTTTGCATTAACTAGTATCGGTTCACTTTAAATGGATTTTCTCGCTCGGTTGTGCGCATTGCATATGCGATATGATTTTGTGCACTTGTTTGTATCATATTTGATGATACATGCAAATTAGGGTTTGTGTAAAGAATTAAACCTTGGTTAAAGAAATGGTTAGGGTTTTTATTTGATTATTCATTTATTCATTTGTTTTTATTTTTGGAAAATAAATTGCATAAAATAGAATGGTGGCTTTCTTTTATTTTCTTTCATGAAGCTTCATGAACTTTTGACTTAGTCACCATTTTGTCTCATGCTTAACCCTAACCAATTCAATTAACTCAAGTTAATTCTCTACACCTAACCATGGTGAGAATTATGATAAGAATGGATTTTTATTTATTCTTTAAAAAACTTATCATAAAACTTATCATCTTCTTGCTCTTCTTCTTCTTCATTCTTAAAGAAGAAAAGCTTGACTACATCAATGGTGATTGATGAATATGAGTGAGAAATCCAAATCTAAAGTCTACCCACTTCCTATTTCTTCATCCTCTACCTCTTGCCAAGTAGTAGAGTGTGTTTCCTTCACAAGTTTTCAAGGCTTGGTGAAGGTGGAGCTTGATCTAGCGATGCCTCGACGTAGATCATCTTCGGCATGGACATCGACGACCTAGCTTGCTTATTCTCCGATGAAGTCGACGCTAGAGCCCGGATTCTTTTTGGACAGCGGAGAGGACTTCGTTGCGGAGCTATGGAGATGGAGAACCGGATCTACAAAGGTTGTATTTCCGTATCTCTTAGTTAAGTGTTAACTAGTTATCTTTTCGCCTAGATTTCTAGCAAACGATCCGTAGTTTAGGGTTTCTCGGCACCGTATTTTTGAAATTGGCATGGTTGATGCCTTGTGAGACCTCATTAGGATGCCTAGGAACCCTACAGACACTACTGTTGTTCCAGACTATGAGACCCGGCAAGAGGATAAGTATAACGTCGTTCTAAACTAGCTTTAGAAGTGCACGTATATATATTATTCTGCCAGAGGGTTGTCGTAGTCAGTGGGAGCAACGGAAGCATAGTGGGCAAGATGCTTATGTCTATTTATAGACTTGAGCAGATATGGCGGAGATAGATCATCTAATTTTGATGTGGCAGTCATGGCTTTGACTTCATCAGAACAAGGGATGGATCTGTTGAGAAGATAGTAGGGTGTGATGTCCTGATATTTGGATGACATACACAGAGTAGGAAGTAAAATTCCTATACTACGATCGGTTGTACTTTGGTCGTCACACAGTTGTTTCTCCACACAGGATATGGATATAATATTAGACATTCTAGTTACTAGATCTATGGTTTTAGATCTAGATTTGGGTAGCTTCCCAATCTGGGTACTTTGACAATATTCTAATGGTATTTTAGAATAAATGACTCCTGGCATGGTGGTGTACCTGCAGGTGATAGAGTCACCCTCTCTAAAGGTGTCTTAAAGACTAAAGGAGAGAGGGATGTGCATGATTGGCAGATCACTTGCTTAGGCAATTGAGTCAATCATGAGATGTTAAGTACCACACCAGATGTTGTTTTTTGCACTAGATGCGATAAGTTTATATTAATCCAATCCTGAAAAAACAAAAGGAAGCAGTTATAGAACACAAGTGCATGTTTTACGGATTTGATGACGGCAGCCTCCTTCGGGAGACGGTTATCATTCCAGGCTTCAAAGGTGACATGGATGACAGAGTGATTGTCAGAGTTATAGTTTTCCCTCTGACGAGGGACAGTATTATGGATAGGTGGTCCAAGAGGATACTGTGGGAGGCATGGTGCTGGATACTGATTAGGTTCAGTTATCGATACAGTCTAAGAAGTATGGTTTTGGAGTTCATTTATGAACTAGGTCCCATCAGATATCCAGACATATTCTAAGACAGGGATTACTCAATTCGGGAGATGGCTTTCTCCGCGAATTTGAGATTTAGAGAGATATAGAAAGAAACATCAGGGCAGATCCACTCACTGAGGCTATTTCTCGAACACAAGAGTTTTACAAACTAGTTTTGTGAAACTGATTAGTAGAGGAGTTGGATGTTCGGTATCACACGGGCTGTGAGTATGCGACATCGCAATAATTAGCCTTGAGTGCAAGTGGGAGATTGTAGGAGATAGTGCCCTCAAAGTCAATTATTGGATCGCAGGTACGTGATTGCAATGATTGAGGCAGGACCTATACCGATATGACAGTCTTGCTCAAGATGATAGTATGCTATCTGGTTTGTTTTTATCATCGTATACATGCTATTGCATGATTGATAGAGCCCATAGGATTCTGCTTGACAGCCAGCAGTATGATGGTGATCATATACGTGGGAGCTGGGGTCTATAAGCACATCCTTAAAGTGTCCCTAGTCGTGGGAGTTTCGAGACAGGGTATCGATACTCCAGAGTAGACTGGTGTATACAGTCGAGACCCCGACGAGGGGCGGTGGCCGGTCTCACAAGCCACTGGTGTCAGTTGGATCACCTAAGATGTATACAGGTGCTCATTAGGTTATCAATACACCGGACAGGACTCGCCGGGAACCTTCTAGTTGGTATTATACATATCGTCAGATAGCAGTTCACTGGTGACATGTGTACAGGTTAGTTCATCGACCTGAAATCGTCGTTTGTCTCATATGAGTTCCCACTGTGCTTTGATTTATACCCTACCACGCTCAAAAGAGACGTGCAAACAGGTATATTTTGGGTACAGTCCCGAGCCACATTGGAGGCAAGTGAGCGGATCTCGGGGATTCGTCTCTCCCGATATTGGGGATTGATGTCGCACAGTGCACGGGTGGCCATCACTAGGAATCCTCGGCCGAGGTAGTGGAGAATTACTGATTTGGATCAATAGTTTCTCATGAGGTGATGGGCTTCATGCCGACACGATTTATCGCGTTGTTAAGGGTCTGACTTTATCCACCCCCCTAGACTCGATATGCGATACTCTTTAGACGAATGGACCGGACTGTATATACATTGTCACTGTCAGGCTCAGTAGGGTTTATAGATGAGTTCACTCATCAGCTTCCCTTCCAATCAATACATAGGCAAAACGTTACGTGCAGCTTGTACCTCTGACGTGGTAGGGGTTATACCCAGTGCCAGTATGTTGATGAGTCATTAGAGTCCCCCACAGACACTTTCCCAAGTTCGGGCGAAACGTTGTAGAGGCCATATGGTGTTATGGCAAGGTTCGGAAAAAGCACGTGCGTTTTCGCACGTGTCGTTTTTCGGACAGATAATACTGGTAGGCTT
Source organism: Agapanthus africanus (assembly GCA_030015575.1). Taxonomy (NCBI): domain Eukaryota; kingdom Viridiplantae; phylum Streptophyta; class Magnoliopsida; order Asparagales; family Amaryllidaceae; genus Agapanthus; species Agapanthus africanus. Next base: position 338,117 of record JASDDO010000302.1, read on the forward strand.
TGGTTTAAGCCGGAACCCAGTATTATACTGTGTAGATATAATATCTTTGTCTCAGATGCATTTGTATTCGGTCGTAATACAAATGCGGGTATGTTTATACTGATACGGGGTTATCCTGAAATTCGTTTCAGGATCACTTTTGGAAGTTGTCAGTTTCCAGTTTTCTATCGGCCGTATTTTGACATTCGGTTAAATGCGGATTTATCTTTTCTTGAGATGAGTGTGGATGCTTCTAAAAGGTTCTAAAAGTGGTGAGGTGTTAAATGACTCGTTAGTGCAATTAATGATTCATTTAATGCAAGGGTGAGTTGGTTTATGTTCATTGGTTTGTATTAATTGTTCTTTGTGACTCATGCTTTTCATTCATGGTTATGATAAGCTTCAAGTTTATGGTCACCCTCCTTCCTAGCTCCTACACTCACCTCCCTTGCTCTATATATGGCCGGCCCCTCCCATCCTCTCTTCATACTCTCTCACTTGTTGTTTGTAAAAAGATTATGATAGATTTGTGTATGGAAATTTCATATAGCACAAATTCTTATCACCCGATTTCAAAAGGCAACTTCCAAAACCGTTCGTCCATAGCCTTGGACGTAACGAGACAAAGTGTTCTACTCATTCTCTACTTCATCTTGGTCGTCTCTTTTAGCAAACTTGACGATCGAGTTGCCTCGGTTCAGAGGCAGGAGCCCGTTTAAAGATCCGTCGACGTGGTGCCACCTGGACGACAAGATTGGAGATCGAGGAGATCGGAGCAGCCGCAACAAGCGTGGGATGATGGTTGAAGACCGAAGGACTCGGATCATTCGGTATAACATTTCTACCCCTTTGCAATTTGTTAGTTTAGCTTTAATGGCATATCCGGGTTACGGTACACGATAGCGCCAGTTTCGTTAAAAGTTTTTGTTCCGCATTTGGCGTCTGTTAGACGGCCAGGGTGCTACCGTGGACTTACATATACAGTCCGGTCCATTCGTCTAAAGAGTATCGCATATCGAGTCTAGGGGGGTGGATAAAGTCAGACCCCCTAATAACGCGATAAATCGTGTCGGCATGAACCCCATCACCACCTGAGAAACTACTGATCCAAATCAGTAATTCTCCACTACCTCGGCCGAGGATTCCTAGTGATGGCCACCCGTGCACTGCGCGACATCAACCCCCAATACCGGGAGAGACGAATCCCCGACGATCCGCTCACTTGCCTCCAATGTGGCTCGGGACTGTACCCAACTAAAACCTGTTTGCACAACTCCTTTGAGCGTGGTAGGGTAGTAATCTAAGCACAGTGGGAACTCACATGAGACAAACAACAATCTCAGGTCGATGAACTAACCTGTACACATGTCACCAGGGAACTGTTATCTGACGATATGCATAATACCAACTAGCATATTCCCGGCGAGTCCTGTCCGGTGTACTCATAACCCAATGAGCACCTGTATACATCTTAGGTGAACCAACTAACACCAATGGCTTGTGAGACCGGCCATTGCCCCTCGTCGGGGTCTCGACTGTATACACTAGTCTACTCTGGAGTATCGATGCCCTGTCTCGAAACTCCCACGACTAGGGACACTTTAAGGATGTGCTTACAGACCCCAGCTCCCACGTATATGATCACCATCATACTGCTGGCTGTCAAGCAGAATCCTATGGGCTCTATCAATCATGCAATAGCGAACTAAAGCATGTATACGATGATAAAGACAAACCAGATAGCATACTATCATCTTGAGTAAGACTGTCATATCGGTATAGGTCCTTCCTCAATCATTGCAATCACGTACCTGCGATCCAATAATTGACTTTGAGGGCACTATCTCCAACAATCTCCCACTTGCACTCAAGGCTAATTATTGCGATGTCGCATACTCACAGCCCGTGTGATACCGAACATCCAACTCCTCTACTAATCAGTTTCACAAAGCTAGTTTGTAAAACTCTTGTGTTCGAGAAATAGCCTCAGTGAGTGGATCCGCCCTGATGTTTCTTTCTATGTCTCTCTTAATCTCAAGTTCGCGGAGAAAGCCATCTCCCGAATCGAGTAATACCTGTCTTAGAATATGTCTGAATATCTGATGGGACCTAGTTCATAAATGAACTCAAAATCCAAACTTCTTAGACTGTATCGATAACTGAACCTAATCAGTATCCAGCACCATGCCTCCCACGGTATCCTCTTGGACCACCTGTCCATAATACTGTCCCTCGTCAGAGGAAAAACTATAACTCTGACAATCACTCTGTTATCCATGTCACCTTGGAAGCCTGGAATGATAACCGTCTCCCGAAGGAGGCTGCCGTCATCAAATCCGTAGAACAAGCAATTATGTTCTAAAACTGCTTCCTTTTGTTTCTTCAGGATTGGATTAATATAAACTTATCGCATCTAGTGCAAAAACAACATCTGGTGTTGTACTTAGCATCTTATGATTGACTCAATTACCTAAGCAAGTGATCTGCCAATCATGCACATCCCTCTCTCCTTTAGTCTCTAAGACACCTTTAGAGAGGGTGACTCCATCACCTGCAGGTATACCACCATGCCAGGAGTCAGCTATTCTAAAATACCATTAGAATACTGTCAAAGTACCCACATTGGGAAACTACCCAAATCTAGATCTAAAACCGTAGATCTAGTAACCAGAATGTCAGATATTATATCCATATCCTTTGTGGAGAAACAACTGTGTGACGACCAAAGTACAACCGATCGTAGTATAGGAATTTTACTTCCTACTCTGTGTATGTCATCCAAATACCAGGACATCACACCCTACTACCTTCTCAACAGATCCATCCCTTATTCTGATGAAATCAAAGCCATGACTGTCACATCAAAATTAGATGATCTATTTCCGCTATATCCGCTGAAGTCTATAAATAGACATAAGCTACTTGCCCACTATGCTTCCGCTGCTCCCACTGACTATGACAACCCTCTGGCAGAATAATATATACGTGTACTTCTAAAACTAGTTTAGAACGACGCTATACTTATCCTTCTGCCGGGTCTCATAGTCTGGAACAACAGTAGTGTCAAGTCTGGGTTAACAAGAACCTCCCTGTCACCGTCCTTGAGGCTACCGGAGTACCTCTCGGGTGTCAGAGGTTACCCACCATATCTGCGGAGTGGCTATTGGAATGTCAAACCTGATTGAATATATAGGTCCTATTAAATTTTCCATAATCGTTTGCGGTTCTGGAATCACTTCCAGTTCTACCATACTCCCACTACTGTTTTCTGAAAAAGTCCATTTTAATAAAACTGTGGCGAGTCTAGAACAATATCACTATTGATCTTCCAAATTGTAGAAATGTCAACCCTCGTCAAAGCCAGGGTCAACCCACAAACAACCATTACAGAAACGTGCCTTGAGTTATCCAGTGTCTGGTTTTAAGTATAAGCTGGACAACTCCCCTTATCTCAACATCGTTAAGATATGAACCATTCTATATCCCATATAGAAACAGAGGCACTAATTTAATTGGAACCAGATTCAAATCATGCAGCTGTCTCCAGCGCATAACTACTTAATGGAGAGAGATTAATCAGCATTACTCAACTTAGGAATCCATCCAATTATGAGTAACCCGAAAGAGAAACAAGTTTCTCAAAATCATTACTATCATCTGAATACCAATCACAAGAATCTATATCTTCGATTTCTTTGAAGAATCCCGATACTTGCGATACCTGGTTCTCTATTTTATTCTTATACCCACAACTTCTCAAAATTTAGACATTGTATTTCTACGAAACACTTGTCATAAAACTAGAGAAGTCACAAGTAAACAGAACATAGTACGAGGACCTACCCCTTTGTCCTGACGGACACTGGACAACATACAATACTCTGTATAAGTCCGCCGAGTTGAATAACTCAAAACTTGTGCATCGTAGGTTGAAAACTGTACCCAGGCGATTTCCTCAAATATCACCAATTACAACGAATTCCGATATAATGAGGATGATCACCTAATTCCCAATAACTTACTCCCACACATCATCTGTAAAACCATACAGATATGAGAATGAAACCTGGTAAATACATACCCTGGAGTAAGTATGTAATCGGGAAATCAGTTTACAATTAACAATGCATAGTGAAACTGAAACATGAAAATGTTTCGTAGGGGTCTCCTGGTATTTTTAGTAATGCCTCTTCCATAATTCAATTCATGACTTTAACCGTATATTTCCTTTGCCATCTCTCCAAATCCCTTTATTTGTCTTTATTTATTACCTTCTGTACACCATCGTTAGGCTAAATGGTTTTCTTCCTTCCCTACCGTTCGGCACCAGCCTATGGTTTGGAAAAAGACTATCCAGTAAGCATAACAGGTGTACCCTCCTAGTCCTAGGAGTACTCGCAACTTGAGAGAAGGTGATGATAAAAGACAACTGAATAATACATTATTCTATTTCTCCCGAACTGGGAGAAAAACAAAGGTGAAATAGGAGTGGCAATGAAGTACGCGGTTTGCTCGTGAATGATAACAGTCGCAATTTACTTTTTGTCCTCTTTCTAATCCCTTTACTTTGTCTTTAGTTATTACCTTCTGCACACCCTACTTAGGCTAATTGGTTTTCTTCATTCCGTACCTTTCGGCGCCAGCCTATGGTTTAGAATAAGACTATCCAATAAGCGTAATAGGTGTACTCTCCTAAACCAAGGAGCTCTCGCAACCTGAGAGAAGGTGATAATAAAAGACGACTGAATAAACCAATTCTATTTCTCCTGAACCTGGATCCATCCTCGAAGAAGTCCCTTCGAGTTCGTATATAACCATACGATGGATCTATCCAATGGAAGTGGATGTCCGTAGTAATACGGGGTGTTCTGAGAAATATAAAGGGTAAAAGAAGGAGCGGCAATGACTTATGCAACTTAGACAATCCAAAAGCCAGTATTTTAAGAAGGTTCGGTCAATTTGGTCACTGAGTCATAGTCTAGGGTCGGTAAAAGGTCGCTGCCAAAGAGAGAGAGAGAGAAAAGAAACACTCTGCGTGCACTCTAACCTAGATCAGAATGGTTATCAATTTATCTAATCAGGAAACCTCCCACTGTAATCTCAAATTCTCCTCCAAACCTGAAAGAAGAATTAATCGGGATTACCCGAAGAGTAAACCAACTCATCAGTGAGAATCGGGATCCAACTATCATCATATGATAACTTGATGGAAGCCACTCAAGTTATCACACTCCAGAAGGTATGCGCATACTTGGCAAGTTTCAGTTTCTTTAGAAACTCCCGATATAGATTTTTGCCCCATGCTCTTATGATCGTGACTTTGGCCAACCCATCATAAGTCACATGCCAAGTTCTATCCGTCATAATCCAGGTTAATTTGAACCCACCCATACATACCCTTGACTTTGGCCAACAAGGTAATACGACTGTCCCAAACCAACGCATCTATCTACGCAACATATGAATACCCAGCAACTACCAAACATTATGCCTTGATTTTGGCCAAACAAATATAGCTTGAATACTGCTGACCATCCATAAGACATGACGGAGGGCTACGGCTGGTTTTTGGCGAAAAAACCTTTAACGTAATGAACTTGATCTCGTTGAAGGAACCTGATAGCTTTTTATAAAAATATAGTGACGAAAACGTTTTGCTAAAGAGGTCACTCCCGGTGAAGGGATCTCGGCTCTTTTCTCGTGGAATGAGGTGCAGGATATTCCAACTGAATACCGCGATGCAAAGCAACTTGTAATCGACTATATTGAAGTTATTACCCTGACGCAAACTTTTGCCCAAGGGGTCTCTCCCGGTGAAGGGATATCTGCCCTTGCCTCGTCGAATGATGTGCCGGATATTCTAACTGAATATCACTATGCAAAACAAAAGGAAACGTCTTTGTAATAACACTTTTTAAAATTGGTTCCAACAACATCAAATATAAGTTTGTTTTATCCTTGCATTGATAAGAATTAATGCAGTCCCATCAATCAATCACACCAGAAAAGAACGAAAATATAATGTACGTATATGCCATCCGCATTCGCCACTGGGTCCCGTCATCACCCGTTAGGTTACTTAACTAACGACAGAGCGGGGGCTGGACTAGCGCGGGTGTAAAACATATACAATATCTAATAGTATATATACCAATATACAATAATCGCTCCGGGCGTGATAATATGCAACATTACAGAAAAGTAATAAGCATCACAGGACAATACAGATATTTGGGATCCCCGGGTTTCACAGAGCCGCTGCTGAAACCTGACGTTCCCCTGGTCGTGTGGATAGCCTGTGCAATGAAACCTAGACCCTTACGGGTGCGGCAAGTTACCCGCCAAAAACTGAAGCGAGGTGGTCCCCCACAATATAGTGAATGGAACACCCGGCACTTCACGGAATCCGGTAAATTGAGCACCCCTCCTTGGGTCAACCTGTACCCCCTACGAGTGCGGCGAATAGTCTGCCAATTCTGGAGTGAGGTCCCTCTGCCTCTCAAAGCCATGAGATACGGACCCGTTGCCCTCCAGAACCCGGTTATCCGTGCACTCCGTCCGGGATAAACCTAGTACAGAAAATAAAAAATATATACAACGGGTACATCGACCTCAACCTGGTCGTGCCCCAAAAGAATATTATACAAACAGGCAGTAACGGCAGTCCACATGTTGGACGCTCGCCCCGCAATATCAAATGTACAAATAAATCCAAACTGCACTATCATTGCACCCTGCTATCCACCACGACATATCCGTAACATCACAGCACAACACAGAACATCAACGCGAATGTCACGTTCGCAAACCCGTCTAAAAGAACTATAGCAATCAGACGCAGTTTACCGATCAAATGACATTCCCGGTCGGAGATAAAATGTAAATACTGCATACTAACAAATTTAAAATTTCGATCGACTAAATTTCCAGAAGTGGGCCCCACGTACATCTACTGTACAGTAACAAAATCTGGGCCCAAACAAATATTCCCAAAAGCCACAATTTCCTCATAGAAGCTCACTGTGAAAAATTGATGCACTATTCCCACTAGACTGCCGCGCTTCCGCGGTCAAACCCTAGGTTTGACCGCGGATCCACAGTGGTCACGTGGGATCACGTGCTCAAAATTTCTCAGGTTGCTTATAAAACCCTGCACGTTTTTCTGTGATATGTAAAATTATTTTTTAGGCCTTTTAAAAAATCGACAGAAACTCGAGGGCTGAAAAATGTGATTTTCGAAATTCGGTTAGATCGATATTTTAAACGTGTTAGCACAAGTTAGTATAGCTTAATGGTGAGGCTCTGATACCACTGTAAGTCCACGGTAGCGCCCCGGCCGTCTAACAGACGCCAAATGCGGAACAAAAACTTTTTACGAAACTGGCGCTATCGTGTACCGTATCCCGGATCTGCCATTAAAGCTAAACTAACAAACTAGAAAGTGGGTAGAAACGTTATACCGAATGATCCGAGTCCTTCGGTCTTCAACCATCATCCCACGCTTATTGCGGCTGCTCCGATCTCCTCGATCTCCAGTCTTGTCGTCCAGGTGGCACCACGTCGACGGATCTTTAAACGGGCTCCCGCCTCTGAACCGAGGTAACTCGATCGTCAAGTTTGCTAAAAGAGACGACCAAGATGAAGTAGAGAATGAGTAGAACACTTTGTCTCATTACGTCCAAGGCTATGGACAAACGGTTAATGAAGTTGCCTTTTGGATCGGGTGAAAAGAGAAACCGATCGCATCTAATTTCTATGCATCAAAACTTATATCTTTTTTCCAAATAACAACCATGAACCTCCACCAAGGGGTGGCCGGCCACTTATAGGAAGAGGGAGGTGAGGGTAGGAACAAAGTGGTGACAATAAGAATGAAGCTTATCACATGGTATGAACACATTTTAAAGCAAGTGATGAATCATTAAGCTTAGTCACCAAAACATTAACGGAACAATTAATGCAACCATGAGTCACTAATCCAAGTCATCATCTAGAAACTTCTAGATGCACGACTCACCTCATGACTCACCCTCCAGAAGAAAAGATAAATCCGTATTTAACCGAATGTTAAATACGGCTGATAGAAAACTGGAAACTGGCAACTTCCAAAAGTGATCCTGAAACGAATTTCAGGATAACCCCGTATCAGTATAAACATACCCGCATTTGTATTACGACCGAATACAAATGCAACTGAGACAAAGATATTATATCTACACAGTATAATACTGGGTTCCGGCTTAAACCAAAGCCTACCAGTATTATCTGCCCGAAAAACGACACGTGCGAAAACGCACGTGCTTTTTCCGAACCTTGCCATATCACCATACGGCCTCTACAACGTTTCGCCCGAACTTGGGAAAGTGTCTGTGGGGGACTCTAATGACTCATCAACACATCGGCACTGGGTATAACCTCTAGCACGTCAGAGGTACAAACTGTACATAACGGTTTGCCTATGTATTGATTGGAAGGGAAGCTGACGAGCGAACTCATCTATAAACCCTACTGAGCCTGACAGTGACAATGTATATACAGTCCGGTCCATTCCTCTAAAGAGCATCGCATATCAAGTCTAGGGGGGTGGATAAAGTCAGACCCCCTAATAACGCGATAAATCGTGTCGGCATGAACCCCATCACCACCTGAGAAACTACTGATCCAAATCAGTAATTCTCCACTACCTCGGCCGAGGATTCCTAGTGATGGCCACCCGTGCACTGCGCGACATCAACCCCCAATACCGGGAGAGACGAATCCCCGACGATCCGCTCACTTGCCTCCAATATGGCTCGGGACTGTACCCAACTAAAACCTGTTTGCACAACTCCTTTGAGCGTGGTAGGGTAGTAATCTAAGCACAGTGGGAACTCACATGAGACAAACGACGATCTCAGGTCGATGAACTAACCTGTACACATGTCACCAGGGAACTGCTATCTGACGATATGTATAATACCAACTAGCATGTTCCCGGCGAGTCCTGTCCGGTGTACTCATAACCCAATGAGCACCTGTATACATCTTAGGTGAACCAACTAACGCCAATGGCTTGTGAGACCGGCCATTGCCCCTCGTCGGGGTCTCGACTGTATACACTAGTCTACTCTGGAGTATCGATGCCCTGTTGTTCATCACAGAATACTGCATTTTATACCGCCCATTCTTACGCTCGGTTGTTTATAGGTAGGTGCTTTTAATCCGTGTTTGTTACATGTTTACAGAGTACAGGTTTTCAGTCCAAATATTGCAAATCAAGACAAAATCTCCACAGTTACACCAAATACAGAACATCTGTCACAGCAGATAAAAGCCGGGTTCCGGTCATCCATATCCGTCCAGTGCCGAGTACCAGTTCCAGAGACAAGACATATGACAGTGGTCATTCGTGTCTCGGACAAGCACAGAGCACGAGGGGGGCAGCACAAGAATCAATGGGTGCGCGGAGCTCAAGAGAGATAAAGTCAAAAAGTGAAGAAAAGATAGCAATCTTGGACTAGGAATTCTGAAGATATTCTGGAAATATTATCAGAAAATACATGTACCAGACAACAGGGGACAGCAGACCAGGGAAGTACCAAGTTGCCCACACCCTAACCCTACTGTAGGGGCGCGGATCCGCGGCCAATAGGGGGTATTGGCGGCGGATCCGCGGCCGTACAGGCGCTTCAGGGCATGGGCTTTGGGGGGTAGGATGGTCTTTTCACATGGGTCCAGTTTGTTGCCCTAGATTTCATTTTCCCTGCCTATAAATACAGCAGATTTGAGCTAAGCCAAGGGTCCAATTTTGTGTCCACTCTTTTGTAGGTTTTTGTATAGTTCTTCTTCTTCTTCTTCATTCTTTTTCCATGAAAATTGTAGTGAGAGCTTTTTGAGTGGAGATCAATGAAGATGAGGGTTTTGTATCATTCTCTTGTGTTTCTTCTTCCCCTTGAGATTCTTGCTTTCTCTTGATCATTCAACCTCTTCATTGAGCTTGAATGGTTAAGGGTTAGTTATTGATCTCAAGGGTCGTATTCTTTCATGGAATTAGCACTTCATTTCACATGCGTTCTCTACCCTTCCCTTGATCTTGCAACCTCTTGATTGAGCTTGCAAGTTTAAGAGTTGGCTATTGATCACATGCTTGTCTTGAGTCCTAGTTTCTTGTTCTTTTATTACTCGCTTTTTATTACTTGCTTTTTATTACTTGCAATTTATTTCATGCACTTAAATTCCTTGCACTTACTTACTTGTAATCTTTTCTTTTCTTTGTTCTTTTCTTTTTGTTCTCTCTTTTTGGTTCTTTTTGTGAATGAATGTAATTATTGCCGTTGTTAAAAAATAATACGGTATTATAAGTTAACGTTTCTTTGCCCATTTCCTTTTCCCGTATTTTCCATTGAACTCCGCCCAAACCATACGCAAGCGCTCCGTTAGGCACCGTACCCTGACAAGGTAACGGTGATTCCTAACCGCGACCGGTTGCGTTCGGTTTGGCCGGAGGCGAAAGCAAGAGACAAGAACGGAAGGACAAGGGTAAATAAGCCGGATTCCATGAATACCGCGCTTAAATCCCCTAATCCACGTTGTTGCCGATTGCTCTAGCTTCAATTGGTCAAGACTCGGCTCAAAGGTTTTGAGTACGGAATTCTTAGCTTACAATCTCGTATCTTTTCTTAACAACTTTATACTTGCAAATAAACACATAGGTTAGAATCAAACTCATGCTCATTCTTTATTGACTCGTCTAAGACAAGAAGGTAAAATACCACCATCTCCCTGTGGACCGACCCGTGCTCAACCGGCTAGCTGCAAAGCGACACCGTCCTGATCGCGGTTATACTTTAATTCTTTGAACATCCGACACGCCAAAAGCGTGCGATCAAATGGCGCCGTTGCCGGGGAGACGGTAGCGTATTTTCTTTCTTGTTATTCGGGTTAATATTCTTTTTGTATATATTTATAAATAAAAAAAAATTCTTTTTGTTTTTTGTTTTTTTTTTATCATTTTTGTGGGCAAGAGTGCAGATTTTTGCAAGTTTGCAAACTGCGATTGTGGGGAGCAAAGTGTGCATTCAAGGCAAGGGTGATTTACGAAGTACAGTGCCAAAGATCCGGGTAGTTTGACCCGCGCAAGCGAACTTTTCAAGCTTACCGGATTTGATTCAACGGGGGTTTCCTAACCCAAAAACTTAACGGTACGTACTTTCCTAACACCTTCTTCTCAAATCCGACGCTTCCAATATACTATTCTTTGCAGGATTCTTTGCAAGTTCGCTAGCAAACGCCAAAATTGACTAACCCGTATTTGTTGCAGTGCCGTGCTAAAATAAAAAAAAAACAATTTTTTGATTCTTTATAGAATTTTTATTGAATTGTGCATTGCATACATTAATACGGACTTAAGGGCAAGCGAACCCCACAAGATACGGTAAAGGATTTCATCACCTTTTCCGTGGCCCACAAATCACGAACTTGAGCATAACGTCTACCCGCACAAATTTTAAAAGAAATTAGACTTTAAGCCTTAAGGACTTCGCGCTCACTAGGAGAAGTTAACTGTGTTTAGAACCTCGCTTAACGGTATATTGTTTACGGGGTGTCTAAGAAAGTGTTAACGGCGCAACCGCCAAAAGAGAAAGGGTTATTTAATTAAGGAACTTCGCGAAAGCGTTGAAAAACCTCCCCTTATCTCTGCACTTACCTGGCCTCGTGATCAGTGTATCTTGAGCCTGTTTCTCGACACAGTTTTACTTCGACAATCAAGTTCTGGAGCAGGTCTAGTTGACCTAGGTGAACCCTAGAACGATTAGGTGTGTGGTATTTTTGTGTCGTGATTGTTTTTGTCAATATTCTTTTTTGTGTATATTTCATTCTTTTGTTAATATTCAAAAAAAAAATCACATTCTTTTTCCCCTCCTTTTCTCTACCTTTCTTTCTCTCTCTTCATATCATGGGTACCCCACCTCGAAAAACTCTTGCCGAACTTTGGTACCCACAACCAGACATTACTTCCTACGGTTCTTGTTTTGGTCGAACTTCGAACGATCCATCCATGCCAAAAATTTCTTTGAAAGATCGGATAGACGCGTCTAGGACGAACAACTGGACCCCGCAATCCACTTCGTATCAACCGTTTCAAACATTCACACCTTCTTGCGTTGATACCCCTTTTGAAAATCCAGTTGTAACCCCGAGACCTATGTCTATTGCTGAACGTATTGAACAATCTCGTAGCCGATCTTTCACTCCTTTCACCACTATAAATTCTTGGGATCAACAATTCCATTCACCTTCTTATTCCAATGTTGATCCCACTCCTGTCCAGCCATTCAATTCCTACCAGTCCTACCCAACTTTTACACCTTCCCTAGACATTGTATCAGAACCGCCATTTGGGAGTTTTCAGTATCCAAACAACTTTGAATCTTTTACTGAAACCCCTTCACAACCAATGTCTAGTCTGGAACAGTCCTTGGAAGACTTTAGGGTAGCGTCAAGCCAACAGATGATGGATTTGAATGCGTCCATGGTCGCCCTCATGCAACCTAGTGACCCGGTAGCTAGTTTTCAACTAGCTCCAACTTTTTCAATGTATGATGAGGCGGCAGGACAGGCTGTGAATTTGAGTGGAGAGAGTGAGATGTACCCCCTTCCAAATCAAACCTACCCGTCCCAAATTGAATCCCACAACTCCTATTTTGAAAATCTATCGAGTATCCCACATGATTTATCAATTGAAGATAGCATGATGAATGAGTTGTGCGACTTCGTAGTGTTTGATTTGCCCGATTGTGAAGGGTCCCTTCCAAGTGAAACCATACCGAATCCTTTTGACCTCTACACCTATATCTTAGAACCAGAATCGATTAATATCCATGCTTTTGATGAGGTGTCAGAGAATCTTGATTTTCACTTGATTGAGGATATTGACGCTGGGGATATTTTGGATGATGAACCCGTAGATTTCGCTGAGTTTGTCTCTTCAAAACATCATCCCGAGTCATTAAATGTTTTTCCCGAACCCCATATGCGTCTTGATTTTGTTGAAAATTGCATGGATGAGATAAATTTTGAGGAGAATATTGAGGATAGTACTGAGGATGAAACAATTTCAATTGATGAGTCGGATTTTCCAATTCATCCTATCCCTCCCACTGACTGTGTACACCGTCCTGAACCTTTAACCGATAACCTTCCTCACTCACTTCCCCCCACCCTTTCCATCGTTCCGACCTTGCAAGAACCCATCTCACTTTCATTTTGTATGTCTGGTCTACCAAGTTCGGCGTACCCATGGTTTCTTACGAATCTTGAGGGATTCGACCCAATTTCTCGACGAGTAAATATATTAGCTCAATCACTTTTCACACATCGGTCATCACAAATTGTGTTAATCTATTTACTCCATTTGCACCCTCAAGTTCGTATTCCACTTCTTTTTCCCTTCCGCCATTCTTCTTCCTCTCATATACCGAGACCGTATACCACTTCTATCTCCATACGGTCTCGCGTATTCTCCATCTCTTTTCTCTACGCCTTCTTTCACCAGCCACTGCTTTATCGAGATAAAATCTTTGAATGGTTGGTACTAACTTTTGGCCTGTGTAAGGTCTTGTATAGCTTGATACTGTTCTTTCCCCCCTAAACCTGAACTTCAACGCTTAACAGTGGAAACACTGTTTTACTTAAGTTTGGGGGGAACACCTTTTTTGTATATATTTTTGGTTTTTCTTTTTGTATATAATTTGTTTTTAGGGGGAGCGCCGACAATTTTGACCTTCTTGGTATAGCCTGACAGTGAGGGCACTGTCAAGTTTAAATTTGGGGGTGTGCTCGGTAAGCTTTCTTCCTTCGCATTCATATGTATATTTTGCATCTGCATATTAATATCCATAAAATCCATAAAAATTTGAAAATTTTCTTAAAAAATATAAAAACTTTTTTGTCAAGTTAGATTGTGGAAGAACTCTGATTCAACATTCGACGGTTTTTGTTTGAAAAAATAGGAATAACTAAATCTTATGTTTAGATTTTGAAAACCTGAAAGATAACTCTCCTTTGAAGTTAACTATAGCTGATATACGTCTTTACATCACACTACACGTGTCGTGAATTTTGGGAATTAGATGACAAGTCTTTCATGTTTAAACTTTTAAACAGATAAATGATTTTCTGAGGATCAAATAGGTTTGTTCTGAAATAAGTAATGTCAAGAATAGTTTATGAAGTAAAGCGAATATGAAGGAATGTTATTGATGCCGTAATTGGAGCTAAGTCTGAAAAATAACACATCGGAAACTTGATTGGAATGATTACACACCAAACCCACTAAACACATCTTTTATCCAAAAAATAATTGAACTGCCGGTTATATCTCCGTTCATATTAAATCATCTGATTTTCACGTCAAACTGTCTTTTGTTTTTGGACCTAGGTAACTTGAGTAATTAAGTCCGCTGGGGTGTTTCTACACCTAATGCCCTAAAACCAACTGGTTTGGGTGCATTGGCCCAAAGCTCGCTAAGAAGCCTAGAAAGTCCAGTTTAAAACAAAGTCAAGCAAGTGTTCTCTCCGAGTTAAAATTCCTAACGGTTCTTTGTGTGAGAATAATCTTGATAAAAGACAGGCTTTTATAAAAAAAAATTAACGGAGATATGAAGGTTTTATTCTATGATAAAGACTATTGCACGTTCACAAAGGTGTGTATGAAATGAAAACAAGAAAAAGGTGGAGTGAAAAATACGACTTAGTTTCCTGTTAAGGAAGATAGAAATTCTGAAGTTGAAACCTTACTGGAAAACGAAACTTGAAAAATGCTTAACTCTTTATAAAACTTATGTGATCCTTTTAAAATTGTTATCTGGGCTTTATTGTGCGACATGATGACTTTAATCGATCCTTCTGGAACTTAACGACACTAATTGCACTGCACGTAAAGACATATAAAATCTGTAGTTAAATAAGAAGCGAGGTGTGAAAAATAAAGGTTCGATAGTCTAGACTTAGGATTATAGAATTGTTATTTTCTGAAACAAAAACTTTAGGGTTTGAATCTTAGTTATTGTACAAAACCAACTTGACCGGATTTTATGGGTAGTATCCGCTGAAAACCCTCAGGAGACAACACTCCTCCTACTAGGGACACCTAGAGGTTTAACGGCTTGTTGCACGTGCTCAGTGCAATCGCGTTCCCTGTGAAAGTGCGGTTAGGATTTTATTTTTGTGAATAATTGGTTTTGCTCGGGACGAGCAAAAGTTAAGTTTGGGGGTATTGTTCATCACAGAATACTGCATTTTATACCGCCCATTCTTACGCTCGGTTGTTTATAGGTAGGTGCTTTTAATCCGTGTTTGTTACATGTTTACAGAGTATAGGTTTTCAGTCCAAATATTGCAAATCAAGACAAAATCTCCACAGTTACACCAAATACAGAACATCTGTCACAGCAGATAAAAGCCGGGTTCCGGTCATCCATATCCGTCCAGTGCCGAGTACCAGTTCCAGAGACAAGACATATGACAGTGGTCATTCGTGTCTCGGACAAGCACAGAGCACGAGGGGGGCAGCACAAGAATCAATGGGTGCGCGGAGCTCAAGAGAGATAAAGTCAAAAAGTGAAGAAAAGATAGCAATCTTGGACTAGGAATTCTGAAGATATTCTGGAAATATTATCAAAAAATACATGTACCAGACAACAGGGGACAGCAGACCAGGGAAGTACCAAGTTGCCCACACCCTAACCCTACTGTAGGGGCGCGGATCCGCGGCCAATAGGGGGTATTGGCGGCGGATCCGCGGCCGTACAGGCGCTTCAGGGCATGGGCTTTGGGGGGTAGGATGGTCTTTTCACATGGGTCCAGTTTGTTGCCCTAGATTTCATTTTCCCTGCCTATAAATACAGCAGATTTGAGCTAAGCCAAGGGTCCAATTTTGTGTCCACTCTTTTGTAGGTTTTTGTATAGTTCTTCTTCTTCTTCTTCATTCTTTTTCCATGAAAATTGTAGTGAGAGCTTTTTGAGTGGAGATCAATGAAGATGAGGGTTTTGTATCATTCTCTTGTGTTTCTTCTTCCCTTTGAGATTCTTGCTTTCTCTTGATCATTCAACCTCTTCATTGAGCTTGAATGGTTAAGGGTTAGTTATTGATCTCAAGGGTCGTATTCTTTCATGGAATTAGCACTTCATTTCACATGCGTTCTCTACCCTTCCCTTGATCTTGCAACCTCTTGATTGAGCTTGCAAGTTTAAGGGTTGGCTATTGATCACATGCTTGTCTTGAGTCCTAGTTTCTTGTTCTTTTATTACTCGCTTTTTATTACTTGCTTTTTATTACTTGCAATTTATTTCATGCACTTAAATTCCTTGCACTTACTTACTTGTAATCTTTTCTTTTCTTTGTTCTTTTCTTTTTGTTCTCTCTTTTTGGTTCTTTTTGTGAATGAATGTAATTATTGCCGTTGTTAAAAAATAATACGGTATTATAAGTTAACGTTTCTTTGCCCATTTCCTTTTCCCGTATTTTCCATTGAACTCCGCCCAAACCATACGCAAGCGCTCCGTTAGGCACCGTACCCTGACAAGGTAACGGTGATTCCTAACCGCGACCGGTTGCGTTCGGTTTGGCCGGAGGCGAAAGCAAGAGACAAGAACGGAAGGACAAGGGTAAATAAGCCGGATTCCACGAATACCGCGCTTAAATCCCCTAATCCACGTTGTTGCCGATTGCTCTAGCTTCAATTGGTCAAGACTCGGCTCAAAGGTTTTGAGTACGGAATTCTTAGCTTACAATCTC
Organism: Agapanthus africanus; assembly: GCA_030015575.1. Taxonomy (NCBI): domain Eukaryota; kingdom Viridiplantae; phylum Streptophyta; class Magnoliopsida; order Asparagales; family Amaryllidaceae; genus Agapanthus; species Agapanthus africanus. The sequence continues at coordinate 354,873 of JASDDO010000302.1, forward strand.
GTATCTTTTCTTAACAACTTTATGCTTGCAAATAAACACATAGGTTAGAATCAAACTCATACTCATTCTTTATTGACTCGTCTAAGACAAGAAGGTAAAATACCACCATCTCCCTGTGGACCGACCCGTGCTCAACCGGCTAGCTGCAAAGCGACACCGTCCTGATCGCGGTTATACTTTAATTCTTTGAACATCCGACACGCCAAAAGCGTGCGATCACCTGTCTCGAAACTCCCACGACTAGGGACACTTTAAGGATGTGCTTACAGACCCCAGCTCCCACGTATATGATCACCATCATACTCGGATTGTTTCACCCGCTGACTTACTTTGCTGGCTGTCAAGAAGAATCCTATGGGCTCTATCAATCATGCAATAGCGAACTAAAGCATGTATACGATGATAAAGACAAACCAGATAGCATACTATCATCTTAAGTAAGACTGTCATATCGGTATAGGTCCTTCCTCAATCATTGCAATCACGTACCTGCGATCCAATAATTGACTTTGAGAGCACTATCTCCAACATGGGGGACTCTAATGACTCATCAACACATTGGCACTGGGTATAACCTCTAGCACGTCAAAGGTACAAGTTGTACGTAACGGTTGCCTATGTATTTGTAACACCCGAGCCCAATGCTACTATTTTCAGTTACTGTTTGAGCATAATGTGGTACTCATTTCATTTAATTTGCTTGTTTGTTGCTTACTGTAAAATTTACCCGGCAAAGTCATTTCTACATATAACAAATTTTAGCATCTAAAATAAAATTGAAAATATTCATCTTGGCCTACTTGACACCCCTAACCTCGTGGTAGCGTCCGTGCATTGTGTTCTCGTCCCGTTCAGTAAAACGGGCAAGTTTGGATGGCTACGTGCACGCACGTGTGTCCGTTTTGAGAGTATGCTTTTTAATCATAAAACATTTCATTTTAAAATTTGGAACCCGCTTAAAATCCTATTATTTGAATTTCGAATTTTTGGACCCAACCCGGGCGCAATTTGGAAATGTTTCATTTGGCGCCAAAATCCCAAATTTTTTATATTATTAAAACCTTCACATATATTTTTCTAACTAATCTGATATCTTACTGTTCATTACCTATCTTTTAAATCTTTAAGTTAACCATATAATATTTTTACAATCTTTTATATCCTTCTCAATTTATTCTCTCAGCCAATCGCAACCTCCCCTTTAACCCCGTGGTCCCCACTTTCTCTTTCTCCTTCTTCTCTTTCTCTCCACTTTCTCTCTCTCTCTACCCCTTATATATTCTCTCGTACTTCTCTTTATCATTTTTCTCTTCTTGCTTCATGTCTCGTTTCTCATTTCTTTTAACTGTTCTTTTGTTACCGGAATTCCGTCGTGCCAGTGACGTTTCTCGACGTTCCAACGAGATACCCCGACCCGTGTGGTTCCTTTGTTCGTCATTTGGGTTCATTCCGTGAACCGTGCGCCGTCGCGAGTTTTCCCCGCCGACGGTTAACGTTCCGTTTTCCCGATTCGCGACCCATCGAGGCAAGTTAATCTTGCTACATGCTATATACTTTTATAATCTTCATTTTATAATATTATACATTTGAAAATCTTATAGTTTACATATGAAATGTCGTTGAAAAATCGGATATGACAAATCTGAAATTTACTGTACACCTTATCTTATAAAATTCATTATAAATCATAGAAAAATCATTAGGATACGTTATTTAGTTCGTTACGAAGCTAATTCAGAATAATATAACTCTATGAAATATTTACTTGCAAAATAAATTGTTTAATTAACGTAAAATGCAAATGAACACGTCTCTAAACTGCTGTCCAGGGAAATTCCAGCAGCAAACTTTCAACTTTGAATATTCATAACTTTCTGTAGGGATAACCTGAGATGCTTATACTTATAAAACTGAAAACCTTATTGAATTATCTTTGTTTTGGTATAAGATACGTCTCTTTTGGAGAACATTTGTTATTTTTAAACTATTTTACAAATTAGGGTGACGCTAAATTTCTGAACGGAACCTTCTTGTGCATGGTTAATCAATACATCTTTTATAGTTACTAATCGCTTTGAATATGCTATCCATATTAATATTATTATATCACATATTGTTTAGTTGTACATCCCACATTACCATTTTATAGTTTTATAACTTTTCGGATACCCGTTTGCATCCATCGCATTTAAGATACATATAATTGCATCCATAGATCACATCACTACATAATAATGTGATATTAACACTCCATGTTTAATAAATTGTATCCTAATTAATATTGGAACTATAAATGTAACCCTAATCGATAACTGTGCATCCATATCCTTGAAATTATATCTATTGGCATATCATATTACATGTTCCAGTTATTGTTCTGATAGTACTCATGCTTGTTTATTTATACACATGTTTATGTTAGTTTGATTATGAGCACCCACATGACATCTTGTGCTTCTTGACATGACCTGTTACACTTCCTACTTGACATGACATGGTACCGTACACTCTTGACATGACATGACACCTTTATACATTACCTGGTTGACCTGATGTACCATGGCTTTACCTGTTACCTGATCTCATGCCTAATGCCAACAAACCTGACCATTCCTGCTGTCTATCCAGACAGACCTACTTTTACCTGATTTTGTGCTGGCTTTAGTCCTTGACTACTGAATACCTGACCTGACATACGTAGCTTGGGGGTATGGGGAAATCAAAGATGAACCTGACTTGTAACTCGACAGTTCACTACCGTTCGAGTGTACACTTTCCTATTCTGTGCCCAGCGGCATGTCTCGGTTTCAGCCGAGAATATTGTGGCCGTGATCCCGGGTATGTACGGGGTAATACCGAGTGTACACATTCCTATTCTGTGCCTAACGGCATGTCTCGGCTGCAGCCGAGAATATTGTGGCCGTGGTCCCGGGTATGTACGGGATACTATTGAGTTACATCGACGATTCGTCAAATTGATTTCAAAGACTTTAGAATAGAAAACCTGTTAGAACAATTTAGTTACCCACTGCACATTGCCCGGCACTGTTGTTTCATATTACTGCTTTATTCATGTCTATCCCTGCATTGCTTATTACCATGTTCATATTATATTGTTGGTTGACATGACGCGCTGACGTCTGGGTTTTGCATGGCCCAGATTCTTTACCACTGTCGACGACTGAGCAGGAGTACTTCAGCCAGCAGGCTGATTTGAGTTCTATAGTGGTTAGTTCGTTTATTGCATTTTATTTCCAGGTGCGATCCCGCATTATGGGACGTACCTTTCTATTATTATATTGGATCATTGCTTCCGCACTTATTGTTTATTGACTCTCGTTATTATGGATTTGGACATGTGCTAGATTAGTTTATTTATCTTGTTCTTGATATCTCTACAACCGTAATGTGACTGTGGATGGATACTTCCTACCCACAGGTAGCATGGTTGGCTATGTCACGTGCCCAATCTTGCGTACTCTGGGAAGCGGGACGTGACAGTATTGATCGGAAGGGACACTGACGAGCGAACTCATCCATAAACCCTACTGAGCCTGACAGTGACAATATCCATACAGTCCGGTTCATTCGTCTATGAGTATCGCATATAGGGCCTAGGGGGCTGGTAAACGTCAGACCCCCAATAGCTGTATAAGTCGTGTCAGAGACCAGCCCAGAACACCCTGAGATACTACTGGTATACCTACCAGTATATCTCGATTACCCTGGCCAGGGATTTCGTGTAATGGCTCTCCTAAACACAGCACGATCTCACCCCCAATACCGGGAGAGACGAATCCCTGACGATCCGCTCACTGCCTCCATGTGGCTCGGGACTGTACCCAAAATATACATGTTTGCACGACTCCTTTGACCCGTGGTAGGGTATAAATCAAAGCACAGTGGGAACTCACACGAAACAAATGACGATCCCAGGTCGACAGACTAACCTGTACACATGTCACCAGGGAACTGCTATCTGACGATATGTATAATACCAACTAGCATGTTCCCGGCGAGTCCTGTCCAGTGTACTCATAACCCAATGAGCACCTGTATATATCTTAGGTGAATTAACTAACACCAATAGCTTGTGAGACCGGCTACCGTCCCTCGTCGGGGTCTCGATTGTATACACTAGTCTACTTTGGGGTATCGATGCCCTGTCTCGAAACTCCCACGACTAGGGACACTTTAAGGATGTGCTTAAAGACCCCAGCTCCCACATATATGATCGCCATCATACTGCTGGTAATCAAGCAAGATCTTAAGGGCTCTATCAAAGTGTAACAGTGATAAAGACAAACCAGATAGCACACTATCATCTTGAGTAAGACTGTTTTATCGGTATAGGTCCTCCCTCAATCATTGCAATCACGTACCTGCGATCCAATAATTGACTTAGAGGGCACTATATCCAACAGGAAAAGCTTCAAACCTCATATTATTGATCTCTTTCTGATGATTGGAGCACTTATGTTTTCCATCAGATCATAGATTTTGAGATCAAAATCTTTTCAGGAGAATATAATTTCTCGTCTGATGATAGGAACGATTTGTCTCATAGATATTTGACCTAATGAAAAAACATAAATTCTTTATAAGGACTAAGCCACTTTTTCTTTTAATGGAGAAAATAGGTAGAAGGAGGAATTTTCTCCATTATTTACCTAGGGTTTTGAAGAAAAAGATGACTTTTTGGCAGAGAATTATATTCTCGGTTGTAACCTTCTAGAGGGATTTATGTCCCTCTTAAGCTTATAGGAGGGTATGTTTATATAAGATTCAATCTCTCATACTCCTATTTATAGAAGAGGAGAATTGTTCAATTAGTTGAGAGAATCTCTCATTTAAGAAATCTTGATTAATTTTATAATCAAGCAGTGGTGTTTTAAATGTCAGTGGATCTTTGATACAAGGGTCCTTTATTTAACAGAGAAAATATTTCTTGCTTTTTGAAAGATGAAGGAAATATTTACCCATATAGAACTTAGTTTCTATCTGAAGCAAGCGCTTCAAAGGAATTGGAATTAGCACCACGTGCCTTGCATATGCAGCGCTGCCAAAGGGCATGGCATCAGCGCCATGTGCTTTGCACGTGGGCGCTCCCCACTGCTAACGGCATCAGCGTCACGTGCTTTGCACGTGGGCGCTACCAAAAGTGGTGTCGGCTTGGCTTTTAAACGCCACTATTTGGACGGGAACAAACACTTCAAGCTATATTTGCAATTTCAACAATGGAGGCATAGTTGATAACCGCCATGCAGATGGTTAGGGAGGCCATCGATTCGCGAAGATTGTTGGGTTTAGAAGTTCTAAAGAAAGTGAGTATTCTTCTTGGAGACTAAGAAGAATGTGATGTCAATTATGATGGTTGGTGCCCTAGAGTATCCGGAAGACGCATTTTTAAAATGGTTCCAGTCTATCAAGATTTTCCTAGTAGATTGTTGAGATGCTTTCGGGCTCAAGACGACGAGAACGCGGTTCTAAGGTGTTGAGTAAGTGAAGAGATTATGGCGGATTTGAATCAAGGTGGAGATTGTTAAATTTGATTTAAATTCGGATTAGTTAGGGATTAGTTAGGATTTAAATATAATCTCTTTAGTTATATTTAAATATAATATCTAGATTAAATTGATATTTATCTCTAGTTTAAATATGGATTTATCTCCTAGCATTTATATACCTTATATATATGAGGTTTTCTCTAGGTTTTTTAAAGTATCCATAATTTTCTAATAATTTAGGGTTTGATTAGAGTGGGAGAGGTGGCCATAGAGAAAGGTTTTCTAAGAGAGGACATTTCTTTGTAAAGGAGGATGAGAGGTCCATGTAATTTCTTGTGATTCTTTCTCATAGTGGAGGTTCTTGTGCGATTTGCAGGATTAGGTGCTAGTTGCATCGAACCTGGGTAAATCTTGTATGTTGTTGGTGTGTTCTTTTCGGATGATTTGGCAGACATGGCAAATGAACTGAGCCGGAATGACTCGCTTCGTGAATCTCCCGACTCGCTTACAAGTCGAGACTATCTGAGCTTGCCTCGCTTAGCCGATGAAGCGAAGCAAGGCAAGTTGAGCTCGCCTCGCTTAGCCGACAAGGCAAAGCGAGACGAGTTCAACAGTAGCGGAGCCTAACCCTGCTCGCCTCACCATCTCGCCTAAGTGAATGTGAGGCTGTTAATGATATATGCCATAGAGGCCAATATTGTATAGTACAGGATTGTATATTATATTTTGGAAGCTTGGGATATATACAGATATAATAACAGTCTTGCTTAATATGATAGTATGATATCTGGTTTGTATCTATCTTAACATGTGTATATGTTTCTTTTAACGTATCGCTAATACATGTTGATCGAGCTCGTAGGATCTTTGCTTGACTACTAGTGTTGTGATAGCAGCCACACTAGTGGGGGCTAGATAGTCTATAAGCACATCCTTAAACTTGTCTTTAGTCATAGGATTATCGAGACAGGGCATCGATACTCTAGAGTAGACTAGTGTATATGTTTCTTATCCCCGTCAGAGGAGATGGCCTTTCCTGCAGCCATTGGTATACAGTACCAAAGATAGTATACATGTGCTCATTAGATATAAGTTACACTGGACGGACTCGCTGGGAACTGCTGGTTGGTATTATACCTTTCGTCGGATAGCAGTTCTCCGGTGACATGAGTATAGGTTAGTTCGTTGACTTGACATTACTATTAGTCTCGAGTGTGTTCCCACTGTACTTAGATTACTACCCTACCACGGCTTTAAAGAGTTGTGCAAACAAGTAGTAGTTGGGTGCAGTCCCGAAGCACTTGGAGGCAGTAAGTGATAAAAGGGATTCGTCTCTTCCGGTATTGGGAGTTGATATCGCGCTGTGTACGGTTGGCCAATACTAAAGGTCCCTGGCCAGGGCAAGTGAAATTTACTGGTAGGTACACTAGTAGTTTCTCAGGTTGTATTGGGTCCCACACCGACACGACTTGTTGCGCTATTAGGGGTATGACGTTTACCACCCCATATGCCCGATATGCTATACTCTTTGACGAACAGACCGAACTATACGGAGAATGTCACCTATAAGCTTTGTTATGCCCTGCTTCACAATAGACGGAAACGGTGACGTGGCAAGCCCGCGACGTATTTATTTCGAGAAGGTCATTTCCCGGAATAAATACGCTAAGCATAGAAGAAGCAATATAAAAATGATAAGATAATTAACATGAGATTTATAATTCAACAACTTTATTTACATTCATCTTGATTCATTTACAATACATGATTTCAACTGAAAAAAATACAAGAATGGAAATGCCTAAACAAGCGGCATATATAAACTGAGAAGAAGATAACTAGTCTAGGCCTAGGTAGCGATCTGATCGTGCTCCTTTGAGATATCTACCTCCTCGGTCTCCACAGTATCTGACAAACATTCCAAGAAAACAAAGGTGGGTGGAATGCCCGTCAGTGAACTTTCGCTCGGTAAGTCCCCAAGATATGAAGTGAAATATAAAGTGTAATGATAAAAGAAGTATATACCATGAACAATTGATTATGAGGTATGGTGTCTCAGTATGTCATTTTATATAAACGCGGCAATTTTATTTAGCATGCAGTTATATCGTAATATATGTGAACAAGTATGGTAATATATGACAAGTAGGTAAACATGACAGTATAGCATGAGCAAGGCAAACAAATATAACATGACCGTGTAGTGTAGGTATGGTGAACATAAGTGTCTTAACAGGTCTCTACTTGGGTACACTAATTTAACGTAAGTTCAAGGGTGAATGTCAACCAATCTCAAGAGTGTTCTCGAACCTAACAGGCTGTATTCCAGGGATAAGAAACCACGGGTTCAAATCAAGTGTTAGTAACGGGACTTCAACCTAGTGTTGAAGTATTCCAAACTCAATAGGTTGTAATCTAGGAGCAAGGAAACACGGGCCCTCATGATAGCTTGCTTGTGTTAGTAGACATGGATTCATGATCTAGTGGGACTCCTGTGATTTTGTTGGATTCACGCATGAACTACCCCTATGCTAAGTTACAGTTAAAATTACCAGTCTTGCTCGAATCCATGAATACATCAAGTTGCAAGATTGAGTTCATGTCTATATCAAGTATTCATGTCAAGTATTCATGTATTCATGTCAAGTTGTATTCATGGTTCGAGTCAAGTCATAATGTTCAAATATTCATATTTTGCTTTAGTCAAGTTCAAGTGTTCCGATTCATGATCAATGGTCAAGTATACCTGTTTGAGTTCGATATTGATTTCGTGTGTTCAAGTTCATGATCAAGTATTCATGTTTGCTTTTGATGTTTGAATTCATGATCAAGTAACCGTGTCACCTCGGGACCGGGACCCCTACAGAGGGAGAGAAGACTCTGCTCGTGTCGGCACCGCCGACCACCGCATCGCTACCTCTCACGGCCGTAGATCTCCCGGGCCAACATATTCCATGACCCGCTGGACGCCCCACAGTTCAACACCGAGGTCTGTCGCCAGAGCGCCTCTCCCCGAGCCCCTTCGTGCCCCTGTCCCTCCCGAGGAGATGTCGGTCAGCTCGCCTGCTCCCAGGCATGACCGATACCCCCTCCCTCGACGGGGTCGCGCGGACGGGACTCGTCACGGCAGCTCAAAGACTACCTCGCCAGGGGACCTAAGGAACCTCATCGAGAGGAGCCGGAGCCGCGGCCAGACACAGGTCTCCAACGACAGAGGCCAAAGATCAGAATGCGCCGAATCGTCGGGATACCACGGCCGACTCGATGCCCTCGAAACGAAGATCGAGGGTATGCATCGGGAAGGTCATCATTCGAGCGACGGGGCTAAGTACGCCGCCTACTCGCTCACAAAACCCTTCACCGAGGAGCTGCTCGCTGTCCATGTCTCCTCCCGGAACAAGCCCCCAAAGGTCTCTCTCTTCGACGGTAAGTCTGACCCGAAGGACTATTTGAACGCGTTCACCGCAGGAATGAGCTTCCAAGACAACTCCGATGCCGCCCAATGCCGAGCTTTCCCGGCCACGCTCATCCGCTCCGGACGAGACTGGTTCTGAGGACTCACGCCACGTTCAATCTCAACCTTCGACGAGCTGGCCACCCAATTCCTCGGTCACTTCGTCGGAAACAGACGGCAGAAACGGACCGTCGACCATCTCTTCACAATTAAGAGTGGGGATAAAGAAACGTTCAAAGGGTACGTCATCCGCTTCTACAATGCCCTTTTCGAGGTCCCAGAGCACCGGGACGAGACGGTCATTACAGCACTTAGGTCTGGTCTTAGGCACAAGGAGTGGTTACACTCCTTTGCATTAGCGCAACCTAAGACCATGGCCGAGGTAAAGGCCTGGACCGAGCGTGAGATCCAGCTTGAGTCCGAGGTGAACGCAAATCTCCCTGGGCCAGAGCTAACTGACCAAAAGAAAAGGGCGAGGGAAGAGAGAAAGAGACTTGAGCGGCCAAAGCCCAACTCCCCGAAGTTCCAGGAGTACACCCCGCTCAACGTCTCCCAGACGGTACTGCTAGAAAAAGCTAAGGGCGAGGGGTTCTTCAAGCTCCCCCGATCTCGCGCATGGCGGCAAAACGCACCCGGGGCCCCTACTGCGGTTTCCACAGGTCGCAAGGCCACTCCACAGAGAGCTGTAAGCAGCTCCGAGACTACATCGAGGAGCTCATCCGTTCGGGACACCTGGCAGCGTACTTGCGGGATAAGCGGCAAGCTGACCGTGAGCAGGAGCAGCGTCCCCCTCCCGGCGAGCTGACAATCGGCCAAATCATGGTCATGTCGGCGGGGGGTACGTCGAGTACCTACGAGGCTCGGCACCCCACGCCGGTCGTGGGGGCCAACAAACATCCGAGAAGCTCAAACTGTACCAATAAAAAGAACATCTACTAGCGTGTACTTCTTTTACTAAGGCAATGTAAACTTTTCTCAAGATCTTTCTGTTTATATAATAAGAAGGGATCAATAAAACATTGCAAAAAGAAGAGTTTTGTTTATTCAAAAGGGTACAATAGGCTCCTCAGCCGTACATCGAAAAAGAAAAATTACAGTAGCGGAGGAAGGGGGTGCAGAGAACATTGCTCGTGGTACTCCGAGGATATTTCCGCCAGCCGAGCCCTCGCGGCCTCAGACCTCTACCTCTGATGTCGCCCGCGAATGTCGGCATCACGCCTCAATTGACAGCACTCAAGGATGAGCGCCACCGAGCGATCCCACCGACCCACAGAGATCAGGCCGAAGCGCCGCAAAGACTTTAGCTTACCAACCGCCTCGTCCTTCAGCTGTTCGTACAAGGGGTTGTAGAGCCCCGGCGATGCCCTCCAAATGGAGTACATCAACAGCTGGAGCAAGGGGGAGCGCTGGGGAAGCATCCGGCCAAAATGGTCCTCAATACGGCCTATCACTAACGGCACCGTGTCCTCGGTGCAGTGATGATCGTAGAGGTACACGTCCTCAAAGTTTAAGATGTCAGGGATGGTAAAAGGGAACTCCTCCATTCTTGCGTTTTGGATGCGAAGGAAGGGGTGATCAACGCTCCCTCCGTTTTATAGCCCACAACGCCCAGGAGTCCAACAGTCATACCGCCACGCGGCAGACACTGAGCCTTTCTCGGCGAAATCGAAACAACGCGGCTCCGACGCTTCACCTCCCCCATGCGTTCATAACGCGTGTCACCCGCGACTGTCCCTATTCCCGATACTCACACCGAAGAGGTCGGACAGAACCTCACGAATCAACCGGGCTCGCCTTTGCTCATTTCTCCCTGGCTGGAAGTTCCCTAGCCCACGACGCCAGGGATCAAAGCCCTCGCCAAGAGGCAACCGAGCAGCGTCAATCATTAGCAGGACTCTTACGACCCCTCCCGCGCTAAAGATTGAATCCCTCACCAAGAGGCAACCGGGCTCGCCCTTGCTCGGTTATCCCTGGCTGGTAGTTCCCTACCTCACAACGCCAGGGATCAAACCCCTCGCCAAGAGGCACCTGAGCAGCTTCACTGCTCGGCCCCGTCCTTAGCAGGCCCCTTATGTCCCCTCCCGCGCTAAGGAAAGCCCTCATCAAGAGGCAATCGGGCAGCAATCCTGCTCGGTTATCCCTGGCTGGTAGCTCCCTACCCACGACGTCAGGGATCAAAGCCCTAGCCAAGAGGCAACTGGGCTCGCCCTTGCTCGGTTATCCCTGGCTGGTAGCTCCCTACCCCAAAACGCCAAGGATCTAAGCCCTCGCCAAGAGGCACCGGGCAGCAACCCTGCTCGGCCCGTCCTTAGCAGGCCTCTTACGGCCCCTCACGCGCTAAGGATCGAAGCCCTCACCAAGAGGCAACCGGGCTCACCCTCGCTCGGTTATCCCTGGCTGGTAGTTACCTACCCCACGATGCCAGGGATCAAAGCCCTCGTCAAGAGGCACCAGGCAGTAACCCTGCTCGACCCATCCTTAAGGATCAAAGCCCTCGCCAAGAGGCACCAGGCATCAACCCTGCTCGGCCCCGTCCTTAGCAGGCCCCTTACGGCCCCTCCCGCGCTAAGGATCAAAGCCCTCATCAAGAGGCAATCGGGCAACAACCCTGCTCGGTTATCCCTGGATGGTAGCCCTCTACCCATGACGCCAGGGATCAAAGCCCTCGCCAAGACGCACCGAACAGAAACCCTGCTCGGCCCGTCCTTAAGGATCAAAACCCTCATCAAGAGGCACCGGACAGCAACCCTGCTCGGCATGTCCTTAGCAGGCCCCTTACGGCCCCTCCCGCGCTAAGGATCGAAACCCTCACCAAGAGACAACCAGGCTCGCCCTTGCTCGGTTATCCCTGGCTGGTAGATCCCTACCCCACGACGCTAAGGATCAAAGCCCTCTCCAAGAGGCACCGGGCAGCAACCCTGCTCGGCCCGTCCTTAGCAGGCCCCTCCCGCTCTAAGGATCGAAGCCCTCACCAAGAGGCAACCGGGCTCGCCCTTGCTCGATTATCCCTGGCTGGTAGTTCCCTACCCCGCGACGCCGGGATAAAAGCCTTCGCCAAGAGGCAATTGAGCAGCTTCACTGCTCGGTCAATCCTTAGCAGGCCTCTTATGGCCCTTACCGCGGTAAGGATCAAAGCCCTCGCCAAGAGGCAATCGAGCAGCTACCCTGCTCAGACATCCATGGCTGGTGTTGCTACCCACCGACGCCACGGTCCAAGCCCTCACCAAGAGGCCATCCATGTCTAAGCGATCCCCACCTCGACTTCGAGTCCATGGAGATACCGATCTTCGCACACTTGGCAAATGGTCGAATTCAACTCGACGTGTGATCGCCAGACGAAGAACCAGCCTTCTTGCAACAAAGGTTCCTCCAAATTGTTCGAGAAAACGATCACCACATCGACTCCGGGGGCTGGAGGACACCGACTTTCTTTCACGGTGGTTAACCAATGAGCACTCAAAGGGCGATCGTTATCTAAAACACGGGCCAACGACCCGCGGCCTAACGCTTAATCGAGATCAGAACTGACAAGCTCAAGTAGTCACGCAGGAAAAGCATTGTCACGAAGAAGAAAAAGACTAAGTTTCATTCAAACTTCTAAAATCTTTTTACAAGGTACTCTGGGCTCTCCAGACCCTACCAAATTGCCCGAGGCTTACAAAAAGAAAGAGAAAAAGGGAAACCCAAAAAGTTCAGACCGCAGGCCCCGCCTAGACCTCACCTTCCTCGGTACTATCCCCAGGAGCCGGAGCTTCCGCTTCAGCAACAGCCCCTCCCTCGTCACCTTCTACCTGAGGCATGACTACCGAAAGTGGGACCCGTGCGCGGAGCTCACCGTCGGCAAACTCTGGAAACTGCGCCTTGACGGCATCAAGAGCTTCGTGCCATACAATGGCAGAGGCTTCGCCGAGGTCGGCGTAAAACTGGTACGACCCCTTGTAATCAGCCACCGTCTTTCGAGCTCGAACCTCGACGGCCTTCGCCGCCTGAAGCGCAGCCTCGGCATCACGTCTGCTGGTATCCCTCGCCCTCTTCACTGCTGCATCGCGATCGGCCAGCTCCACCAGCTTACCCTCGATGGCGCGGTAGGACTCACTTAACCGGCGTTGGGACTCCCGGAACCTTGAGACGGTGAGCTCCCCGGCGGCCAACCGGACATCGAGGATGGCCATCCTCTCTCTCTTCTGGCGCAACTCAAGTCGTAGGTCCTCGACCCCGAAGAAGACTCCCCCGTCGACCTCATAGCAGGGGCTGTCTCCTCGGCCTCCATACGAGCAACGAAGGCGCAGTGCTGAAGGACCTGATGAAAAACAACAGAGAGACTTAGAGACGCTCGAACTGAGAAAAGGGCGCTCAAAATAACACATAAGGGAGTACGTACCTGCACCGCCCCGTGAGCTATAGCTGCCACTTGGGCCCTCAGGGTCCCCCGCGGAATCTTGCCTCCGGCCGACTCTTCCATATCAGCAAGCAGGCCAGCGACAACGGAATGCCCAAACGGGAATACGAAACAGGCATCCCCTTCCTGCACAGGAATCCCCTCAGGAATCTCAGTCGGAGGCGCGCGAGAGACCGTCTTTTTCGTCTTAAGAGGAACATCGTCTTCGTCCTCTTCCGCTTCCCTCGACCGGGGTTCGGGAACCTGCGGATGCCTTTGGCTGCTGCCGCGGCAATCATCGGGGGGTCGGGTCGAGGAGGATGGCCTCGTCGCTGGCGACTCCTTTGGTGCGGAACTTGGGTCAGCCCGAGGCACGGTCACGCCCCCGGCTCTCTTTTGGGACAGGGCACCAAGGGCAGCAAGAATCCTGGATAAATCCATTTGTTTTGCCAAGGGGGAAATGGGCTCGACTCAGAAGAAGAAGAAGAAGCAGAAGATGAAGAGGAAGAATCTACGGGGAGCTCCCTAGACTCTACCCGATCTATTTTTTACAAACTCATCACAAAAATCTAACCTGATGAAGGGGGTGAATAATCGGAAGAGCAAAACGCAGAAATCCCGACCTAAAGAGAAGAGCGCCGAGCTGACAAGACCAAGGACGAGGAAAATTACGATGAAGTGTGGGCCCAGAAGAGGACCCCACCACAATTTATAGCTGCCGGCGTACACATCTAACGGCGACAGTCATCTCCTGCCAAAACGACTTTTCGCACTCGACGGCCTCTATCGCTCCACCTGTCATGCGCATATTGGCCGCACACCATCGGATGCAGGAAACCTGCGGCCCGTCACGTCAGCCAACCAGCGCTTGACACGTGGGCTGTCGCTTCGACGAACGTACGCACGATCCGGCGCATCCCCTTTAATGGAAGATCTGACCCCTGATTCGCTGACGTCATCCAGAGAATACGACAGATTGCCCGGGAACACGCCCCGGCAATATCTTCGAAAAAGAGCTCACCTTAGATGACCCGGCAGACCACTCTCGACCCGACCCGTGAGCGGGTCGGGACGAGAGTAGGGGGATAATGATGCCGGTGATCTCCCAGATCGTGACACGTAGCAGATGACGTGTCCCGAAGCTTACAAGAAAGGACCTACAGTGGCCGACCAGACCACTCCTATGCCCGTCCTACAAACAACCGTTGGCTCACCTCCGAGCCCCCCGCACAATCGGCCTCCTCGGCTGTCACGCCCCGCTTCCCAGAGTACGCTAGATTGGGCACGTGACATAGCCAACCATGCTACCTGTGGGTAGGAAGTATCCATCCACAGTCATATTACGGCTGTAAAGATATCAAGAACAAGATAAAATACCTAAAACATGTCCATAAGCCAATATAACATGAGTCAAGAATAATAAAAATGCGGAAGCAAAGATCCAATACAAAATAATTGGAATGTATGTCCCATAATGCGGGCTCACATCAGGAATAAACTGCAGAAAAATAAAGAAACTAGCTACTACTGGAACTCACAGCTCAGCCTGCTGGCTGAAGTACTCCTACTCGGACTGCAGCAAAGGTACAGAATCTGGGCCATGCAAAACCCAGACGTCAGCGCGTCATGTCATCAAGTAACAAATATGAACAGTGTAACAGGCAATGCAATATAAACATGTATGAAAAGCCAGGGTAACAGTAATGTAAAACAGGGCAGTGCAGGGTAGTGTGCAGTGAGTAAACTAAACTGTTCTATTGGGTTTTCTACTCTATAGTCTTTGAAATCAATTTGATGAATCCTCGATATAACTCAATAGTATCCCGTGCATGCCCGGGACCACGGTCTACAGACCCTCGGGCTGAAACCGAGACGTGCCGCTAGGCAGTAAAAGGTAGCAGGTACAGGCGAGTGATGTCAGCATCATCACTCCGGGGCTGGCCTAGCCCGTAAGACTGATCAGAACAGGTATCGAACTGTTGAGTTACAAGTCAGGTTTCACCATTGATTTCCCCATACCCCCAAGTTATGTATGTCAAGTTAGGTATTCAGTAATCATGAGCTAATGCCAACACAGGATCAGGTAAGAGCAGGTTTGTCTGGATAGACAACAGGAACGGTCCGTAAGGACTACATGTCAGGTTTGTTGGCATTAGACACGAGATAAAGTAGCGGTTCAAGCCATGGTACATCAGGTCGAGTCAAATAGTGTACGGTACCATCTCGGGTCAGGTAACATGTGCAGCAAGTCATGTCAGGGTATAAAGATAACAGGTGGGTGCTCATAAACAGCTAGCATAATCATGGTTATAAGTAATCAAGCATGGTTATCAATAACGTAATCTAAGCAATGAATTAAACAATAAATTAGATTCAATCAATTAGCAGTACAGTTATCACTTGTGGTTCAGAGACGGTTTCATCATTATATGAGTACAGAGTGACATTCATAGTCATTAAATCATGTTAACCAATATTAAGAATTTCTAGGGATGCAATAATCTATAAATAGGTTTACTGGATGAATTTACCGCTAAAACTGGTTTAAGTGCGCACAGGTGTCCGATAGATTAAAACTATAGAAATGTACCATAGGCGATGGCAAAATGTGATTAAACACATGATTGCAGTTATGAGATTTACCATTTAAATGTAATCATGTATGTAATAATTACCTGTCAAGTTCTAGATCTCAAATAATGTAAACCTATACACACGGAACTTCAAAATGATATAAAACGATGCATGGGGTACTATATTCAAACTACATGTATTAGAATATGTATAAAATGATTTAAATAGCATGTAGCAAGATTAACTTGCCTCGATGGGTCGCGAAACGGAAAACGGAACGTTACGCGTCGGCGGGGAAAAATCTCGCGACGCGCGCACGGTTTACGGAATGGATCCAAACTACAAACAGCGGAGTCCCGCGGGTCAGGGGTCCTCGCTGGAACGTCGGGGATCGTCGCCAGCACGGCCGGATTCCGGCAACCCACGAAAAACAGTGAGTACAAGAAAAGTAATGATTCAACACAAAAGGAAAGCAAGCAAGCAAGGAATGGATGAGGAAACAAGAGAGAGCTTACCAGAACTGCGTCCAGCGGTTGCAGAGAGGTGGTGCGAAGGGTCAACTGCGGTGAACGGAACTCCGGCAATGGGTTCTGCAGCTAGGTTTAGTTGGGTTAAGCTAGGATTTCGATTACAGGAAGGTGCAAGCTTCACGAGAAGGGAGAGGAACAGAGGAGAGAGGGAGAAGAGGAACAAGATACGGCGATGGCGAAAGTGGTCGGCGGCGGTGGGTTGAGACGGTGCAAGAGGTTTCAAGTGCAGGGTGCACGGCCTCGGGAGAGGAAAGGAGGAAGAAGAAGAGAAGAGGGAGGCGAGGGTTGCGAGGGGATGTGGAAAGGACGTCGACGAGGGTTGCCGAGCGGGAACAAATATAGGGTTAGGGTTTTCCTTGATGGGTTCGTGGTGCACGGTTAAAATAGAGAAGGAAGAGAAGAAGAAGCGGGCGGTGACCATAAGGAATGCGAGCGGTGTTGGGACCAAAACCCACCGCGAGAGGAGAGAGAGGGAATTGAGAGAGGAGAGAGAGAGAGAAAGAGGAGGAGAGAGAATCTCGTGGGGGGTGATTGAGAACAATAAGAGAGAGAGAGAGAAAGAAAAGGGAGAGAGAATGAGGTGGTGGGGCCCAGGACGAGGAATAGAGAATTGCGATTGGATGAGGGAGTTTGGGGAGAAAATTTTGAGAAGGATTTTTGGTTTGAGCAGTTAGGGAATTTTTTAAAAAAAGATTTTTAAAGGGGATTTAAAATAGAGGAAATATTTTCTGTTAGATATGAATTTGAATTTTGTTGGTTTTAGAGAAATAATAGGATTTGGCGGAATACAAATTAATTCAGAATTTCGTCCAGGTTGGGTTCAAAAATTTGAATTTGAAAAAAAGAAATTATTGGCGGGTTCCAAAATTTAACATGAAGTATTTTACGATCAAAAAGCATACCCTCAAAACGGACGCACGTACGTGCGCGTAGCCGTCCAAACTCGTCCGTTTCACCGAACGGGACGAGAACACGATGCAAGGACGCTACCAACGGGTTAGGGGTGTCAAGCATGCCATGTCAAATATTTTTAATTTTATTTTAGATGTCTTAGATTGTTATATGCAAAATTGATTTGTCGGGATAAAATTTATAACTAGCAACAGTCAATTAAGATAAATGAATTTACCACACATCAACATATGATAACTGAAATTAGTAGAGTTGGACCCGGTTGTTACATCGGTCCTCTCAGCTCGTCTCCGGGCTACCGCAGAACCAAGATACCTCGGCCTCTCGCTCGTCCCCGAGCCTCCCGCCGAGCTCATCTTCCTCGGTCTCATCGACCGACCAACGGCACCTATCGCAGGCGCAACTGCCTCACCTCCACGAATCTCGCCATGCGCGAGATATCCGCCGGCCAGGTCCCGCGTTCCACGCCATCACGATCCCCCATTAACGAGCTTGTCTCGTCATTAATGCGGGATCCCGGCTATCACACGGGCGTGACGCCGAGACCGTAACGGCCGGCGTGATTCTCGCGCCTGCCTGCCTGTTGCCACCACTATATAAACCCCTCTCCCAGATGGTTCAAGTAAGTCATTTTTCTCCCTACTAGGTCGTTACTCTGCTCAAATATCCGGACTAACTTGATCGTCGGAGGGTCTTCGGTGGTACAACCACCCCGCATCAACCCCAAACCCATTGAGAAACCACACGCTTCAGGAGGCAACCTCCAACCCAATCTCAGCCGTCCATCATCGCCAACAGCAGATCTACGGAAGGTAACATCTTGACGTGATCGGACATCCGTCAGGTTTTAATGCCGAAGAATGAGGGTAAACGAGGGTTTTCTGACCATGGCAAGTCATAATCCAACAATTAACCCAAGTTAAAGGACAAATGTTCCTATTTAGATAATGGAGAGGATTTAAGAGATGTTTTTACACTGATGAAATATTAGGAGTTGATTTTTATAATGCACAAGTTTTGGGCGTCATATATCAAACAACAGCAGAGCTCGCGGCTAATTAATTAGCTCTGCTCAACTGGTGACACAAAAAATAGTGTTTATGAGTTGGGCTTTAAGATGGCGGGGCCTACCCTGTATGTTATTAGTGCCGCTCACAATTCAACTACTTCGAATTCATAAGAAAAAGAAGATAAAGAGAAAAGATAAACAAGTAGATTACACTAAAATACCCATAACTATCGTGTTTTTCACTAAAATACCTTAAACTATTTTTATCACAATAAAACACCTTAAGTGCTATTTTTTTAGGGTATTCCGGTGAAATAAAGTTTCTACAAACAATTGTTTAAGGTATTTTAGTGAAAAAAAATGATAGTTAAGGATATTTTACCCAATGAAAAACCCAAATGCAAATTATAATTTTAGAGGGGGTTGTATGCTCAATGCAGGAACTATATGAAACGCCAGCACCGGCGTCTCCACCCTAGCATAGCTTTTTCCCTACCTCCTCCTCCTCCTCCTCCTCCTCCGGCGACACAGAGGTCTGGTGTCTCTCTCTCTCTCTCTCAATCACTCTTGAAAATTACTCCATATTCGATATTTCCATCAAGCTCCAAAACCCTAACTCCATTAATTTGTAATTATTTGATGAAATTCCAAATAGGCGTTTGTTGAAGAATCTCACTGAGATCGATCGATGCAGCAGAGGAAAGCGGGCTCAGGGCGGCCATTGGGGACAGATGGTTCCGATTTCTCATACCGAATGGTCGTCGATTCCCGTATGCTGTTGCCGCCCGTCATTACATGAAACATGAACAATCTACATTAGAAAATCTTTAAATTGAATACTTTCTTCTTCTTCTTCTCCTTCTTCTTTTATGGTTACAGGATATACCAAGGTCGCGACGGGCAAGTCTCGCCTCAAAGTTCTGATTGCTGCTCAGGTTTGCGAATTGACACTATTCTAGTTTTAGCATACCTTTATTTCACAAATTTCGAGTATAGATATATGAATATGACGCTATCTAGGAATTAGTGGTTTTTAAAAAAAAAATTCGCAAAATGGTGCTGGAAAAAAGTATTCAACAATATGGTGTTTGTGGGGGTGATTAAGCTGATGTATCATATTTTAACTAAAACCGCACTGGGAAAGTGCGGTTTTCAAATAGCGGTAAGATTGGTTAGAAACCGCACTTTAAAAGTGCGGTTTCAGCTCACACCACTCCTTCGACTCCACATCGACCTTGAGAAGAAGTCCCTCCTGCTCTCGAGCTCCAAACCCTAATCCTCTCCCACACCTCCTCCACCCTCCCTGCCTCCCTCCTCGACTCCCTTACTCATCACCGCCTCTCCCTGTCTTCCTCCTCAGCCACCCCTACCGCTTCGACCTCTTCGACCATCCCATCATCATCATTTGAAATATAAAACGAAAAGGGGAAAATAAGAGAAGGTTTTGATTGAAGGTGGAGGTCGAGGAGATCGGAGGCTGTTCATGATGATGACGTCGGAGCTCTGATCTTCAATGGAGCTTGGATTTGGGAGATGAAGGCTTGAGATCTACAATGGAGCTTGGATTTGGAAGATGAAGGCTTGAGATCTACAACGGAGCTTGAGAGAGCTTGAGATCATCTGCATAGAACAAAGATGAGAGATTTGCATAGATCAATGACCACCAACACCAAAGGTCCAAAGATGAGAGATTTGCATAGAACCGCACTTCTAAAGTGCGGTTTTGCTTAAGCCTTCTAATCCCACCCCAACACCATATTACTAAATACATTTTTCCCAACACCATTTTGCTAATTATTTCTGAATTTTCGTTAATTCCCAAAAATTCTCCTATATGAATACAATGACCATCCTCATACTTGCTTATAGGGTTGCATTCGGACCCAGATATTATTCTTCGTATCCAGATATCACCCGGATAAGGATACAGATTTTGGTCACTGGCCAGAAAATTTGATTTGGATAGAAAGGGATGCTACATTTATGCATTCACGAAGGATAATTTTTCTTTTTTACTTACCTATTGTCACTTTTCTTTTCGATTATAAACGATGGAATCGCCCATTAAGATATATAAAACCCGGTGGACGAATTTTCCATCTCCAGGGGAAAACACTATTGTCTCCTATCAAAAGAAATGTAGCTCCAGTTCCTTCGGAAATGGTAAGATCTTTGGCGCAAGAAGAAGGGGTGATCCGAATGTATCTTTAAAAGTTATCCTAGATACGAATACAGATACGGTAGAATGAAAATTTCTGGATAAGTATATGGATATATGGATTTAATTTAATAATATAATACATGCATTATTAATGTGTTATATAATTAATGAAATATAACTTATTTATGTATGGATAATTTTAGTCATTGAGATCAAACCCTAAGTCTAATCTAATCCATTGAAATCTAAACTCTTATTTAATATACTATGTCATATTAGAATAGACTGCAAATTAATATCTAAAGAACATCTGATCAAATTCAAGTTCTTTTCTCTAAAAACCATCCGATCCAAACCCAAGCTCCACACCTCCACCCACGACTTTGCCTTTGCACCGGCCACATCGCCACCATGCCTTACTTTCTAGCCAACCACATTTGCATCGATAACTACCTTGCTAACCCCTCCCCTTTGCACCGATGACCACCTCACCTCATCTCTGTGCCGAGTCGCCGACCCCCCTACTCCTTCAAGTTTGTTTCTTTTTCTTATATAAATTTCAAAATTTTCTTATAACTTTTTACTTCGTTTTTTCTATATCTATTATAGCATTTTTATGCTATATCTCTTATTTCTAGAGCTGCTCTATATCTGATCTGGAATTATAGTAGGATTTTTATTTTAGATCTATTAATTGTTTATTTGTCTGGATGTAAATCTCATTTTTTTAATCTTGTTCTTTTAGGGGCATCCAACTTCTTAAATTGATTTCCTCCTCTTCTGCTCGATCAAACCTCTCTTGTCCTACTTGTTTTTCTGTCAAAGTCTTTAATTGACGTCCTCATTCGGCTTTTACTAGCGACGTTTTTTTGCAGGTTTAATTATAGCAACTTAATCTTTAATTGATTTTGAATTAGGGATTGATTTCATAGGTTTTGAAAATTATAGGAGTTTGTGTCTTTAATTGCATGTGTGCTTTTAGATATATATAGTTATACATAGCAAGAAATAAGATTTGAATCTTATGCATTGCTTTTATTTATTATTCTGTATCAATCATGATGGCCGACCCTTCGATTGATCAATCCAGTAATATCGTTACTAATGAAGAAATTTCAAATAACACAAATGAAACTTTAACCGATAAAGGAAAAAAGTTAATGTCGGCGGGGTGGTTGGATTTTATCAAAACAATGGAAGTTATAAAAAAATTAGATGGAAAAGATGTACAAATGAAAGTTTTTAAAGCAAAATGTAAACATTGCGTATTTGAATGTGATGAGAATAGTAACAAAGGATCAACACATTAAAAAAACCACCTAGCAAAGTGTCATAAAAGAAAAAAGATAAGATATCCGTCAACAATTAATACAAGCCATGGTTCAAAAAGAAAATGGAATTTGCACACACTAAAGGATTATTAATTTGATAACGAGGTCAATTTTTGCATGCCAAAGAATTCACCATTCATGAATATCCTTTCAATATTGTGACTCATGAATGTCTCTAGAGTATTTGCACTCTCTTCGTCGACAACATAAGTTCCGAGCCACACATATCATAAAGTTGTGTATGATAATTTACGATAATTATAAGAAGTTCAATAATTCGTTTGCTACTTCAGCTAAATTGAGTCTCACTATTGAGAAATAGATATTTTTCTTCACAAAATAAGTCCTATTTGTGTATCACCGATTATTTTGTTAATGAAGCATGTATATTATTGATAGGTAATTTTAAGTGTCTTATTATTTATCCGCAAGTGCACGGTCGTGTTGTAGCACATGTGCAAGAGGAGGTGGATCCTACAGGGAAGAAGGTACTTGACTAAATCTAGATGAATTAAAAATTAAGTCTTTTATGAAAGGAAATTAATTACTACTAAGAAAAGGAAAATAAATAAAAGGACATTTTTAGAAAATTAAGTAAGAGCCATATACCTAGGTATGAATCCTCTAGATAGGCGTTTGCATAGAATAATTCACAACTTGTTTTTCCATTCAAAATCCTCTTTTTATCACAAGAATTATCAAAACATAAATTATATGATATCCAACATAATTTATCAATCTTATGAAAGTATAAACTATTTGGTCTTCAAAATAACTCATCAATTAAATAGATGAAGCACTATTTAAATGTTGCATAAATCTCTATAATAGAAAACACGAACCTTGCATAACTAAGCATGAAATATGTGCATGGCATGATATAGCATCAAAGTCATAAACAAAACCTAAATCTGCATCATAAAAATCTAGTTTTTAAGAACCCTAACTTAACATGACATGGATTTGCACTTTGCATCAACCAAACATAAATTATAAGCAATTGCATCATAACTTATTAAAGAAAAATAACAAATGAAAGATCATATCATATAAATCAAGATCTATCAATAAAAACATATAGAAAAAGTCATCATAAACATCCTACACATAATCTACCTAGGTTCATCGTCCTAGACACACATTAAATTAGCTACTCATAATTAAATAAAAAGCAAAACAATTATAATATTAAAGTGCAAATAACTTACTGAAATATTTGATCTTCTCCTACAAATAATCTAGGTAAAACCCTAGATAAAAAAAGGAGGCCAAGAGGAGATGAAATCCTAAAATAAATATGCAGTAGTATTTATAGGGCTCTAGGCCGATTACAATAGATAAACAAGAATATTATCAAATCCATGGAGTGCATGTAAAATTCGAGAGCCATCCTAGAAGTTGGAGCCGCTATTAGCCGACCAAGGCCGCGTTTAGCGGAAGTGGGGCTATATTGGCTCGGTCTTGGTCCGGTTATTTGGTCTTCTGTGTTGACTCCTTTGAATCCTTGGCTAAGCCTTTAGCTCGTCTGTTTGCATCAATTCCTTTATTGACTTGATTACGCTGATCACACGTAAGTCGTATTTTCCCTCCTTTTGCAATTGAAACCCTATAATCTGCAATTATTCACAAAACCTACCTTGAGCGGCATTAAATAGATAAAATAAGATAAATAAGTGTATAAAATTGTGCATTAAATTACACATATCATTTACAAAAGAGGATAATAGGTTTTATTAATGCACATGGAGTTACCAGAATTGACATATGTAATATTTTTATGTCTCGATTGCTTGATTGGAAAGTTGAAGACAGACCGCTATCCGTGACGATGGATAATAATAAAATTAATGATTTTGCGATAAGATTATGAAAGGAAACTTCCTTGTGATGAAGTCTTTTTTCATGTGAGATCTGCCGCACACATTATATATCTTACCGTTTAAGATAGTTTAAAAAATATTGTTGGAAGGAATTGAAAAGGTTAGACAAAGTGTCAAGTATGTTAAATGCTCGCCGTAAATGGTATAGTTTCTATGAAATTGCAAATAAAGTTGATTTGAAAATTAGATAACACATTTTTTCTCGATTGTTGCAAAAAATAAAACTCTGTAAATAAAATTTGGTCAATGTTTTGGAATATAAATACGCTTTCGATTGATTTCGACTCAACGATCATAAATATATTTTATTTTCCTTTGGATCATAAGTGGAACCATATTGAAACGCTAACCGACTGTTTGAAACATTGTTTTATGTGCGATTTTTTGCGGGAACTAATTATCGTATTTCTTTTCTGAAGAATTTTATGAAATTCAACTACTTAATGAATAGTCAAACGGCTATGATGATGTTATAGTGGATATATCATTTGCCATGAAATTTTTTGACAAGTACTGAAAAATGTGTAATAAATTTTTTTGCGGTCGTGGTATTATTGATCAAAAGTGAACGGCAATTAATTTATACTTTGGTGAGATCTATTGTACATATAGCTCAAGATATATAAATGACATTTTAGATGTTCTTAAAAAACGTTATGGTGAATTTGATTAAAAGTAAAATGAAATAGTTCAATGCAATGGAAATGAAATTACATCAGTATCTTTCAAGAGAAATGGTTAAGAATGGAGATAGAAAGAAAAGTAGGTTTGCACAATTTATTGAAAGTATTGAAAGTGTGCATACAAAGATCGATATATATATATATATATATATATATATATAATGGAGGAAAGAGGCCCTATGAGGCTTTTTGCGTTAAGCAGCAGCAAAAAGTACGCCCTCCATTTTATTCGACGATCGGTACCTTCCAACTTGATATCCATTCTCTAATTTGTCGATACACCAAATTTTATATGATTACAACACCATTTCACCATTGATTTAGTGAGTGCAAAATTAATGGTTTACCGACAATACGAATTTTTACATTGCTAAATCAACGGTGAAATGGTGTTGTAATCCTATGAAATTTGGTGTATCGACAAATTAGAGAACGTATATCAAGTTGGAAGATGTCGATCGTCGAATAAAATGGAAGGCTTACTTTTTGCCGCCACCTAACGCAAAAAGCCTCTTAGGAACTTTTTCCTCCATTATTCTCTCTCTATATATATATGGAAAGTAGGTATTCTCCGATGGATAGAGCAAACAATAGGAAATTTTTTATATTTTGTCTTGGTGTAAATTAAATGATATAAAGTTTCCCGCACTTACAAGGGTCGCACAGGATGTTTCGGGTATTCCGGTACCAACTGTGGCTTCAGAATTGACATTTAGCATTGAAGATTGCGTGATTCATTGCTATAAAATCCTAGCAATCCGAATGAAATCCGATACAGTTGAAGCGTGATATGTGGACAAGATTAGATCAAGTAGAAAAATAACGCAGGTGTACTCTATTTTCATTTATTTTATTTCTGATTGTGCATCGACTATAATTTTGTTTAATACAATTATTTTTGTAGTTGCAAAACTTAAATCCATCTATCATAATAATAACAATCAAGATACTATGGACTATTGAAATGAGACACAATGAAATAAACGAAAATCTTTTGAAGTCAAGAATCCCTAAATGTTCTTATGTGTGCCTCATATGTCATATCACTCTACCATAGCTAGAAATTCCTTATAATCCAAGGTACCTACAAAACATATAAAAAGATTGCTTAAGCAAATAAAGAAAAAAACAATGTATAAGCAATTACAAAATGACACAAGTTATGAACTATTAATCCAACATTAGAAAAAGAGTGTAAGTATTATCCTTCATATCATCCGACTCATATCCTTCCATCATGTCACCTTATTAAAAAATAATTATCCAAACATTTTGATATTAAAATCGAGAAATATAACATACATATAATTATAGATTCAACATACCTAATATGGGCTTTATGAAAGTCTCCGGAGTGCAAGAATCCATTCACGTCAGCAACCATAATATTATCCAAATTAGCATTCACATTATCATTCACTTTAGTATCCGTATTAACATCCACATTATCATTCACTTTAGTATCCGTATTAACATCCACATTAGTCAAGTCAATGATATCGTCCGCATGAGATTTGCGTTTTGCAACTACAAAACAATTGTATTAGACAAATTATTGGCAATCCACAATCATAAATGAAAATAAATTATACACTTCCATTATATTTCAGCGTTGATCCAATCTTGTCCACATATCAATGCTTCAACCTTATCGATTTTTCATTCGACTTCTATAGCAATGGATCACATGACCTTCGGTGCTAAATTCCGATTTCGAAGCCACGGTTGATACCAGAATACCCAATGCATCATTAAAGCTTCTTGACCATTCAATAAGTAGTTGAATTTCACAAATTTCTTTCAAAAAGAAGAGAAGTACAATACTTATGGAAAGAAGTTTGGTTACATCAAGAAAATGCTTCAAACATTTACTTAGTGTTTCAATATGATTCCACTCATTATCCGAACAAAAAAAAAAGTATTTATGATGTTTCAAATCTATGAAAAGCATATTTATACTCTAAAGAATTAACCTACATTAATATATGTAGAGTTTCATCTTGTGCAGCAATTGAGAAAAAGATGGTTTTTAGTTTTCAAATCAACTTGTATAGCAATTTCATGGAAACTTTCCTTCATTTCTGATGATTATGTAACATACTTGATACTTATTGTAACCTTTTCGATTGCTTTCAAAATCTTTTTTAAACCATCTCTGGACTACAAAATTTATAATTGTGCGGCACATCTCACATGAAAAGGACTCCGTAAGAAACGATTGTTTAAGATGTTCCTTTTCTAATCTTATCGCAATATCAGCAGCTTTATCATTATCTATCGTGAGGAAGAGTAGTTTGTTATGAACTTTCAATTCTAGCAATCGAGACATAAAAAATTACATACGTTCACTCCGGTAGTTTCAATATTAATATAACCAATTATCCTTTTTTGTAATAGAGGTTAATGGAGTGAAGAGGCCATTGGAGGGGATTTTCTCCAACAACGTCGAAAAAGTACGTCCTATCTTATTTTTTCCGACGATCGGCACCCATCATCTTCATCGTTATCATTTAAGATGTGGGTACACCAAATTTCATGCGATTCTACAGCTTTTTCACTGTTGATTTAGCAATGTAAAAAGTTCTGTTGTCGGTAAACCGTTAATTTTGAACCCACAAAATCAACGGTGAAAAGGTTGTAGAATCGCATGAAATTTGGTGTATCCACATCTTAGATGATAACGATGAAGATGATGTGTGCCGATCGTCGGAAAAAATGAGGGAAGGGATATTTTTTCGACGCCATACCATGAAATTCCCTCTTATGGCATCTTTCCTCCATTATTCTCTATGTAATATCCATGTTTCATCAACAAAATGGGCGGTGATGCACAAATACGATTTTTTTTGTGAAGATGTCCATTTATCCATAATAATACTCAATTTAATTGAAGAAGTAACAAACAAATCATTTAGATTTTGTTATAAATAAATTATCATACACAACTATATGATAAGTGTAGCTCAGAAGTTTGTGTTGTGAATGAAGAAAGTGCAAATATTTTAGAAAATATTCATCAGTCGCAATGTTGAAAACATATTCATGGATAATTTATTTTGCAAGAAAAAGTTGACTTCTCCCATTATCAAATTGATAATTCTTAAGCATGCAAGTTCCATCTTCTCTTTGAACGATAGTTTGTATTAAGGGCATGTTTGGTTCCCTGTAAAATAGATGGAAAGGGACTGAATTTACACTGTAGCGCTGCCATATAGGACTATGTTCCTTGCAACACCCCTTTTCTATTGTTTGTTTGAGCTGAAAAGTTTTAAGCCCATGACTGCAATTGTAGCACTGCCACATAGGCAAAACATTGAAATGATTTGCATTGCTTTGAAAACCCAAGGAATTCTGGTACTTGAGGGGAAAGAATATTTGATTATTTTCTAACTTGAGAAATGGGTGGGTAAAGATCACTTCACCATCTCTTTCTTTTGTTTTATTTTCTTCCATAGTAACTCTCCTTCCACCATTTCATTTAATCCAAACTAATGAGAGAATAAAACACCTTTTTCCAAAGCATTTCAAGAGAAATTGAAGCCCATCCAAACATTGGAAACTATTTTCCCAAACTACACTGAAAATGTTTTCTTTAACAAGCTTCAAATTCTTGATTTCTCTTTCATGGAACCAAACATGCCTTAATTGTTGGTGGATATTTAATCATTTTCTTTTAGGATATCCTGATATGTGATTTTTTAAGTGTGTAGCTCCTTCCTTACTCTGTCCATCACATTCAAAATTGCATTCTTACACTTTGCTTTAAAAACCACTTGTATCTCTTTTTCATCCATTTTTAAAAATAATTTCCGTTTTTGAAAATTCTAACCACGCCGCCTACGCTAACTTCTCTCTATTGGTTGAAGTTTTATTTGTGTAATTTGAGATTGATTCATTAGTAACGACATTACTAGATTAATCAACCGAATGGTCGGACATGATGATCAATGTTGTATAATAAATAAAAGCAATATATAATATTCAAATATAAAGCATAAACACAATTAATGACAAAGTCCTATATATGAAATCAATCTTAAAATCAAATAAAAAATAAGTTATAATTATAACTGCAGAAAACGAAAGTCGATAAAAGCCGATCAAGGACGTCAATTAGAGACTTTAAGAGGAAATCAAGTAGGATAGAAGAGGTTTGATCGAGCAGGAAAGGAAAAGATTAAGATCAATCTCTGAAGTTGGATCTGCACTTAAAAAGAATATATTAAAAGATGAGATCTATGTTTAGAATATAAACAATCAATAGATTTAAAATAAAAATCCTACATAGGTCCAAAGCATCTTTAAAAATAAGATATCTAGCATAAAAGTACTATATAAATATAGGAAAATTTTAAGTTAAAAGTTAAAAGAAAAATCTAAAATTTATGTAAAAAAAGAAGAAACGAACCTTGAAGGAAGGGAGGGGTCGGCGACTCAGAGCAAAGACGAGGGCTATGAAGCACAGATACTTGTAAATACCTCACGAATCGTTCTCGATCGTGTATCGGAGTCGAAAACTCTCGGATTCGCCCGGAATAATAAATGTCTCACCAAACTGTCTTGAATCGATGCAAATCCTCTTTTTCTCGAAAATTAAGGCTCTCGATAATTTGAAAGTACATCAAGTATCTAACATAATGCCATTATTTATTTATATTATTATATATTTATGTGTATACCTTATTATATATTTCTATTTATTTAATTAAAATTTGATATAAAAACGTATCACATATTCGAGTTTTTTGGGAAATTGCTAATCTGCGAATCTGTATCGTATCCCGTACCTGTATCCGAACTCGTGATACATAGGCGAGGGGTCGACGAAGAGGTGAGGTGATCGGTGCAAAGGAGAGGGGTTGGTGAGATGGTGATTGACTCAGAGGTGGTCAGCACAGAGGTGGCTACTTGGAGAGGAGGGCAAGGTGGTGAGGTAGTCGGCGCAAACGCGAGGTTTTGGAGCTAGGGTTTGGATCTGATGGTTTTTTCGAGAGAAGTACTTGAATTTGGTCAATTGTTCTTTAGATATTTGTTTGCAATCTACTCTAATATGATATAATATATATTAAATAAGTGTAGGTTTCAATGGCTTAGATTAGAGTTGGGGTTTGATCTCAATAGCTAAGATTATCCATAGATTTCATACATAAATAAGTTATATTTCATTTATTATATAATGAGTTGGACTATTCTACTTTCAGGAGGAGAGGGAATCTTCTCCTATATTTTACACCGATAGATGGTTTGATCTAGTGGTGGAAAATATTGGATGATGTCATCAATATTTTTTGTGGGATATTATCACTAACTACATATATGCATCCAACCGTTGGATCATAAATCCAACGGTGAAAAATATGGGAGGAAAATGATTCCGTCTCTCTTAGGAGGAGAATATCCCAACTCATATATAATATATTAATAATACATATCTTATATTGTTAATTTAAATCCAAATATTCATATCAGAAATTTTTCCTTGTACCGTATCTGTATTCGTAGCCAGGATAAGATTTAAACATATATCCGTATCTGGCCGATGACCAAAATCTGTATTTGTATCTGGGTGATATACGGATCTGGATCTGGATACAACCCTACTTATATGTCCGAACCTATGATCGGACTTGTGTGCTTTGAAGATTTGGTTGTTTTGTTATGTGATGCAAACTTTGATCTTTTCTTTTCTTTTAAATGATACCTACTTGCTTCAATTAATTCTTATTTTCTTTCAATTACATTGGTAGTATATATATTGTGGTTTTACTAGTAAAAGTATTCAAATATAAGTAGTGTGTGTGTGTGTTTCTGAATCCGCATTCGTCACTTCGTATCCGACTCGTACCCATATTCGGTGGTTTTTTGTTACCGAACCATATCCATATGCAACCCTACTTATAAATAGTCCTTAAGTCGCGGCATGGTCTTATCATACCTGAAAGTCTGTACATAGCCCAAAGCTGATTAATTGGTAATTCTAAACTTGCGTACTCATGTTCACCCTGTTTTGTTGCCCGCATCTATTGTTATGTTTGGAAATCGTAAGAGTGAAACAGAACATGATACAAAAAATAGGAGCTAGGTTGCACGGATACGTCTTTTTGGATGTTGTATCCGTGTCGGACATGGATTCGTGCTAGACACTTGCACCACACGTATTTGACACATCATTCGTGTCCCGCTTCAAAATAAGATAGCTTTGGATTTGGATACGTGTCGGACAGGTATCCAACATGTGTTGAACGCGTTTTACTGAAACCACGACAAAAAAACCTATTTTTTAATTAAAAGCGAGAACCCCAATCCTGTTATTACTTTCTTGACTTGACTTTTTTACTCAATTTTGCTGCTTAATATAATTTCTATGTGAAATATATAAGTTATTTTTTTGAAGTTAGGGAAATGTTGAAATTATATGATTTTGTTATAATTATGTTAAGTACAATTAGGAAAACTACTGAAATTATATTATTATTGCTGAAATTATGTTAAATACAGGTAAAAAAATGCTAAAATCATATTTCTTTTTTGGAAATTGCTAAAGTTGTACTAAAATAATTAAGTTTGTTGAATTTTTATAAATACAATCAAAAAATGTTGAAATGCTAAACTTTTTGTTGAATATGTTGCAATGATGTGTGTGTACATACACATACATGTCCCGCCCTAACGGATCGTTCATAGGACGCTACACGAAAAAGTTCGTGAATTTGAAAAACACGAACCCGTCCTAAAGGGGTGTGTGTGTGAGGATAATGAAAGAAAGGTGCCATAGTAAGGAATTTCCTTCTACGACGTCGAAAGAATACACCTTCCATGATTTTTTCAACGATCGGAACTCATCACCTCCATCTATATCATCTAAGATGTAGATACATCAAATTTCATGTGATTCCATCACCTTTTCACCGTTGATTTAATGGATGCAAAATTTACGGTTCACCAACAATAGAACTTTTTACATTGCTAATTTGACGGTGAAAAAGTGGTAGAATCACATAAAATTTGGTGTATCTACATCCTACATGAGAAAGATGATGGGTGCCAATCGTCGAAAAAAATCATGGAGGGTGTATTTTTTTGACGCTGCATAACGAAAAAGCCTCCTATGGCCTCTTTTTTCATTACTCGCTCTCTCTATATGATAATGGAGAAAAGATGCCATAAGAGGGAATTTCCTCATATGGCATCGAAAAAATACACCCTCCGTGGTTTTTCCGACGATTGGCATTCATCATTTTCATCTTTATCATCTAAGATGTGGATATACCAAATTTCATATGATTCTAGTACTTCACCGTTGATTTAGTGGGTGCAAAATTAACGGTTTACCGATAATATAACTTTTTACATTGCTAATTCAACGGTGAAAAGTTGTAGAATCACATGAAATTTGGTGTATCTACATCTTAGATGATAAAGATGAAGTTGGTCGGTGCAACCGTCAGAAAAAATGGAGGGTGTATTTTTTCGTCGCCATAAGACGAAATTCCCTCATATGGCCTCTTTTCTACATTATTCTCACACATTTCTTATATTTTTGGATTTTGCCCGTGTCGCATCATATCGTGTCCGTGCAACATTGAATAGGAGTTTAACAAGTATACATTTTATAGGATTTGAATCCTCCATAGTCATTATACTCCAAACCGAGATGCATGCAAATATATCTGAAAAAAGATTATTTTCCCTGGGTTTCCAATGACTGCATTAATGCTTGCACACATCCCAATATGGTTATGGAGTCTGTATGGTTTGCTTCTAAATCTTATCAAAAGTATTCTTGTAAAACTCCAAATAATAAATTCCACTATTTAGGGCCTGTTGCGAAAAGAGCTGTTAGCAAAAGTGCTGCTGAAGAAAACTCTTTCGGCAAAAGTGTTGTAAATTGTGCTTTTTAATTTGAAAAGCTGTTTGGTTCAAAAAACTATTAGGAGCTGCAGAAGTGTTGTTGACTGTTTAAATGACCATAAAGGACATTATTTTTCTTAATATTTGAAAGAAAACATCATTTTTTTAATTTACAATTTACTTTCAAAAAATTCACAATGATCAAAAGATCTGCAGAAAAATATTTTAGATCCATCATCTCGATTTATGGATTCTTCGTCGAAGTCGAGAGGCTTCAATCGCCTGATGCATGAAGCTTAAAACTTGGATCTCGTCAATCAATCTCTCGATGATCGCGTTAAGCTCGGGGGCCTCAATCGCCTAGTGTTCATCATCATCATCATCTTTTAAGGCTTCGCTCTGAGGGCCTTGATCGCCTAGGGCTTCGAATTGGAGAGATGATGAGTAGAGAAATCAAGTGTAAGGGTCGGGCTGGGGTGATGATGATGAGAAGATGATGGGAATAAAAAAAGTTAGGAAGAGCTTCTTCCCAAAAGCTTTATTTTTTAGCTTCTGAAAAAAAAAAGATTATCTTCTTAGCTCCAAAAGAGCTTTTGGGTATAGGGCATGTTTGGTATTTTTTTCATCAAAAGTGCTCTTTTAGCTCCAAAAGAGCTTTTGGGAGCTCAAAACGCCCAACCAAACCGTATTTGGGGTTTTATCAAACCTGTTAAATTGACGAGCATCCAAATGTTTTTGGGTTTCTCTTCAACTTTCAGTTAGCATTACACCATGTGCCAAGGATCAAATTCATTCTTTTCTATATGCTTTAACTCGGCTTGTTGTATCAAATGGCCAACAGTTTGGTGTTTACTATTCTTACACAGGCTTTCAGTCAAACAATAGGTTTTGTATGGGCGCTTTTATCTTCAACAAAAGAGAAGGGTTTTAATAGATTTGCTGTTCTGGCAAGTTCAATTGGATTCGTCTCCCTTTTAGTTGGAGAGTTGGGTAAGCCACAGTGTTATATACTGCCATATCACTTATATCAAAACATGCATATTGCTTATTTTTACTGAGGACCATTTAATGTTTTTCCTTTTTCTATTGAAAGGTCGGAGGCGCAGCCAAGGGATTTTGTTGAGACTCTATGTCATCATGTCATCTGTCGCAGCGGCATTTTCAGTTGCGTGTATTATTAGCAATGATTCATTTTTGAAGGTAACGAAGTGCCTATCTTTGTTGTTGCAGGAAAGCATTAGATTCTTCTTTTGTTGCTAACACATTTATAGAAAGGCTGGCCTGCTTGTTTAATTCTTCTTCGATCTACGTAATTATTTTTGCTGCTTAGGCTATTAATTTATCAAACGATTTCCAGACCAGTAAAGCTTCATCATATATTTGCATGACTACAAATGTATTTTTATTTCAAAAATATAAAAGTAAAAGGTGGTGATTTGCCTATGGTTTCTGAATAAAGAAAGTTGGTGTTCTAAATGAAGGCACGTTTTGTGCTGAAGTTCTGAACAGAAATACCGAGGCCCTGTTTCGATATGGAGTTGGGAAAACGGTAGTTTATTTTTACGTGGAGTAAAGGCTATGGAACTCTAGTTTGCAAGGTTCTACCTCCATTTTTAAATTCTCAACTTTGATGGGTGTTTGGCATTAGAGTTTTCTAAAGTCCAAGATGTTGTTTTGGAGCTATCTAAATTCCAAACTGGGTGTTTTCGTCACACTTTTTGGAGTTTAGAAAACTTAGGTTAGATTGGGGTTTTCTAAACTCAGGTTATCTCAGCTTTTGAGTTATGAAATTCCGGTTATCTTCACTTAACTCCATTCCCAAACAGAGCCTGATATTTTCATAAACTTGTGATTTTCTCTTCCTGACATCGTTCTTTCTTTCTATCCATAGGTTATCCAACATAAAAATGTCTCAGCCATGACAAATTACGAATTAGTCGAGGTTTTGCGTGTTTCCCTTGGTAAGCTGAACCGTTTTCCTTTACATATATGATGAAGCTCAAGTTATGCGGAATTTTTTTTTATCTTTCATCATTACTGTTTTCCATCTTTTCAGGTTTGGTGTTGCAAATATGTGTTCTCGTCATCACTATTGTTCTTGTGCAGAACATGTCTCCTCCTAAGCGATCGTCCTGAGCAGCAGCGAACATTATCATCTGTTATATTGTATTAATCGAGCATTTTTCTTATCAAATTTTACTGTTACAAGCCATACGGCTTTGGAGGTTTCAGTTCGCGCAGAGTTTTTAAAAAAGAATGTTTAAAAATTTATAGATGGAAGTTATACCTCATTCATTTTTTTTCTTTTGATATACCTAATTCGTTTTTTTCCCCCTGATATGTAGTTATACCTTATTCTCATCTTCATTTTATGCAAGCGCTGTCGATAGTATGTTATTGAGCTACTGATTCTGTTTAAGCTGATCCATATCGCGTGTTAATAGGGATGGGTATCCTCTTGCAGCTATACAGACATAATTTTGTTTGTATTGCTCGCAAGGGAAGCATGTTGCAACGCACTTGGCATAATGTACTCCCTAAAATGCAAATCTGATGAACATCTATGGCATAATGAAACCGTTGGGTGACTCAATTTCTTGACTCTTGTATGTTCTTTTGGTCATTTGTGCTTAAAATTAAGATCTGCATAAAGCATGTATCTGCAACCTCCAAGTATGCTGGGCGTATCAAGTATAAGTTCATCCAGACATGGTCCAATCCTCTACAAACTCAATTTTCTAAGCAACCACTTGTTACATACATCCATTTAAGAGTACAAAAGTAGATGCTATGATGCAACAAAATTCATAAATTTTGTTGAAAGAGAGAAACTTGCATGCACAGAAATTTACTCTCAAAATAAATAGGAGGCATTCCATCACGAGCCTAAAACATTGTTTCCTTTGTACGATTTATAAGAGATTGATTGCGCGTCCAACATATTTGATCACCAAGAAGAAGATTGAAAGAATTGCTGGTTCAAGAACCCTGCTGCTCCAATAATTCCTGGTTTTGAAAACCCGACTGGCCTAAGCTGAAACTGCTTCCTCTTTTGAGGAGATTTGGTTTTGGATGTGTTGTGGAACGACATCAAACTTGGCGAGCTGCATCGTGTAGGAAGCACGCCCCTTCGTCATCCCACGAAGAGTACTCACATACTGGAACATTTCAGCTAGTGGCACCAAAGAATCAACCACCTGCATTTTGAAAAGCATCAGCGTATTTCTTATCAACAACGGGTAAGCCCTTGCCACAACAAAAGTTGGCAGAGGTTCAAATATTGTCAGTGTAAAAGCTTTTCCATGAATAGTAGAGGTCGAAAATGACCGCAGAAAGAATAACATTTTTTGAGTTACATTGACCAGATTTCGTTTTTTTTTGTGGGGTGGGGGGGGGGGGGGCGCAAACAAGTTGAGTATTTTTTCTTGAGCTGATTAGATGAATGATGGTATGCATTAGACAATTAAACCAGGCAAAATTCAATGGGGGCAATTTACTGGAAAAAAGCAATTTAAAAAGATGAACCATACCTTGAGACCCCCAGGCTTGTCCCCGAAACTGTTGATCTGGCCTCTTCTCGAGTTGAGATCACCAATGACATCACCCAAATGTTCTTCCGGGGTGACCACCTCAACCTTCATAATCGGCTCCAACAGCCTCGGCCCTGCCTTTCTCATCCCCTCCCTAAAAGCACCTCTGGCAGCCAATTGAAATGCCAAAACACTAGAATCAACATCGTGAAAAGACCCATCAGTTAAAGCAGCTCGGACATCGACGACAGGGAAGCCAGCCAGCACACCGTTGCTCATGCATTCTTCGAGCCCTTTCATCACCCCTGGTATGTATTCTTTGGGCACTGCTCCTCCTTTAATCTCACTCTTGAACTCGTACCCGCTACCTGGCTCTAACGGCTCAAACCTCACCGTGATATCAGCAAACTGCCCTTGCCCACCCGATTGCTTCTTATGGATGTATCTAACCTCTGCCACCTTTGATATGCTCTCACGATAGTTGACCTGAGGTTTACCCACATTTGCTTCCACCTGTTCATAAATTATGATGCCAAGATGAGTACATGATAACTACTAGCAACATATCATATAGATATATGAGTTTAAGTGCACACCTTGAATTCCCTCTTCAGTCGATCAACAATGATCTCAAGATGCAGCTCTCCCATTCCTTCAATGACAGTTTGGTTGATCTCCTCATCTCTGGAGAAGTGAAAAGATGGGTCTTCTTGGGCTAGTTTAATCAGCCCTACCGACATCTTATCAACATCAGCCTTGGTCTTGGGTTCTATTGCGACTTTAATAACAGGATCTGGGAAGTCCATCCTTTCAAGAACTACAGGTTTATCTGGATCACACAAGGTTTCACCAGTGATTGTATCTTTAAGACCGGCAAGGGCTACAATGTCGCCTGTCAGGGCAAATTTAACATCTTCTCTACTATTAGCGTGCATTTCAAGAAGCCTTCCGATTCTCTCTTTCTTGTCTTTGTTTGCGTTGAGAACATACGAACCCGCAGCTAACTTTCCTGAATACACTCTGACAAACGTAAGAGATCCTACAAATGGGTCGTTCATGATCTTGAAAGCCAGCCCAGAAAATGGTTCGTCATCGCTTGGAAGCCTATCGATAGTAATTTCAGGATCGTCAGGGTCAGTGCCCTTCATCGGTGGCAATTCAAGAGGCGAAGGCAAGAAGTCTACGACGGCGTCAAGCAAAGGCTGAACACCTTTGTTTTTAAAAGCTGAGCCGCAAAGGACCGGAACGAAACTGCTCTCTATGGTGCCTTTCCGAATCAAACTCTTTAGTGTTTCTTCATCTGGTTCAGTTCCTTCTAGATAGTTTTCCATGACTTTGTCATCCAGTTCG
The DNA here is from genome assembly GCA_030015575.1 of Agapanthus africanus. NCBI lineage: Eukaryota > Viridiplantae > Streptophyta > Magnoliopsida > Asparagales > Amaryllidaceae > Agapanthus > Agapanthus africanus. Next base: position 392,023 of record JASDDO010000302.1, read on the forward strand.
ATAACAGTCTCAATCATTTGGGTTCTGTAGTCTTGAGCCAGATCTTGGAGATCTTCTGGTATGTCTTCATACACAAACTTTGCACCTAGTTCTTCTCCTGTCCACACAATAGCTTTCATTTTCAGCAGATCAACTACTCCTTTGAAGGTGTCTTCGGCACCAATCGGTAACTGGAGCACGAGAGGTTTGGCGCCCAAGTTGGTGACGATCATGTCCCTTGTTCTAAAGAAGTTGGCCCCAAGTCGATCCATTTTATTAACAAAGCATAGTCTAGGAACTCCATACTTATCAGCCTGTCTCCACACTGTCTCAGACTGTGGCTCCACGCCTGCAACACTGTCAAACAAACATATAGCAGCATCCAAAACCCTAAGTGCTCGCTCCACTTCAAGTGTGAAGTCGACATGGCCTGGAGTATCGATGATGTTGATCCTGTGATTGTTCCAAAAGGTGGTGGTCGCTGCAGAGGTAATAGTGATGCCCCTCTCTTGTTCCTGTTCCATCCAGTCCATTGTAGCTGTTCCCTCATGCACCTCGCCGATCTTGTAATTCCGTCCAGTGTAGTAGAGAATGCGCTCTGTGGTTGTAGTTTTGCCTGCATCTATGTGAGCCATAATTCCTATGTTGCGATAATCCTTCAATGGTACTTGTCGCTTTGCTTCTGGAGAATATAAGAGAAAGCATGGAGGTTTTAATATTAGAGAACCTAGTGCTTTTGATGCACATCCTCATTTTAAACAGCAAAATACAAAAGCTCCGCATAGAAATTTAGTATTTTAAAACAGGAAAAATAGTCCGTAGATTGTTAGATACATGATGCTTCTTTGTGAAAAGAGATTATATTCATATATCAACAAATGGCGCACAAACCTTAGAGGAACCCAGAGTACATTTCCGTTTATCATCTAAAGGAAACAGAAGGTAACTGAACCCAGTCATATGTTCATTTAGCATACATTGGGATGGTATAAGAGTTGGCAAAATACTAAATAATAAAAGGTAAGATATAGATAGCTATGACAACAAGTCTTTATCCTTAAATTATGGAGTCAGGTATTTGAATTCTTCAATCCATTCTTCTTTAAAAAAAATCTTCTCGATTATATCAACAATTAATATATATTCTTAACTGTATCTATCCATACTCATTTGGATGATATTTTCAAGTTGTTGCTCCATTGACTACAATATTATCAATCTTGCAAACAACGCATTTTTCTGCCCAAATTGCAAAGTTACATACGCTCCTAATAGGTTCTTCCTCATTTTATTCCCCTTGAGATATGCCTTTCTTTAATTATCTGACGGGTGGACTTTTTTTCTTCTAATTCTATTTATTAGAGTATTTCACTCATCCATGTCATTAACGTTCTCATTCATCTACGACTTTAGAAATTTAAAACCTCTATATTCAACTTAGGATATGTTGTCAAGAGTGTCATTCTGACCGATTGGAGGGTATTGGTTTTGGATTTTTTGATTGGATTTGGATTGTATTTTATGGTGTTATTGGTTTTGAACTTGGATTTGGATTTTAAAATCTAGCGTTACTGGTTTTGGAGTCGGATTTGGATTTTAAAATCAGCGTTATTGGTTGTGGACTCGGATTTGGATTTTAAAGTCTAGCGTTAATGGTTGTGGATTCTGATTTCAAAATTTTGTGTCATTGGTTTATTGGACTCGGATTTGGATTGGACTCCCAAAGTCTAAATTTCAAGTCCAACTATATAAAGCAAAACTACAAAAATTGAAAAAAAGGTTCAAGAAAAAAATGTGGAGACTTTTTTTTGTGCTTGGACTTTGAGACATCTCCATCTTCACTACTCTTTCAAACTCCTGAAAACTTATTTTTCTTTTTATTCTTTATCTCGTCTCATTTTTATTTAAGATTTGATTGATTATGTTATATTTTTTTAACCTCTTCTTGGAACCCTAAAAAGGTTTTTTCCTTGATCTCATCTCATTTTTATCTATGTTTTGATTGATTAGATTATATATTGCAATTTTTTTCATAAAATCCAAATATAGTTTTTTTTTAGTAGATCTCGTCTTATTTTTATTTATATTTTAATTAATTAAATTATATTTCATATCTTTTTCATAAAACCCTAAAAAGGTGTTTTGACGTTGCACTTATTTATTAAATTATTTATTACAATTCATGTACACTTTAGGTGATGTAGATACACAACAAGCAATCATATGCGCAACGGAAATACATGTATCTATCCTAAAGGTTTACGATATAGCTAATCCGATTGGTTGGATCGTTTCTCGCCGATGTCATGTAGAAGATTTGATATTTATCGCCTCTAAGAAACGGCCGGAAGGAAACCACGCTTTAGTAGAAAGCGAAAATCCCCCACTTGATCACCCCGCAAACCAACCCAAACTGGAAGAGGATGAAGGAAACAATGGCACCCTAGTTTTTCTCTCTAGAAAAACTCTTTATGTATTATCTCTCATATATCCCATATGTCTCATATATGAAACCCTAACCTTTTATATATGAATATATAGGACACCCACTCAAGTAGGCGGGTATTAGACCGGATCGGGCCCAATGGCTAATATACTCCCACTCGCACATTCGAGTGAGTGCCGTCCATAGCTTCCTAAACCATTGATTCCCCGAATCAATTCACCCTGAGAATCTCATCCTTCTCTTCCTCATTCTTACCTATACATATATATTGGTGCGGCGTGAACCGTTGAGAACCTGCAAGCGGATAGCCTTGCAGCCGGATCTGTTAGGAGCAACACAAGGATCTCCTTAAAAGAAAACAATATAAACCAAAAATATGTTAGGCTCACGAAATCTCATACCCCAGATCTGATCAGACATGTCTACTCAAGTACCTTCGATCCCTCTCAGAAGGATACTTGAATACCTAGGTGTACCTCTCGATTCATCGCACTCTTAATCTGCGCCACCATGGCGTCAATAAGAGTTAGCCATGCGATGCAATCAGGAGACATTCTAATCGATCTTCCTCCGGCTCTGAATAGTTAGGTCTGTTATTCACCCGCTTTCCTGACACTGCCCCGTATATACGGTATATTGTCATCACAGCAGGAAACGGCGGCCAAAGTAGCAGACGCTCGTAACATGCCTACATGCCTACCCAGACAGCACAGTGTCGCTAGGATATAGACTGCCCATCCTTCCGTGAAGGAGGTCGTCATAAAGGCTCACACTGTGAGGGAGATAGGATCCATCTCTCAACCTCCTTATGTGCACGACCCAAGCACACATTATATGGCAACGTGCTACGGTATAAAATTCTCTCCCTGAGGGCGTACGCCATTAAGGTTATACCATACGGACTCAAGTCCAATCACCCTGTGATTGACTTGTCCGGCCATATCGCCATGCGATATGCCTGGGATCTCCCAACAAGCTCGCACCCCGTACGAGGAGTCAGACCCCTGGTCCAGCTATATATAAACAGATAAAAGTGGCCATGGGATAATCATTCCGGTCGCTTGGCCTACAGCACATGGCAATCTCATCCTGACCCGAGTCAGGACGACTCTATTAAGTGCTCCCACTGTCGCCATATCCAGTATGCAACACCGCAGTCACTGCTCCAAGCAGCTGATGTCTAGCACCTAGTCTCACATTCATATGCTTCCCTAAAGGGGATCTCTCGCATTAGCGAGAGTTCCTACCTACTAATGTATCCTTATTAAATGTGTGTCCTGCACACATCGTGTATCCCGTACACTTGTACTCCATGCCTGAAATAGTCAAACAAAATAAAGAAATATCCATCCCAGATAATAAAGAAAGAAAGCTATACACAATCACTCTTAAAATATACATCTATAAAGTCGCTACCCATAATAATAATGTCAAACATAAGAGTAAGGTCTATCAAGCTATCTGAAATGCAATACGTCACCCAGGACGAAGCCCAAACTCAGCTATTTCCTTCGTCATCGGACCCCCGATCGTCTCACCTGGAGAAAAAACCCTATAGCTTAGACCACCTTCTCATGCCATTTACTCCTTGATGAAATGTCGTTAAATCTGTAAGTGCTTCAACTTTCCATATATATGGGATTATTTAAGTATGTTATCGTTGACATGATGTTACAATAAAAAGAAACCATGTTTCCCTTACATGCGAAATCACGCACAAACTCCCGAGGAATCATCTTAGCCTAGCAGCCCTTTTGGCGCTACTGAGATAGCCGCATATTCCATCCCCATGATGGAAAAAAACTACACCTTCTGCTTCTTACTTTCTGAGTGATGGCACTGCCATTATGCAAGAAAGCACATGTGGATGTACGCATACCTAGATTGCCGATCTAGTCGGCATTTGTATGTCTACATAACCACAAACCATGATTCCTCATAGCACAAGGTATAGTGGGTTGTCCCACAGAAATATCTAAAAATCATCGTCACTTCATCCCAACAAGCTGACCCTAATACTAAGTCCAATCGATAAGAATTATATGTCTGGTCAAGTATACACTATGCATACATTAGACTACTGACTATGCAAAATGGAACCCATAAAATATGTCCTTTGTCAAGAGTCTTATAGTAAAGATCAAGGCCAAAAATATGTTCATTAGTGACTGGAGTAATAAGTTGGAGTGATTGTGTGGGCTGAACCGTTTTAAGACATATCTCATGTAAGTCTCCGAAGATAAACATATGATGCTCTTGAAACGGCTCCTCTTGGATCCAATTCCCAAGCACAAACTCAACATCTCATGTGTCCTCTATAGCGAGAACAGCCACTCCAAGTGTCATTCATTATCTTCGAGTTACTTTTGGTCATCACTACATCGTTCATAACAAGATCTCTGAATTTACAGTTATCGCGTTCAATCATCATCAGTCCATATCCAATATAGGTCGATGACATCGAACCAACAACTGCTTGGATAAGTATTTCAAGCCATAATGGACTTTCTGAGTCAACTCGAGTTCTTTTAGCTTTGAAACCCGTAGACAGATCTCTCAGATCTCCTTATCCAAATCTCCATCGACAATACGATCTAAGTCCCCAGGACTAGCTCAAGATCTTTATGTGCAACGATTTGTTAAGGAAGGCGAAATAGATGCAATCATCACGCCGAGTGAAAAGTGTCTATCCGTTGTCCACATAGGCTAGATGAATCCCTTCCCCAACAAGTGTGTCTTGTATCTCTCTACAATATCCTCATCTTTTCGCAAGACCTTGAAAAACCCAGTTTTCATCAATAGTCTTGCGTCCGGTAGGATTATCAATCAAATCCCAGATTTGATCCTTTAACATTGACTCTTGCTCCTTTTCCATTGTCATTATTCACTCCTTCGCAATAGGCCCATAAATAACGTTCTCATATGACTTGGGTTTCGCAACCAATGCGGAGTTACCATAGATATCTCCCCTGTGATATCGAAATATCGTCGGGATGCCAATCCACAGCACTATCTACAAGTCTCTTGAGCATCCGTGATTAACTCCGAGCCATCAACCAAAATATCGCTTCCACTGTCGCTAGCCGCCGAAAGGAACCAATTCGTTCTGCACCGCTGACGAACTAGAGGTCTCCTCAATCTCATAGAATCTTAAATCCTGACCTACTTCTGCTTTTTGCAAAAATTCCTCCCGAAGAAATCGCTCGATGTTTCCTCCCGAGGAAATAGCCCGTTTCTTTCCTAAAGAAATCGTTCGTTGTTTCCTCCATGAGGAAATCAGTGTCACACGACCAAATGTCAATCACAGTTCTATCACATAATCATAAGCTGTTGACTGTACTGTCTTTGAAAACATATGACCAATAATATAAGCCGCTGCCAACAACGCATCTCCCAAACAATATGTAAGATTGGCCATTGCCATTATGTTCTTTATCATATCTAGGATTTCCTAATTCTCCTTTCTACAACACTATTTTGTTGCAGACTTTACGGTATCATCAGCTATTTGACGACTCTTTTTCCTTCATTCAGTTTCCTAAACTGCTAAAATAAATACTCATGGTTTGCTTCCAGTTCCTAGAATTGCTCCGTGAAACATGCACAACCTTGTTTGCGTGAACTGACTCTTCACTTCACCAATACCACGTTTGATACAAATCAACGCTTTAGTCCCGTGTGAGATCAATAGCCATATCAGGTAATTATTAATGAAGGTGTTAAATTAGGAAACTTCACTACGTATCTTCACGTTTATTGGTCCATATCTATCGAAGTGAATTATCTGTAATGGATATCCAAATGGTTTTACTCTGGTAGTTTTGCCTCCAAGGTAACTCTAACAAGTAGATGGTTTGATTTTGGCTCAAATGCCAACTCATCCATCCCAGGTGGTTAAGTCGTCACATCTATATATTAATCTAATCTACCATACCACTCATGACATTTATAGAATGGTCAATTCTCAAAACCATAAGGAACTCATAAGTCAGATTGTCCCATTAAGTTGTCTAAATATCCTAAACCGAGAATGAAACTGTAACCGACGGGAAGATGATTTATGGATAGCTATCTGCATCTCCGATGCAGAATTGACTCATATGTTCTCGACATATGATTTGCTACCACAAACTTTTCTGCTTCCAGCAGAAAGCATATTTCCACTCAGTATCCTAACGAGTAGAGCGGTTCAAATTCACACAGTCAAACATCGGACTTATTATATCCATTATTGCCAGCACATTTCTCCATGTTTGATCATATAAGTTGTTGGCGCGTTATTCCTGTTTTCGTAGCTCGATTGAACTCTTCTTGCGTTAGAACACCCGTCCTTGCGTACTGTTGATGTCGTCAACATATCAGCAGCGCTCTTGGTTCTATCGTCTCTGGCGATTAAACCTTAAACCTCAGTTGCTCAAACGTACGAGCAAATATCAACACGTTCGCTTTCTGCATAACTAACCGCTTCATATATCGAGTAGAAAACATATAACCGCCTACTGCCGTCGCTCTACAGTCTAACTGGAGCAACACTCTTCAAATTCCGAATCAATGAAAATATAACTCTTAGGTGTATCCACATTACGTGATTCGACTCCTTATATGAAAATAAGGCCAAACCAAGAAATAATGTGACGTTGCCATGTCGCATAGATTACGTCGTAATCATCGCACAGCTTATCTCTTGACGCGTAGATACCCTGTAAGTACCGCTCAATATAAACTGCGAGTGCTCGGCAATAAAACATATGACCACTAATGATATCGCTCTTCATCACGTCCAACGCGTCGAGCGATCCTGGATGCGTCAATCCTCCGAAGATCACTGCATCTCGATGGTGCTACGTCGTGTAGCCCCGCTACATTACTGCCACCTCGTCACTAGCGTCCAAGTCTTTCAGCTTGTTCATGTATATTAAACTAATATTTCTATTTTATTATGTTATCGTCATCTATCATCTCACCCCTGTGAGACTGACGATATCATGACTTTATTATGGATGCGTTAAGACCGCGGCATATAATGGAGTATCGTTCTTTCCTAAAGAACGCTTCGTCTTCAACCCATCTTAACAAAAATAATAAATTTTACACTCCGAAGAAAGAGAAGAAAGCCTATAGCCCCAACCACATCCTTTAAAAGTATAAAATTTAAAAATTTGTTAAAATGATTGGATAACAGAATACAGATTTCCTAAAAACGGAGTAAATTGGATAGTTGGATCTAGACTACCGTCTCCTCTGGAAATCTCCCACTTGAAATATGTCGGATTAATGCAGTATACGTCTTTGTATATATAATATGCCATGCACAACACAAAATGCAACAGTCAATTTAACAAATTTCATTTTCATTTAAACTACCTTATCTAATCTTATCCGTTTTATTAGGGTTTTCGTTTTATTCGTGAAATTAATATGCGACCCAGACACCCCCACTGAAACAACCACCGATCAAATCTCCAAGATTTTATGTGAAAATAAAACTTTGAAACTTTTGGAGAGCTAACAAAATTTTCAAAAATAATATAACTCTCATAATTAACAGCAAAACCCTTAACTAACCCAAAACATGAGTGAGAAACTCTCCAAATATAAGAAAACTCATAAAATAATTTTCTTAATTTTCTTGAATTTTTCCAGAATTTTTTTTTAAATTTAAAAAATACCTGGCCCGGCTGGGCCTAGGGTCCTGGGCCTGATGGCTGCCCCCTCTAATTTTTTTAAAAGCATTTTTTTAAAATTGAATTTTTCTTTTTCTTTTTCTTCAAAAAAACCGAAAAAATAAAATTTCCAGAATTATATATTTTTTTTGTTAAAAAAATATTTGGCCCACTATCACAATCAAAGAAAATTTTGGTTCCCAGCCAAAATCCTAAGAAATATATTTTTGGTTCCAAACCAAAAATCCAAAAAATATTTGGTTCCAAACCAAAATCTAAAAAAAAAATATTTGGGGTCATCACCAAAGTCCAAAAAAAAAAATTTTGCCCAACCAAAAAATCAAAAAAATTATTTGGTCCAACCAAACTTCCAAAAAAATATCCCACAAGTTTCTTTTATCCAAAAAAATTAGGGTTGGAGTTTTAGGAAAAAATTGCGATCTAGCCGCCATTAATGCTCACCAAAAGAGAAAAAAAAATTTAAAATTTTATTTTCACACAAAAGATCCAATCTTTAAAATAAATTTATCCCACCTTTGTTCCATGGGTTATTTTACATCAACGAAAAAAAATCAAAGCGTCATAAATAAAATAGATCTAATATATGGTGACACATAATGATACAAAATAGATAGATCATAAAAGGTCCATCAAACGATAACCCTAATATCATAGATATGTCGTTAAAAAATTGATTTAGGTTTAGATTTACAAAAACGACTTTTGAGTTGCAAATTTTTTTTAAATCACAGATCTATAATTCTACAAACGTGAGATGCATGGCCTTGATACCAATGTACACTTTAGATGACATAGATACATAACAAGCAATCATGCGCAGCGGAAATACATGTATCTGAAGGGTTCCCATCGACGGCAGCAAGGTTTCGGGAGGCATCGTCCATGCCATTTTCAAAAAATTATCGTTTCAAGGAACTCTAAACTAGAATCAATAACTAAAAATTAATACGGAAACATAGTAAACCATATACTATCTAAGTGAAATCGAAATACAACCTTTATAGTGTCCTTCACTTCATAAGCTCCTTGTAGTACTCCCTTCGCTGCGATCATCGAACTCCCGGACTCTCGGACGGCTCCATGAGAAGAGGGCAACGGTTTTACTTGAAGTCTTCGAGACCGAATATGATCTACGTCGAGAGAATACGAACTCAAGCTACCACTTCACCAAAATGAAGCAAACACCCTATACTAAAGTGCTAGTCTAGTAGAGGATAGAGAAATAGGAAATGAGTTCACATTAGAATTTCTTTTCTCACAATATCTCTCTCTTTATCAAACCCTACCAAGCATTTGAAGGAGGAAGAAGACGAGCTCAAGAAAAATGAGAATAAAAACTAATCAAGAGAGAGAGCTAACCATGGGTGAGTGGGTATCATATACTAACTCAAGTAGAGACATAACCATGGCTAATTATAGTGGTTAGGTTAATTAATATCTTAAGTAAAACAAAACCAGTGGACTAAGTCAATGCAACCATAAGCTTCATGAAGCTTCATGCACTTGAGCTTATCATCCACTAATTTTAGAATTACTTTAAATATAAAAACCTAACACTATAATTAGTATGGTATAAGTCTTATACACCCATGTAAGTTGTATCAACAACCATGATACAAAATGAACACAAATAAATATATATCGCATATATATTAAGTTGTGCACAAGTGAGAAAAACAAATACTTAAGTGAACCAATATTAGTTAATGTAAATTAGTATATCACATATACAATTATACACTAAATTATTAAATCAACACTTGACTTAATAATCCGGCTATATCACATATAACCGACTAACAGAAAATGTACCAACTTATCGAATCAACACTTGATTCGATAACCCGGCTATATCACATATAACCGGCCGATACAAAAGTCGCGAGAATAGAATATGGTATCACATACACGCATTATTCTCGGTCCCGCATATATCACATATGCGCTCCTATTTCGTTTTACCTGAGCCAGTACAACCTCTATGTAGGACTCTAAAGACTCGTCAATACGCCGGCAGTAGGTGATGATCACATCAAGCACCCACAAGCCGTCAGCGGTACTAGCTGGACGTAACGACTACTCAGGTATTGAGCGATCAGAAAATCAGCAAGCAAGCCCGCTCCAACTCCTGCAAAAGCCTGACAGTGACACTACCGTACAGTCCGGTCTTCTCGTCTGATATGTCGCATATCAAGTCTAGGGGTGGTAAACGTCAGACCCCAATAACCGATAAGTCATGCCGATATGAGGCTCATAACGGGTCGAGAAACTACTGGTAACACTTACCAGTAAATCTCTAAACCAGCCCTGACCAGAGACTTCCCTGTTATGGCCAACCCCCAATACCGGGAGAGACGAAACCCCACCTATCGCTCATTGCCTCCATGTGACTCGGGACTGTACCCAAAAACCACTGTTTTGCACGCCCTCTTAGACGTGGTAAGGTGGAAATCAAAGCACAGTGGGAATCACACAAGACTCTATGACGATCTCGGATCTACAGACTAACCTGTACCAGTGTCACCAGAAAACCGCCATCTGACGTAAGGTATAATACCATCTGGGAGTTCTCGGTGAGTCCGTCCAGTGTACCCAGTCTCCACTGAGCACCCATATATCATCTCTGATGTCAAACACCAATGGATATGGGATCATCCATCGCCCATCTATATGGGTCGAGAAGCTATACGCTTGTCTACTCTGGTATATCGATGCCCTGTCTCGATACACCCACGACTAGGGACCTTAAAGGATGTACTTATGGACTACCATGGCCCCACTAGTATGATCTGCATCATAGTCCTGGTAGTCAAGTACACATCCTGAGGGTTTTACCAACATGTAACAGAGAGACAATCAGTGTACACGTTAAGGTAAAGAGTAACCAGATAGCATACTATCATGTCGAGCAAGAAAATCCTCCGTATATATGTCCAAGCATCCACTACAATATACATCTCATGTATAGTAATGGCCTCTAGGGCATACATATAACTAACAATCTCCCACTTGCACTAGGGCCATCTGATAACAGTGGTTGTAGTATCTCATACTCAACCATCCCATAAAAGTCTCTCTCTGGGAAAAGGCCTTTGTGAGTGGATCCGCCGTGTTGTCCTCTGAGTCTACTCTCCTGACCTCGATCCCCTGGAGATCAACCATCTCCATGATCAGGTGATACTGCCTTAGAATATGTCTGGATCACTGATGGGACGGGCGTTCCTAGACATAAGCCTCAACCCCATTGTCACACAATGGTAGGAACGAAGTTCATCTCATGAACTAATATACACCCAGACTGCCTCTTTGGTAGCGATGTATCCAGCCTTTATCGTCTAGTATGTTACGGTATCTAGCTTGGAACTCTTCCAACATACCGTCCCTCCACTGAGGGTAAAGACAATGCCTGTGACTGACATTCAGTCAACCTTATCACCCTGAAAACTTTTCAGTGATTCTCCCCAGGATCGATTGATACCATCTCACTACACTTAGTGAGAATCCTAACATCCATTTAGATCTATCACATAGATCTAAAACCCTGGATCTAGAAGGTATCACCTTGATCCTATAAGGAGAATCCATGTGATAAGAGGAGATTGACCGAGCGTAACATAGGAAACCCCTTTCCTATCAAGAGTATGTCATCTACGTACAATACGAAGATGACCGCCTTACTCTCTACTACCCTTTTGTATATACAAGGTTCATCTACCATTTTGATGAAGTCAAACTCTTTGACTTTCACATCAAAATAGATGTTCCAACTCCGTGATGCCTGCTTCATCCCATAAAGCAACTTGTACACGTTTCCGCTGATCCCACTGTCTACGAAGCCCTCTGGTTATGTACTTATAGACGCTTTCTTCTAAATCACTATTTAGAACAGCAGTCATGACACTCAACCGCCAGATATCGTAGTCATGGTATGTAGCAGTGGCAAGTAGGGTCTGGATGGACTTAAGCATAGGCACTTAGAAAAGGTTTCATCATAAGCCGCACCTGGTCGATGACGCAAACCTTTAACAAATCTAGCTTTGAAAGTCTCAACTTTTCCATGTACACCAAGTAATCTTCTCAAGATATACTTGCTCCTAATGGGGATTTAACCCTTTAGATATAGCAACCAAAGTCCATACTTCGTTGGTGTATATAGATTCCATCTCAGATAGCTTAGCATCCAGCCATTCTTACAGAGTCCCCACTCCTGATGGCCTGCTCGAAACTAGTCATCATCATATGATGCAATCCTCGCTCCCACTGTCATAGAGAAAACCGAAGTATCTCTCAGACGGATGAGGAACCCTACCAGATTGGCGGAGAGGCCGAGGTCCGTTGGGAGCTATTGAATCCTCCGGTTCTACCAAATCATCAGCTGTAGTTTGTATAGCTGGAACTCCTTCCAGTTCTACCTCATGACTACAAAATTTCTTTCCCAAATAAATTCCTTTTCTAAAAAGGTGGCATGCCGAGAAATAAAACACCTTTTGTTTCTCGGTGCGGTAGAAGATATTCCCTTACAAATGCTTGGGATATCCAACAAACTTCCACAGAACCGACCTTGCCTCGAGCTTGTCCGGATTTTGCTTTTAGACATAGGCCGGACAACCCCAAATCTTAACTTACTTAAGAGATGAGCTCTTCCCATACCATATCTCATATGGAGTGGTAGGCACTTGATTTGGTTGGAACGCCATTCAATAGGTCATGCAGCTTCACAAGTGCATAACCCCAAAAGGAAATAGGCAACTCAGTAATACTCATCATAGAGCGCACCATATCTCATAGGGTGAAATTGCTCCGCCCCGATACACCGTCGTGCTGTGGTGTATGTGGAGGAGTAATGCTGAGAGAGAATCTCATTCTCCTTTAGAGTAGTCCAGGAATTCCGTGCACAAGTATTCTCTTCCCTACTCACATCAAAGGACATAATACTTATACCCTTTTTGGTTCTCTACTTCTAACTTATATTCATTGAATATCTCAAAAGGTTCAGACTTGTATTTCAACAGGAACATATGTCTGAATCTTGAGAGATCATCAGTGAATGTAATGAAGTACAAAGAACCAGACCTGGCATGTGTAGACAGGGGACTTACATACATCATCATGTATCAATCCCAAGAGTTCACGAACTCTTTCTCTGTTTCCAATAAACGGAGCTATGGTCATTTTATCTTTGTGACATGACTGGCAAGCTTCACAAGATGTAAATTCAAACTGATTTAAATATGCATCTTAATGTAACTTCAGCTAGTCGGATCGCATTGATATGACCTAGTCTACAATGTCTCAAGAAGAATTCGTTCATTTCTGAACTCTTCCTCTTGTGTGTGTTCTGTACGTTAAGAACTGTGGTTTGATTTAGAACGTATATGTTTTTAGATAGCGTGCCTGAACCGATCAACTCTTGATATAGGAAATGTTCAAAACATTATCCAACAATACAAAATTATATCCTTCTTTACTAAATAAAGAGACTGATATGATGTTGTATATCAGGTTCGGTATCTAATAACATTCATTCAGAATCAATGTATTTGGTAATACAGGGTGATAACTGCCAACATCTTGGCTGCAACAATTGCACCGTTTCCAACTTTTGAAATTTTATCACCCGTTCTCAGTTCTCTACCTATCAGTAGCCCATGTAACATATTACATATGTGGGATCCTGATCCGGTATCTCATACCTAGGACGTAGAGAATACTGAGAAACAGTTCTCGTTAATGAATACACCCGAAGAAGATGCATCAATATGCACTTTCTTCGTTTGGGCGGCACGGGAATCCTGGTAATCCCCTATTTCCTGCTCGGTTTTATAACAATTATAAGTTGGAGCGGGACCAACGTTCCCCAGCACAGTATAACAAGCGGGTTCGGTCAATACATCCATATTATTATCTTTGATTAAGACGTGACATGGTCGCTACCTGGAGAGAAAAAAGAAAACACTCTGCGTGCGCTCTTGCAAGATTAGATTGGTTATTATTTTATTTAGTCAGGATGGCTCCCACTGTTTTTGTCAAATCTTCCTTCAAACCCTAAAAGGAAATACTCGCCGGGATTAATTACACCCTACAATTTCGCCAATCTTTCAGCCAGGCCAGTGTCGGTACTTTGAGAGAGGTTCCCCGTGCTTTCGCACGGACCTAATTAAAATAAACCTCGTTTTCCCAGAGGCGTAACCCCGTTGACACTTTTCTAGACACCTACTTGATCGACTAATTGTCCTGTGTAAAACTCTCCCAGGAGTAACAATTACTCGCAGTGGGTATCGGGATCCAACTATCTCATAAAAGGTATGCAATCTCATTGCAAATTTCAACACTTAAATTCCCGACAATATTTTGCCCCAAACGATCTATGACCTTGACAAGGTCAACAAACCATAGACCGCAAGTCAAGTTCAACCCGTCATTTCTTGATTGAATTAAACCCACCCGCACGACCCTTGACAAGGTCAACAAGGCCGCACAACTACCCTAATCCAATCTGCATCATATGCATAAACAGATAAATACTAGTCAGCTACCGCACACTACGTCTTGACAATGTCAACAAACGTAGCACGAATACTACGTATGACTTATCTGAAATGACGGGGGGCTACGACAGGTTTTTCAGAAAATCTATTACGTAATAAACTTGATATCGTTGTAGAATCAAATGATTTAAAATGGAGTGTTTTTGAGGCCTTTGCTAGTTTTGCTAAAGAGGTCACTCCTGGTGAAGGGAGCTCGGCTCTTTCCTCGTCGAATGAGGTGCAGGATATTCACAATATCACTATGCAAAGCAAGAACTAGAAAAGCAATCAAAATACAAAACCGAGGGTTGTAGCATCTGCCAGTTATTGCTAAAGGGTCACTCCCGGTGAAGGGATCTCGGCCCTTTCCTTATCGAATAAGGGGCAGGATGTTCTACAAGGAACACCGCTATGCAAAGCAAGAACTGTAGCTACCTTGTTTTTGAAAATTCGATTCCAAAACATCTTTTAGATTTCTTTTCTTTCATTAATCACATTAATGAAGTCCCATCATTAAAGTCATCTAAACATCACAGATAAATACAACGTACGCTTATACCATCCGCATTCGCCTCGATATCCCGTCGTGCACCGTTAGGTTAGGTAACTAACGGCAGAGCGGGGCAGTGCTAGCGCGGGTGTAAAACATAAGCAACGTCTATATAATATTTCATATATAATATATACAGTATCCATCTCAACATATCACATGATCTCATCACAGATATCGCAGCAGAAAAAACATATGAAATAATGGATATACTAGGAGGTCCGTGTTTTATTTTGAGCCTTTATAAAACACGGATTCCACGGTCGCGATGAATAGCCAAACCCACATCCCTAGACCCCTACGAGAGCGGCAAGCAACCCTATTAATTCTAGAGTTAGAAGACCCGGTCTCGACTCCTCGAGATGATCTCCCACTGGACCCTAGAACCCGGTTACTTGTGCTCCCCGCCTTGGCTCTATCCTAATGCGGAAAAGTAAATAATATACATCAATGGCGACATTAACCTCAACCCGGAAGTGCCCCAATAAAAGAATATTACATACATTTAATTTTACATGGATGAAAATAAAAACTCTCATCTCACATAAAAACCCCGGCTATTCAAAACGCGGCGATCCAATATAACATATCCAGCAGCACATAACATCATATGTCATCAACGTAAGTAAATATGCGCATCCCAATTGTCGTTGACATATAGCAACGAAACCGGCGATATCACATATTACACTTACGTTCGCAGAAAATAAACTGTAAAACTACAACATTTTGAATCCACAAACACCTTAGACATCATAAATCCGAAATATCACATACTTCGCATTTCATGCCTAACAGTATGAATTCCACATATTGTATCACATTACAGAAAAACTAGACGATGTTAAACATTCCAATCGAATCATCGAACACCCAAGATTACCCAGAAAGCTCAACACTTGAGCGTAGTTTAAAGTAATTCAGCACACGCCACAGCACCAATGAACCAGCCGTAGAAGGGCCAAACCAACGCCTCACATGTGGCACCGCTGGACCACCACAAACCCGAGGGTTCAGTGGCGGTTTTGACGGTCACATAATCGAGTTAAGGTTTTGTTCTTCTAGAAAGTCCATCAAATAACTTGCATGATCTTTGAAAGCTTTTTAACTACAGGAAAAATCCAACACTTGGAAAATTTTCCGGCAAGGGAAAAAGTGGGTATTTGACATCCGATTGAACTTTTTAATATCGTCTAAAGTAACCCGAAAAACAGTTAAAATACGACTACGAAACACTCCGAGTTGTTATAATAGTAAATTAACATCACATGACAATTTAGCAAAAATAAACAACACCTGAAGCACCAAAACCCATGTAACAGAACACTGCAAAAATTTGGAGGGGGGCTCGGAATTGGCCGGTATGGGGGGGTCGCCGGCCCAAAAGTGTCAGAATGACACCAAATTTCACCAGTGTTCATATTATCATATATATATCACTCTGTACTTGTTTAAAAAAAATTTTATGGCTCATTTTAAAATCGACAGAATGCAGGTTTTAGGGTTTCAAGTTTCGGAGTCCGTTTCGTATTCGTAATCTAACAAAATCCGTATATTTTCCTAGCTATGCTCTAATACCACTGAAGGGTTCCCATCGACGGCAGCAAGGTTTCGGGAGGTATCGTCCATGCCATTTTCAAAAAATTGCCGTTTCAAGGAACTCTAAACTAGAATCGATAACTAAAAATTAATACGGAAACATAGTAAGCCATATACTATCTAAGTGAAATCGAAATACAACCTTTGTAGATCGGTCCTTCACTTCATAAGCTCCTTGTAGTAGTCCCTTCGCTGCGATCATCGAACTCCCGGACTCTCGGACGGCTCCATGAGAAGAGGGCAACGGTTTTGCTCGAAGTCTTCGAGGCCGAAAATGATCTACGTCGAGAGAATACAAACTCAAGCTACCACTTCACCAAAATGAAGCAAACACCCTATACTAAAGTGTTAGTCTAGTAGAGGATGGAGAAATAGGAAATGGGTTCACATTAGAATTTCTTTTCTCACAATCTCTCTCTCTTTATCCAACCCTAGCAAGCATTTGAAGGAGGAAGAAGATGAGTTCAAGAAAATTGAGAATAAAAACTAATCAAGAGAGAGCTAACCATGGGTGAGTGGGTATCATATACTAACTCAAGTAGAGACATAACCATGGCTAATTAAAGTGGTTAGGTTAATTAATATCTTAAGTAAAACAAAACCAGTGGACTAAATCAATGCAACCATAAGCTTCATGAAGCTTCATGCACTTGAGCTTATCATCCACTAATTTTAGAATTACTTTAAATATAAAAACCTAACACTATAATTAGTATGGTATAAGTCTTATACACCCATATAAGTTGTATCAACAACCATGATACAAAATGAACACAAATAAATATATATCGCATATATATTAAGTTGTGCACAAATGAGAAAAACAAATACTTAAGTGAACCAATATTAGTTAATGTAAATTAGTATATCACATATACAATTATACACTAAATTATTAAATCAACACTTGACTTAATAATCCGGCTATATCACATATAACCGACTAACAGAAAATGTACCAACTTATCGAATCAACACTTGATTCGATAACCCGGCTATATCACATATAACCGGCCGATACAAAAGTCACGAGAATAGAATACGGTATCACATACACGCATTATTCTCGGTCCCGCACATATCACATATGCGCTCCTATTTCGTTTTGCCTGAGCCAGTACAACCTCTATGTAGGACTCTAAAGACTCGTCAATACGCCGGCAGTAGGTGATGATCACATCAAACACCCACAAGCCGTCAGCGGTACTAGCTGGACGTAACGGCTACCCGGGTATTGAGCGATCAGAAGATCAGCAAGCAAGCCCACTCCAACTCCTGCAAAAGCCTGACGGTGACACTACCGTACAGTCCGATCTTCTCGTCTGATATGTCGCATATCAAGTCTAGGGGTGATAAACGTCAGACCCCAATAACCGATAAGTCATGCCGATATGAGGCTCATAACGGGTCGAGAAACTACTGGTAACACTTACCAGTAAATCTCTAAACCAGCCCTGACCAAAGACTTCCCTGTTATGGCCAATCGAGCACAGCGCAACATCAACCCCCAATACCGGGAGAGACGAAACCCCACCTATCGCTCATTGCCTCCATGTGACTCGGGGCTGTACCCAAAAACCACCGTTTTGCACGCCCTCTTGGACGTGGTTAGGTGGAAATCAAAGCACAGTGGGAATCACACAAGACTCTATGACGATCTCGGGTCTACAGACTAACCTGTACCAGTGTCACCAGAGAACTGCCATCTGACGTAAGGTATAATATCATCTGGGAGTTCTTGGCGAGTCCGTCCAGTGTACCCAGTCTCCACTGAGCACCCATATATCATCTCTGATGTCAAACACCAATGGATATGGGATCATCTATCGCCCATCTATATGGGTCGAGAAGCTATACGCTAGTCTACTCTGGTATATCGATGCCCTATCTCGATACACCCACGACTAGGGACCTTAAAGGATGTACTTATGGACTACCATGGCCCCACTAGTATAATTTGCATCATAGTCCTGGTAGTCAAGTACACATCCTAAGGGCTTTACCAACATATAACAGAGAGACAATCAGTGTACACGTTAAGCTAAAGAGTAACCAGATAGCATACTATCATGTCGAGCAAGAAAGTCCTCCCTATATATGTCCAAGCATCCACTACAATATACATCTCATGTATAGTAATGGTCTCTAGGGCATACATATAACTAACAGTATCTACCCTAAAAGTTTACGATATATCTTATCCGATTGGTTGGATCGTTCCTCGCGCACGTCACGTAGAAAATCTGATCTTTATCGCCTCCAAGTAACGGTCGGAGGGAAACCACGCTTTAGTAGAAAGTGAGAACCCCCACTTCATCACCCCGCAAGCCAACCCAAAATAGAAAAGAATGAAGAAGGAGACGATGTCACTCTAGTTTTTCTCTTTAGAAAAACTTTCTATGTATTATCTCTCGTATATCTCATATGTCTCATATATGAAACCTTAACTTCCTATATATCAATATATAGGGCACCCACTCAAGTGGGCAGGTATTGGGCCTAATCGGGCCCAATGGCTAACAATTCCTGTTATAGAAGATTATATTTCTTATTTTGCATTAATCTTTATTATTTTTATTTTTATTACTTACACGATTTTATCTTTTCTCTTTCGATTTTTGAATGTAATGACAAAGTAAAACATAATATATCAAGCAACTATCAGAAAAGATTAGATTAAAATTTGATAGTACACAATTTTCACATTTTAAAATGTTTGGTTAGGATATACTTATCACTAATAATGAACTTGTTGTTTGTTATTAATAAATTTTTTATATAATTATTTTATTAAAATATTAAATATAATATTTAATTGATTTTGATAGACTTTACACATTTATAAGGTTAAATAATAAAATTGTTATGTCACAAAAAGCTCCGTAGAAATAAAAGTCATAATGCAAATTATGCAAGAACTCAAATAAGTCCATACCAAAAGTTTGAATCCAAATCTAAATCCAATACGAAAGTCCGAGTCTGAGTCCAAATCCAAATCCAGTACATAAGTCTGAGTCCAAATCCAAATCCAGCACATAATTCTGAGTCTAAATCCTAATCCAAAAAATTGTTCGACAATGACAATTGTCCAACTCATACATTATAATTCAAGTTCAACAACACCCCTTAAAGAGGCCAGATTTGGAGTTGAAGAGGCCAGGCTCATATTTCTCTAGTTTTAATAGTATTTCGTTTGTGCAGTGTAGTTGTGTTGTTTTAGGAAGCGTTTTCCCTTTTTTTGTTGGCCCAATTTAGTATGCGCAATGGATGCAACTCTTTTGAGGTTCTTTCTTTAGTTCATTAAATTATTCTTTTATGAAACATGACGTGCTTAATTATCCCATCTTTTTTCTAAGGAAAAATTAAAACTTTGGAGTACGCTGAAATATCTCTTCACTGCCTCACTCATAATAGCAAAACAATTGTTTAAAAGATCAATTTCTCTCGTTAAATTCATGAATATCTCCATTTTGTTAATCCTTATCCGCACCTTTTAACAGTTCACATAAAAAAAGCCAATAGCTTCAACTTATCATCAGTGAGAAGTCCAGCAATTGAAAATCCACTCACGCAATCATTTACACAAACAGCTTCAGTGGGCTACTGTTTGTTAAACCCTAAAATTGTGTTTTGGTGAACGTTTATCATGAATCGAGAGCAGCCCAGATTCGATTCCCATTTCATGATAACCCATATTCGATTCCCACCATACATGCTGTTTAATTGCGGATTTAAAAAAATGTACCGCATGGGTTAGAATATAAAAATATATTCTCTTAACATCGTAACTTCGGAGTCAAGAAAAATAGAAAAGAATCTCACCGTCGACGGGGGCTGCCATGGCCTTGACCAGGAGCCTAACGCCTGGTTCACGCGACAAACGAGGGACCGTCGATTTGGACCTCAAGAAACCAAAAGAGGAGGAGGAGGAGGAGGAAGAGGCTCCTCTAAATCCAAGGCAAGAACCGGGAAGGAAGCGATGGGAAGCGAGAGGGGCGGAGGGCCGCCGGTGGCACCGCAGGCCACCGCATGAAGCTGACGTGGCGGCTACCCTTACTATCTCTCCCGCCATTTCTCTCTCTCTAGCTTCTCTAGCTCTGCTCTCTCTCTCTCTGCCTTTCGATTTCAAATAGATAATGCAAGCTACGAGGCCGGCTTGCTTCCGCACATTGTTTTTTCAGCGCTAAATACTTGCTAATTTACCCTCAATGTTCATTTAAATAACACTACTGCCCAGCCAGATATGAACAAGGGTGCAAGTGGAGTCGGGTTTGACCTGAACCCAGCCCGATCTCACTGGATTTTTCGGGTTCTTTTTGTTTGCATATGTTATTTGAACCCGTTTATGTGGTTCATTATATAAAAAAAAAAAGGGCCAGGTTTGGTTTTGGGGTCAAAAGCTATATGTTTAGTCAATAACTTTGTCCCGTCCAGCAGAGTTCCACTTCAATAAATCAACTCGCTTAATGCAAAGCTGGTCCATTTCAATATTGATAAAGGAAAATTGTTTTCGAGCCCAATTTGGAGAAGCGGCTTGTTTTTAAACCCACATATTTCTAAAACCGTCAAAAAACCTAATACTTAAAAAATACAAAAGACTGAAAACCAAAATGACTTATACGTATGATTATTAGGATATAAGCCCTTATTCTTATATGACAAAGAATTTTCTAAAAGATACTTATAATAAATAGGAGATCTTGTGCGGATTAAATATTTATCCCTGATTTTAATTTCTATTCTTAAATTGTACTTCTTCGTTCCTAATTTTCAGTAAGCCTAATCTCAACCTTGCATCTATAGTCAGAGCTTTAGGGCGCTACCCTTAATCTCTACCTTGCATCTATAGTCAGAGGTTTAGGGCGCTACCCTCAATCTCTTCGGGTTCATGCTATTTCTTTGTCATTTTTTCTCTTCGTCAACGAGAGAAATGATCGTGTCCAAATTTCTTCAGAGATTTCGAGTAAGATCACTAATTTCTTAATTTAAAATCGAAGATATGACGGCTAAACCTTTTTTTCCTATAAGATTTAAGAATTAAGAAGATGGGTTAAAAGAAAAAATCAGGGCGAACGATATCAAAGAAAAAAGAAGATGGGTTAAGAGAAAAAATTAAGGAAAATAATAATATAGAAGAAATAATAAAGAATAACAAAAAATGTCACATTTTAACCTATTGAGAAAGCTTAAAAATCCCATTTCTAATATTTTGGAAAATCTTTAAAAGGATATTATAGACAATATATACAAGAATACGTACACAAATCAGGATTTGGGTTTTAAAAAATATCAAATTATATTTTTGGGGTTTTCCACAACTTTGAAAACCTGTGGGTTCAAAAATAAACTAGGTCCGAAAACA
The DNA here is from genome assembly GCA_030015575.1 of Agapanthus africanus. NCBI lineage: Eukaryota > Viridiplantae > Streptophyta > Magnoliopsida > Asparagales > Amaryllidaceae > Agapanthus > Agapanthus africanus. Next base: position 414,170 of record JASDDO010000302.1, read on the forward strand.
ATCACCTTTGAGGGTTTTTCCCCTCAAAGGTTGTATTGACACCATGAGATTTTATAAACAGCAGGATGTTATAAGATCTATATTTTTGTAATTATTTTGATAACTTTTTATACGTGGGTATCAACAAAATCGAGAAAAAATAATCCACAGCCCGGTCCAATAATTTTAATTTTGTCAATACCAAGCACCCCTATTTATCACATGGCGAGTACGCAACCATAAAATTTTACCCACCGTGATATTGAATTTCTGTTAATTGCAGGGTTAAATAAATATGACAAAAGCCCGTCAACGCAATCTAACTTCACCCCTGATCATGAGATGCTTAGGGTGTGATTGATTTTGGAGATAAGTTTATTGTATCATATGTACCAATGAGCCATAGCTTGGTTGGTATGTGCACTTTCCCTTTTGGATAGAGTGCGGGTTCGAACTCCAGAAAGGGAAATGACCATATATTAACGCTTTCGAAGCAAATTCGTAGGTACATGGATGTGTGTTGTGTGCATGAGTTGTGCTGTGTACATAAGTTAAGGTTTATGGGTCGGTGTTTAAAAAATTGGAAAAGTTAATTATCTATTTTGGAGGTGAGAAAACTCCTGACCCAAATAAAGTCGAGGAAGGGGGGTAAGATTGGAAATTTTCAGTTGCAGGGAATGGAAAGCATCCACGTCTACTTAATAATTCTATCCTCAAATGAGATGTGGCTCACTCCTTGTCCCTTACAGGGGGGAGGCTAAGCTCATCACAAAGGAATGAAACAAATATACAACTCAAAATCGAAGACAAGCTGGTGGTCGATGATGAATTGCTCCATTTTGTCAAGTCCAAGTGTTTCTTTGGACCCAAATTATCTGACGCTAAGTGGCCATGACATTTTGAAGATTCTTTGAAGTGCCCTCACCTATTACCTGTTTGATAAAATGCCCATATGAAAACAAGCCGATCGCTCCTGAATCTTGGGCTAGACAGTTGAAGACAGTTAACAATGAATCAATTTTATTGGGCTTTGGACTGGCTTTATTACGCTTCAGGATCCAAAAAGGAAAGGCCCTTGGATTACTTGATAGTTTTCAAGCCTCTCACTTTTTCCGTGAAGGAAATGCTGGCGCCAATTATTTGCACCTCTTTATTGCAGTTGGTCCGGAATGACTGTCTGGATTGCTTCTTTGTCAGATCTTAAGAAGCATTCTGCACCCAAAAAAAAAGGAGGAAAGGCCTAAGCCCAGGTATTTTCTTCGCATCTCTATTCTCTTATGCACTTCCTTTACTTATTATTAATTCTGATTTAATTGCTTAGCATTGGGTACTAGCTAGCCACTATGTGTCATGATTTTTCTGTTTCATATGGTTTGAGATTGTTATATCTCCATTATTGATAAATGCTCTAAAGAAAATTTGTTTTTATGGATAACCTTCGAGATATCAATCACATATACATATACAAGTAGTAATACAGAAGCAAACAACAATACAATGACTGTAATAATGAGTATACAAGTAGTAATAAAGAAGCAAACAACAATACAATGACTGTAATAATGAGTAGTTGCGAATACAATTCCTCAACCTTGCTTTGATCTTCGACTTCAAAGTTCAAAAACTGGCCCTTTCTGCTTAACCACTTGAAATTTCTATCTACTTCATGATACAGTCATATATTATTCTCTCCAAAAACCTTAGATGGAAAAACATCCCTACGAATAAAGATTAGTTTTCTACATGCAGACAGCTGGCCAGCTAGGATCATGCCATTATCCTTATCTTTTTTTTACCAAATAACAATTAAAAAACACCAAACTAAAAACACAACCTATTTGGCCAGTGTAGGATCTACCCCTCTTCCTACATAAATTGGATTGTTCGTATATCCTTTGCGTTGGTTGCATGTTCTGAACTTGTGAGCTTCTTGCCAAAATTCTTATTCGGTACCAGATCTCTTAGATTTTGGGGAGTGTTTTGAATTCAGAAATCATGTTTCAGTTTATCAGATTTTACGTGCATACGAGTCAGGTCCTAGTTGAGTTTCTGTGATACTTAGGGGAGATAATGTTGGATCAAATGACACGTAAACGTCTTTGAATTGATGTTGTTTTACGGGAAAAATCTCAATAATTTGAGGAATATTAGATATTGCCCGCAGTGAATTCAAGTAGATAAAATGAAGGTTTAGTTGTAAATTGAATCCAACCATGACCTTTCACCATCCAGGTAGCTTAATCATGTGTGATCAAGTACTATTTGTTTAAAGTGATGTTGAGATGTCGAAAAGAAAAACAGATGAAGAGGCAAAATAAATAATTGATGTTTCCAAATTAATTGTGTGGCTGACATAGACGACCACATTTGACGGGAAAAAGGCTTAGACGACGACGATGAATTGTGCTGCAGTCATGATTTAATGAGTAAACTTTGGTCAGTTCAAATCTGGGAGATCACAGGTGCAGTTACTGCAGTACAGTAGTGTAAAGTCTAACTCTTTTGAGACTCGGGAATGGCTCGGTGATAACGCGATCAGAGATGTAATTAAATTGTAGAAAGTCTCGGGTCTTCCGATTTATGTTTGACATTATGAGGTCTACAGCGAGAAAAATATTAGTCTAGTCTTTCACCAATTCATTACCCCTTTAAAGCAACCATACAGTATACATCTCCCCTGAAGAAAAAGAAAAGAAAATCTACAATCCATGCATACAGAGTTTCCATGGAATATGAGAAACAAATAAACACTACATATGCACACACTACTGAACGATGAAAGATACTAAGCTCAAGGAGTAGAGGAGTGGGAACCAGCAGCAAGGGCATTGATGAAAGCCAAGGCATTGCTAGTCCAGTGTGCCACGTTCAACACATGGCCCCTGACAGCAGTCTTAACTTTTCCGTCCATTGCGTGACTGGCAAAACCCGCAAAACCATCCATACAAGTATCATCATCAGTTAGTGCTTGCGCTTACCCAAGTCTGAATGCTATTGAGTTGAAACCCCAAATCATTCCCCCCTCCGAGATACCCCATCTCTGCCATCGATTTTTTGAGCTTGTCGAGAGTCTCCTACAGTTTCCATGCAGTCACTCATGGCACCTGCAACTCGAGGTCTCATGCCGCCGCCCTTTGACATGGCTGTCATGACTGCTGACGTGGACGTTGCGGCGTCCATGCTTACCGACAGAGCACCGTGAGCGAGTTGCATGGGGTTGGATTGGATGGTGCTGTTGTAGGATGAGAGCGAGTTGAAGCAGAGGGCCGGGTATGTTGCTGTGCTGCATGAGGTTCTTATGAATTGAGTGCTTGCTGGTTCTTGAGCAAGGTGTGGTCTGGCTCCATTGCATGGTTTCAGATGGATGCTCAACAGCAGAGCAAGCACTACTGTAGTTGCAATCGGAAGCAAAGAAGAAAAAGCATTGGTACTTTGGCCATCCATTGATTTGTTCTATAAACTCTGAGAAGAGAGAAGAATAGTTGTAGGTTGAAGTGAGTAGATTTGTTTGGTGAAGCAAATGGAGAGAGGAGGTCCTATTTTATAGACCGGATGGGGAGGAGGGCGCGCGATTTTTCTGTGGCTCCCATGGGTGTGCGTCCCTTACTGCATTATTCAATAGTTGAATGGGTACATAATGAAAAATCTTGACTGCTTTTAATTAAGATCCTTGACATCAATCCGTTTGATGAGAAATAAAAAGGAATGATGAATATTCGCATGCTAAAGCTGAAAAGAAGCAACAAAACCCTACCAATGTGGCTTTGCAATCCATGATAAGTATATATTGGGGTTCAAATTTCTTGATTTTGAGAAGGTAAAAAAAGTTATAAAAAATTCAAATTCTACCAAGATGTCAGTTATATTGGATTGTATTGTTTTCTCAAGGTATAAGATGTGAACCCCATGGAACCGATCCCCGTCCATTAATAAATAAGGTTTGGTCTCATTTCACTTTCATTGGTTGCTCTTTAGAATTGTGAACTCTTGTGACAATTTGGCATTGGATTGTAGTATTTCTAAAGTCTATTCCAATGCACTAAAACTATAAAAGTTCTATGGCCATTCAGGGAAATCTTTTATGTTCTAGCAGACCTATGATATTCATATCCTTGTACTCTGGCCTCATAAGCATGCTCTCACCAGGAAATTGCCATCCAAGAGCATGTATCACGGTTGCTTGTAGCCAGTTCCATGTCTGAAGCCCAAATTTCAGGGAATATGAAAGAGAACTTTGGCATGCAGCTGCTAAAGAACAAGCAGAATCATTTAGCTCTCCTGTTCGTGTTGCCCTCTTGTACTTAGCCAAAACTTCGCCTTTTGGGGCCAAATGATGAAACCAACAGGTTCAAGCCATTCTAGCATTCATGTACAATAGTCATTCTCGTCGTCTATTCTATTTTTCCACTTGAATATAGTGATGGGATTTTAGTTCATACATAGGTAACACACCCCTTTGAAGGTTTCAAAGGACATTCTCTCTTTTCTTTCTCATAATCATAGAGCTTTTCATTTTTGCTTCTTTGTCTCCTTTTTTTCCGGCGGAAAAGCATCGGAAGATTTTTGCATCGTGGGGACATCAATGATTTACAAGTAGCAGGACTAGAATAAGAATTCTATTGAATTAGATAGCTCATGTTACATCCCCTTTTATATCAAGTTGATCAACTGTTTCCAGCTTGCATCCTAATTACTTCGGTTTAATTCGTCACAATTAATTATGAGCTTAAATTTCTTAACTGTTTGGAATCGAACTATCTCTGTCATGCACGCTTTTGTATAATCCATATGACACTTTCAGATATTTTCTCACTTTGGTGCATAAGAGTATCAGATAATCGATGGATAAAGGAGACCACAAGCTTAAGAGATGCAACAAACACAAGGGGACATGAGTTTTCGACATTGTTAATTTAGGAAAGTATGAATCCCAAATATTCACACCTTATAAGATATTTTTTGAAAGTTGGGTAAATTATCCCTCCAATATTCATTGAAAAGTTGTTAATGAATTACAGACGTCCTCGAAACAAGCAACATCCTTAGTAGAATATGGGGGCACCTTGGAATCACAAACCTACACATGATAACCACGTGTATAGATCATCTTAATTGGGCCAGGCCAAGTTGCTCTCATAGTGTTGCCCATATTCTTTGATTCAGAAGATAGAATCACCTATATGACCATGAGATCTTCATTCAGAAAGATATATTAATTTGAGACGACGTGGAACACATAAACGGTCTCTAGCTGCCCAAATTCCATTGTTTCTGAGAGCAAAGGTTCAACACTTTTTTGGTTAAGGGTCAGGTCTCAAATTTCCACACCTTGTAATATATATTTTAAGGAAAAATCCAATATAACTAACCTCCTATATTCACTAAAAAATTGTTAATTTTTTACGGAAGTTATATTCTTCCTTTTGATATTTTTGAGTATGACATCGAGAACGAGTTAATTTTAATATAGGGAAAATGTGTAGGACGGGAACATGAAACACCAAATTTCTATATTTATTTATTATATTTTTAAGTGATTGATATTGATAGGATTGATTTGATTAGGTTTGTTGGTTAGTTGTGATGAATATAGTTGAAACTTCTATATCTCTCAAGATGGAAATGGATCATCAAATACCACATCATATATAACAAGAATAATATATATATATATATATATATATATATAGGTTTTTGCCATTAATAGTAATAGTAATAAGAATAATAATACCTTCCCTATAATGTTATATTAATAATAATCTCTCTCTCTCTCTATATATATATATAAATATATATATATATATATATATAGGTTTTTGCCATTAATAGTAATAGTAATATGAATAATCTATATATATATATATATATATATATATATAGGGAGAGAATAATGGAGAAAATAGGCCCTAAGAGGCTTTTTCGTTAGGTGGCGTTAAAAAATACACTCTCTATCATTTTTTTCGACGATCGTCACCCATCATCATCATATTTATCATGTAAGATGCCGGTACATCAAATTTCATGTGATTCCATCATTTTTCACCGTTGAATTAGCAATGTAAAAAGTTCTATTGTCGACAAACCGTTAATTTTGCACCCACTAAATCAAGAGTGAAAAAGTAATGGAATCACATGAAATTAGGTGTATCCATATCTTACATGATAAAGATGATAACGATCATCGGAAAAAATTGTGGAGTGTATTTTTTCGACGTTATAGGAGGAAATTTCCTCCTATGCCACCTTTCCTCCATTATCCGTTAAAGTTATTTTTAAACTATAGTAGAGTTTTAAAGTTAGAGAAAAGTTGGAGAAGTGATGGGCTTTATACATGGGCTTTTAATGATAAGTGGGTTCCAACAATAAGACTTAAGCCTTATTGAGGCGTGACCATATTATATTTTATACCTATGTGTTTTTTTTATTGTTCCAATATGATACCATGTCATGCTCCGCTTCCCAAAATACGGAATACGAGGGGTTGATAAGGCCAGCCATGCTCCTACGGTCAAGAAAATATCCTGCCGCAGTCATACTTCGGCTTCTAGTATTACGTAGTAATCAGTAATCGTAGCACAGGTAATGAGAAATGCAGTCACTAATTCTATCAAAACAGATAAAAGATATACCAAATAGAGATAAAGAGAAAGATAGCGCTGGCGTCGCTGATCTAGATGTCCGCACTATCCTCTATATAAGGCAGGTCCTGCTCCTGGGCTGGGTCCACTTCATTCTCTGAGCATGCACACTCAGGTCGTCAGGGCGACACATATAGCAATATATATATATATATATATATATATATATATATATATGATGGGTATGCAATATTATTAAACATGAGAAGGGCAACAAAATGCAGAGCATGAGTATAATAAATATCAACTGAATATGAATAGTTCAATATAAGTATCATGTCAATAAACTAGGCAATGTGCATGTCACTACTTATCGGTCACTAAGTCAATGAAATCAAATGGTGGAAAGGATGCTCGTGTTTAACAAGGGTCTCGTGCATGCCCGAGATTACGATCCGCTGTGCCCGGGACATAACCCTGTCAGCCGTGCCGCTAGGCCCACGACCTACTTATATATATGTATATCACTAATAGCGAATGATCATCCTCTAAATCACTGTATCTCGCTAAATACGAGTCCAACTCCACCTTGATTTCCCCATCCCCAGGTTATAGTATGCATTCAGATATTATATAGGTTATGAACAAATACGTATCACTGTCACCTTCAATCACTTTTCCACTTATCATTGTCGTATTTGCCATAACACAATCACTAATACTAATATATATCGACAATGCAAAACAGTCGCTAGGTCTCAATGTGAACGATCACTATGCAGCAGGTATAAATCAAGCACGAAAATATGCAGAAATGCACTGAACATGTATTCACTATTTTATGACGACCAATGCCATACAACTTGCAAAATTTACGATAAATCACACGTATAGAATCAACCAAAATAATATAAAGGACGTACGAAGCACACTTGATTATCTAGACATTAAAATTTATTTCATGTCAATCGGAATTCAGGTTAGGGAATCATCATCATTTTAACATAGCGACCGATTGCTGGAATTTCAGTTTCAGAACTGGAAGCCCAACTTCACGCGCGTTTTGTCAGTGATTGTGTTCAGATTCAGGTGTTGTCCCAGTTGAATGAAATATAGTTCTATCCGTTAAGTTTCCAACGCATCAAACAGAATATCATTATCATTTCTGTATTAAAAGTTATGTTCTGTTTAATGTGACGGTGTAGGAAACATTACTGCAGAAACTGCAGAACATAACGACACTCAAAAGTACAAATTTAATATCAAACAACGGTGAAACAGCATGGAGCCAGATTAATGTGTTAGCTAACTAGATTATCTACGTGACCATATGGGGCTCCGCGCATTTTCAATTTAAAACAGGGCGTACAGGTATTCAAAGTCAGATATCCAAAATGAAATGCTGCTCCAGACTGCAGTCCGGTGCCGCATTCGCAGCCAAAAATAGTTACAGTAATCTTATCGATATCGAAAAATGAACTATGAATGGTTTTAGATTATCAAGTCGGCTTCGATATGAGCCATAGAACATCACATTTCGATTCATATTCCATTTTACTATCAATTTTGCAACATGACAGGTACGGTGATATCCAAGTTTAACGTCACCTTTTAGGGGCGACATTACACGATCTAAACGTCATTTTTTCTGTCTAAATTCTATAAAATATTAGTTAACAGGTGGATAAAACTAGTGATCATAAAGTTGGGGACTTTGAATAGGGTTTTCATACAAGTAATGCCTCCAATACTTTGATTATAAACACGAGTACCAATCTAACGTCGGTTTCATATAAATAATTAAAACAAGTAATTAAACCCTGTGTGTGATACATCCATTATAGTCAATAACAACAATTTTATTTCATAAATTGATGGATAAATCATGGTACATCATAACATTATATGCATTAAACTTATTGATCTACTCTGTATAATTTATCGGTGTGCGTATGCGCACGCATGAAATCATTTAACATTATTAATTTGTTTAACCACTATATTAGCATGAATAAGCAAGTGACGGATATTCACTTGCCTTAGACTATATCACAGAGATGATGGGTCGCTCGAACGCTGTAATGCAAGCTACGGATACGAAAACGGTCGTTGCGACAAAACCGGAGTCCGCGAGCCTTGGAATGGCAGTGGCGGAGCCTCGAATCTTTGCTTCCGATTGTCTACAGCTTGCATAGGTCGACGTTGGTGGCGGTACCTGAAAACTCCGAGTTCGCAGAAATGAGGCCATCGATGGTGGAGTGGTCGACGAGCAGTGCTGGGACATGGCTGGAGCAAGTGGAGGGAGCAAGGTAGTGTTGACTGTTGTTGTTTTCGTGGATGGCGACAGCGACGGAGGCTGTGGGGTTCAAGGTTCTGGGTCAGAGAAGGCGACGAGGGAGGGTGACGTCGCGAGGGTCGGATCTCCGGCGAAGTCTTGCGATGAGAGGGCGCAGGCAATGGGTTCTCGGGCACGGCTCTGTGCAGTGAGGAGGCTCGGGATATAGGTTCTCGTCGGGAGTTTGCAGCGGCTGTTGGGTTTAAGTGCGGGCTCTTGGTGGTCGACGGTGAGGTGGTGCCGGCGGTGGTAGTAGGCGGTCGGTGTAGTGAGGCCGATGGGAGATCTTGGTGGCTCGAGCTTGTCGGCGAGGTGAGGAGCTCGAGGGGTTGGGGGATGGGTGTGCACGGAAAAGAAGAGGGGAGGGGAGAGGTGGTGGCGAGGGCGTGAGGGAGACGAGGGCAGGCAATGGGTTCTTGGGTTGCTGGGGAAGATGGGTTCGCTACGGGTTTCGTCGGAGGGGAAGGAGATAGAAGAAAGAAGAGGAGCGAGGTCGAAGAGTCTTGGTGGACTCTGTGGAAGGTGTTGGTGGTGCCGTCTTCGTGGAGGCAGGGATGTTGGGGTTCGGTTGATGGTGAGGTCGGCGAGATGGGGCTGGGTTGGTGGAGGCGATGGGTGAGCTCTGGCGATGGGTTTACTGTGGGGTGCTCGGGGTGAGGAAATGAAGGCGATGGTGGTGCGTGGGAGGGAAGAGGGGAGAGCGAGAGTGAGTGAATGAGAACGAGTGAGGGGGGTTGATTGTGAGAGGAGAGGGATCGTTGGGGAGTTTGTTGGCGACGAGGGCACGGTCGTCGCGGTCGTTGGGGAGAGACGTTGGAGGAGTGCGGTCATGGGGCGAGCGCGGGTCATGGGGAAATGGGCGCGGCCGTTGTGGAAGTGGGCGCGGGTCTCGTGGTGTGGGCGCGAGGAGCGGGGGAAGCGGGGAAACGAGCAGGAAAAGAGGCGAAGGGGAGAAGAAGAAGGGGGAGAGGGAGTCGGGTTAGGGTCATGGGCCGGGCTCGAGAAGTGGGGGTTGGGTTAGGATTTTAAATAGGTATTTTAAAGGGATTAGTAATTTTTACTAGAAAATATAGGGAAATATTATAGGAAATATTTAAATGGAAACAAAAATAGGGAAAATATTTATTTAAAATACGGAAAGTATTTTCAACGGAACTGGGTATTACAGACTATATTTAAAGTCTCATCATTTGGTTTTTACTTTCAACACCCCCTCTCGTGCAACCATCACTTTTTCTTGGTGTGGTTCACGTACAAAGTATGAGAAGAGTTACGTGCAATCATCGCTTTTTTTTGGTGTGGTTGTCACGTGGAGGATTAAGCCATTGGCTCTGATACCATATAAAGAGTTTAGAGTATTTAAAGTTGAGGGAATGATAGGTTTTTTATAGATACATATGAGTTTTTGATATAAGTGGGTTCTAACAATAAGACTCAAGCCTTGTTGAGGTGTGACCCATTTTATATTTTATACCCACATGTTTCTTTTGTTGTTTCCAATGTGTGACTATATTTAAACTCTTATCATTTGGTTTTTACTTTCAACAACAATAATACTTTTTGCCATAAAATTTAGGTTTTTGTCATTAATAGCAATAGTAATCTATATATATGCCATAACTTTTTGCCATAAAACTATTAGAATGTCGATTAATTTATTTGATTTATGTGTGCATAATAATTTATTTTCTTCTTGTGGGATGATGAGTAAGATTTTGTCATGACTTTAAAGACTGCCAATTTAATGGGCTCAAATCATGTGTTTCAAATAAGAGTCAACATTTTTTTAGACTATGAAAGTTTTGCTTTCACGTTTGAAGAAAATTTTAGTTGATTTTGCGACGTCTGAAAAGATTCCAAAGTATAAATTTTGTTAACTTTTAATATACTCTGTGTATTTGATTATTGGATGATGAAGATGAGATTGGCCCCCTTCACCGAGGTGAAAATTTTGCTAAAGTTTAAATTTTAGTTGAAATTGATTTTAAATTATGTTCTTCCTAAATACCGATTTTCAATGATTGACATTTGAAGAGAAACATATGCCATGAGTTTTTTTATACGATTAATTATTGTTTCTAATTTTTTAGTTAATTACAACTAATATTATAAAAAACCTCCTTTCCCACCACCACTTAGATAAGATCTTGGATCCGCCGCTAAATAGAAAGAAAAACATGCTATAAAAATGAAAAAGGCCATAAAATAAAGAAGTTACTAAAATTTTAATATTTAAAATAATGAATATAATCGTGCAACGCACGGGCCTTAAAAACCTAGTTTATATGATAATATTGTGGTTGAATTGAATTCTTTTTTGGGAGCTTATTTGTCTGCTTTTGAAGGAGTTCCCTTTCCTTTTAATGTGCTCATATTTGACTTGTTCACTTTTCTCTTTAGAAATATCGTATTTCTCTTTTGTACGTCCATACTTGTATGAGTATGACCTTACTATATCAATAAAACTATCTAGTTCTCTACTTTTACATAGTATCATAGCTATGAGTCTACGATCCTATATATATTTCATTGTCCTCCTTAAAAGAAACTTAATATAATTCCACCACCGGTTCTCTTGTTCATCAAATCTCACTTGGCTCATCATTATTCACCGAACCAGTCTCCACCTTGATAAGTGAGACCTCTCCACTTGTCATCTTCAATCGATGACCTCTTCAGTCGTCTTATTTGTCAGTGTCTCTTGTCATCTTATACGGCGGACACTCTAGTCGTCTCCTAAGTCAGACTCTCCAGTTTTCTTCTAATTGGCCACTTCGGTTGTCTTCTTTGATAACGATAGCTCTAACGTAATCTCTCCATAGACAAACTTCTAATCTTTCTCCAACAACAGTTCAACTTCTCTCTTCAAAGACAGTTCTTGAGGTCTCTCTAGCAACACATTCCAACTTCTCTCCAAAAGCAACCACTCCAGCAATTAGCCCGACATCTTTGGGACATCCATCATTTTCAAACTCTCAGTTCTGATCAACTGTGAGTTTGAGCGAGGGTGATGACCATACCTGGATATTCTATATCTCTCTACTCCCAAGATGGAAATTGATCATCAAATACCACAATGTATATTGATAAACAAGGATAGTTTATATCATAACATTATGTTTTAATAAATGCTTGTTTTTGGAGCTTATATGTCTACTTATTTAACAAACCCTTTCCTTCCACCGTGGTTAGATTTGACTTGGTTATTTTCCTCTTTAAACATGTTCATATTTCTTATTTGTATGTGTAAGTTTGGGAATATGACATTGATAAAATTATCCAGTTTTCTACTTTTACATGGTATCAAAGCTATGATCCTATTCACACATAATTGTCCTTCTTAAAAAAATAAGATAATTTATCCATTGCTTCTCGTGTTCATCAATTCTTTGCTCATTTTTATTCACCAAACGAGTCTCCACCTTCTCAACTTATCTTCTTCATTCTATGGCTTCTTCAGGCATCTTAATTCGTCAGCCTCTTCAGTCGTCCCATCCCATACGGAGGACACTCCAGTCGTCTCCTAATTTCGAGTCTCCACTTCTTTTTAGTTGTCTTCTCTGCTAGATGTTTTTCTTTGCTAACAGGTTCCGGCGTCTGTCCAACGATAGCTTCAACATAATCTCTCTCGATCGAAACTCCTAACGTCTCTCCAACAACAGTTCGACGTCTCTCTTCACAGACAGTTTCCGAGGTCTCTCTTTAGCAATATGCTCCAACTTCTCTCTAAAAGTAACCTCTCCAGCAATTTCCCCTACATCCTTTCTTTCCAAACTCTCAGTTTTGATCGATCATGATTTTGAGTGAGGGTGATAAACATAGACGGATCTTCCATATCTTTCAAGATGGAAACAAATCGTCAAATACCACAACTTATATAGCTAAATAAGGCTAGTTTATATGATAATTTCCTGGATGATATAAATGTTTTATTTTCATTTATTTGTCTACTTAAGAAAGATCCCTTTCCTTTAAATGTGGTCAGCTTTGACGTATTCGTTTTCCTCTCTAAATATTGTATTTCTCATTTGTATGATGACATCATGATATCAATAACAATAACAAATTCTCTAATTTTATAGAAAATTGTATATTTTTTAATTGATTTGATTAGATATTTAGTTTTATTCAAGGCTTAATTTCAAAAAAACCCAAACCTTTTAGCTAAACCATGGGAAACCCCAAAAAACTTTTAAAATACACAAGAAACTGCCACAAAACTTTCAAAATATACAAGAAAATGCTGCAAAACTTTCAAAAACTACGAAAAATTACAAGAAATAAGGTGCCACATCAGCAAAAAATTGCACGAAACTGCCAAAAACTGAAGAAATTCTGTACCAGGATAGTTTATCGTAATTGTGAAAGTTTTGGGGAGTTTCTGCTTGTTTAGCTAAAAGGTTTGGTTTTTCTTTGGAATTAAACCTTTATTTAATAATATATTCTTATATTTTACATATAAAACTATAGAAGAATGTAATTGTAGGATATAACATGGAAATAGCTTGCTCCCGAGCTGTAACACGACCAATGGCTTGAGACCTGGGCCTTCGCTTGCCCCAAGATGTAATGGGTCCTAACAAACCCGCATCTATAAACCCAACCAGGCCCAAGACCCACCAGGTCCATACCTGCATCCGTACCGCCATAACATGGGACCCACATCCCTATACATGGCAGGAAATCTAAGAAGCGGTTACTGAATATAACCATCCTTATGTCCAAATATACGCGGGAGATGGTCAATAAATCTCCCAATCAATCAGAACCCCTCCAAATGCACCTATATAAGCCAGATACCAATAAATCTACCGTCTTGTTCAACTCTCACTCATACAAATTTATTGGTGCTCGCAGGTCGTCGAGTTTAGAGTTGCATCAGTTGGCGCCATCAATGTGAAGTACCTCTGCAATAGATTTTCGATCCGGGACAAAAAATTGCAAAGCCGAGGAAGGGGTGAGTGAGGGTAAGATTGGAAATTTTCAGTTGCAAGGAATGAGAAAAACCGCATCCACTTACTAATTCTATCCTCAGATGATATAGGGCTCACTACAAGAGAGGCTAAGCTCATCACAAACAATGAAACAAATATACAACTCAAAATTGAAAACAAACTGGTTGTTGATGATAAATTGCTCAATTTTGTCAAGTCCAAGTGTTCAAACCCAAATTATCTACTGCTAGTTTAATAATATTTGATAAAATGCCCAGGCGATTCTGAAGATACTTTGAAGGCCCTCCCCTATTACCTGTACGATAAAATGCTCATACGAGAACAATCAGCTTGCTCCTAAGTTTTGGGCTAGACACTTGAAGGTAGTTAGTAACGAGTCATATTTTGGTGCTTTGGACTTGCTCTATTATGCTTCAGAATTAAAGAATGAAGGCCTAAGCCCAGGTACTTGCTTCCCATCTCCATTCTCTTATGCATTTCCTTTACTTATTTATTAATTTCCTTCATAACCATTGGGTAATAGCAACTTTTTGTCTCCTAAATTGCTGCATGATATATCTGTTCCATTTTGTTTGAGATTATTGTATCTGCATTATTGATAAATGTTTTACAGAAAATTTGTTATTATGGATAACCCTCGAGAAATCAATCAATCACATATACAAGTAGTAATAAAGAAGCAAACAACCGTAATAGTGAGTGAAAGAAAGACTCACCGATCCTTAGCAAAGCCCTTGTGAGTAGTTGTGAATACATTTCCTCAACCTTGCTTTGATCCTTGACTTCAGATTAAGTTAAAAAAACTAGGACATTTCTGCTTCACTACCCAAAATTTCTATCTACTTCATGATACAATCATATTATTTTCTATGAAAACCTTAGATGGAAAAACATCCTTATTTATAGCAAAGGACAGGAACCAACTAAAGATTAGTTTTGCCCATGCAAACGGCTAGGATCATGCCTTTATCTTTATTTATTTATGTATTTTATACCTAATAACAATTAAAAACATCAAACTAAAAACATAAACTATCTCGCCCATGTAGGACGTATCCCTTCTCCTAGGTAGAAACGATTGGTCGAATCCCTTTTGTGTTGGTTGTATGTTTTGAACTTTTGATCTTCCTGTCAAAATTCTCATTTGGTACCAAATCTCTTAGATTTTGGTAGTGTTTTGAGTTCAGAAATCCAGTTTCAGTATATCATATTTTACGTGCATATGAGGTCCAGACCTAGTTGAGTTTTCTGTGATACTTACAGGAGATAATATTGGATAAAATGACAAGTAAAATGTCTTCAAAGCTGATGTTGTTTAAGGTGGATATAGGAAAAAACTCAATATTTTGAGGAATATCAGATATTACCCGTAGTGAATTCAAGTAAATAATACAATGGTTTAGTTGAAAATTGGATCTGACCATGACCTTTCATCATCTGGGTAGAATTTGTCTACTTAATCTTTAATGGGTGATTAAGTTCAATTTGTCTACTTATTCTTTAATGGGTGATAAAGTTCAATTTGTCTGAAGTGATGTTGAAATGTCGAAAAGAAAAACAGATGATGAGACAAAATAAATAATTGATGTTTCCAAATTAATTATGTGGCTGCCATAGCTTTAACGAGCAAACTTGGTCAGTTCAATTCTGGGAGATCATAGGTGCAGCCACTGCAACACAGTAATGTAAAGTCTTGACTCTTCTAGGACTCAGGAATGGCTCGGTGATAAAGCGATCAGAGATGTAATTAAATTGTTGATAGTCTCGGTCTTCCGGTTTATGTTTGAGATTATGAGGTCTACAACGAGAAAAATATTACTCTAGTCTTTCACCAATTCATAACTATTTTAAAGAAACCATACAGTATACATCTCCCCAGAAAGGAAAGAACAGGAAAGAAAAGAAAATCTACAACCCATGCATACAGACTATAGAGGTTCATAGACTATGAGAAAAGTAAAAAAATAAAATAAACACTACAAATACACACTGCTCAATGACAAAAGATACCAAGCTCAAGGAGTTGAGGAGTGGGAAGCAGCAGCAAGGGCATTGATGAAAGCCAATGCATTGCTAGTCAAGTGCGCCACATTCAACACATGGCCCCTGACAGCAGTCTTAACTTTTCCGTCCATTGCGTGATTGGCAAAACCATCCATACAAGTATCATCATCAGTTAGCGCTGCGCTGACCCAAGTCTGAATGCTATTGAATTGAAACCCCAAATCTTTCCCCCCTCCGAGATGCCCCATCTCTGCCATGGATTGTTTGAGCTCGTCCAGAGAGTCTCCTACAGTGTCTATGCAGTCGCTCATGGCACCTGCAACTTGAGGGTTCATGCCGCCGCCCTTTGACATGGTCCTCATGGCTGCTGACGTGGACGTTGCGGCGTCCATGCTTACTGACAGAGCACTGTGAGCGAGTCGCATGGGGCTGGATTGGATGGTGCTGGCGTAGGATGAAAGCGAGTTGAAGCAGAGGGTTGGGTATGTTGTTGTGCTGCATGAGGTTCTTATGAATTGAGTGCTTGCTGGTTCTTGAGCAAGGAGTAGTCTGGCTCCATTGCATGGTTTTAGATAGATGCTCAACGTCAGCAGAGTAAGCACTACTGTAGTTGCAATTGAAAGCAAAGAAGAAAAAGCATTGGTACTATGCCTATCCATTGATTTGGTCTATAAACCCTTAGAAGAGAAAAGAACTGTTTTAGGATGAAATGGGTAGATTTGTTTGGTGAAGTGAATGGAGGGAGGAGGTCCTATTTTATAGACAGTATGGGGAGTAGGGCGCGCAATTTTTCTGTGGCTCCCACAGGTGTGCTACCTCCTTACTGTATAGATCCATAATTGAATGGGTATGGAATGAAAAATCTTGACTGCTTTTAATTAAGATCCTTGACATTAATCCATTTGATGAGAAATGAAAAAGAATGATGAATATTCGCATGCTAAACCTCAAAAGCAACAATAATACCCTACCAATGTGGCTTTGCAACTTGCAAAGTATCTAGCTCGGTCCCATCCATGATAAGTATATGTTGGGGTCTAGAGAAGATCCCTTATCCACACCTGATCTTGGTTGAAGTTTATCATCGATTCATCTCCATGAATTTATCAAATTTATTGATTTTTAGAAGGTAAAAAAGTTTTGAAAAAAAATTAAAATTCTACCAAGATGTCAGTTATATAGGATTGTATTGTTTTTTCTATGTATAAAATTAACCATGCGGGACCAATCCCCTTCCATCAAATAATAAGGTTTGTTCTCATCTCACTTTCGTTGGTTGCATTTTAGAACTGTGAACTCTTTGAGACAATACCGATATTGGATTGTATTGTTGCAACTGGAGCCTACTTAAACTCTATGCCAATGCACCAAAATGTTAAAAGTTCTATGAGAATCTGGGAAATCGTTTATATTCTATCGGACGTATAATATTCATAACCTTGCACTGTGGCTTCATAATTAAGCATGCTCTCACTGGGAATTAACAATCAAAGAGCATGTATCACAGTTCCTTCTAGCCAGTTCCATGTCTCAAGCCTAAATTTAAGGGAATATGAAAGAGTAGTTTGGCATGCAGCTGCTGAAGAACAAGCAGAATTATTTAGCTCTCCAACTCATGGTGCTATCTTCTGAGAGTGGTCCAGCAGAGTACTTGGCCGAAACTTTGTCTTTTGGGGCCAAATGGTGAAATCAACAGGTTCAGGTAGTGTTCACGTACACGAGTCATTCTTCTTGTCTATTCTATTTTTTCCCACTTGAATTCAGTGATTGGATTCAATTGAAACACAGGCAACACACCACTATGAAACCTTCAAAGGATATTTCCTCTTTTCTTTTAGAGCTTTCCATCTTCTGCATTTTTGTCTTTTTATTTTCAGGGGAAAAGCATTGGAAGTTATATTGATGGTGGGACATCAATTATTACAAGTAGCAGGACTAGATTAAGACTTATATTGAATTAGATAGCTCATGTTACATCCCCCTGTATATCAAGTTGATCAACTGTTTTTAAGGCTGTAAAAGAATGTAATTGTAGTCATAGTCATTTAAGGTGGAAGGCTTTGATTAATATCACTTGTTGATTTGCAGGTGTGATGCCCATAGGCATATAGTTAGATATTATATTGTTAGAATCAATCCATATATATGATGAATGGCCTACTAATTAAAATATTATGAAAGCCAAGTAGAAAGAAATATTTTGTTAAAAAAAACTATGAAACCATCAATTTTGGTTTTGTTGGGATTTGAAATTTAATTACAGATGTCTTTTATTTAAGTCTATTTTTGAATTTCAAATCAAAGTTAGTTCTCTCTTATCTTTTCTTTCTAATAATAAGTTTATGATGTGGCATATTAAAAGCATAGATAAAGAAGGAAATGAATAAAAAAAATCCTAACATTCCACATGATTTATTTCCAACAAAAAACATTTCATATGGCTTGTCTTGATTTTAATACAAATCCCATATGGCATTCCCCAATAGATCTTAAGAGGTACCACGATTCAAAAAGGAGTTTGCATTATAAGTGTAGAGATTTTCTTGCGATTATTTTAATGTTGGTGAATTCCAATTTTATTTTATTCCTAGATTCAAAGGTTTTTGGTAGATTCCAAACAACATGGTGGATTTTGGACGAAAACCCTCTGCGATTCGATTGTCGCCCAACCCCACGACTGCCACATCAAGTTGTATTTGAACTCTGAGAGGCTTGGTCTAATGGCTGCTTGAACCAAAGCCGATGCAAACCCCATGGAAACAAGAATGAAGAAGGTTGAAAAGAAGATGAAGAAGATTGCAACTAAATTAGTACCGTCTGAAGCATAGTTGAAGATGTCAAAGCAATTGAAATTATTGATGATGAAGAACAATATGCAAGAGCACATAACCAAGCAATACTTTGTTGCAAGGAAATACAAGAATTGTCTATGTTGATCACATATGCAAAAATAGTACAAAATCTATATGCCAATAATAAAAAGATTTAAGATATATCCAGATGGTAAAGATCTAGTATGAGGACAAAGTTGAAGAGAAAGAAGGTTAGAAATATCTGGGAAGATGAGAAAACATAGATTTGTTTCAAAAATAAATCAATAATGGTTTTGGGGTTGATGTCTATATAAATTTGCTTAAGCAATAATTGATGATTTTGGCTTCTACTTCTTTAAGGAGCCTGGATTATTAAGTTGGCTGTATAGATAGACACCAATTCTCATGCACGATAATTCTTCCTGTAGCTGGTTTTTTTATTCGAATGGACTACAACAAAGAAAAGGTATCTATCAAATATATTAGCGCTACAAAGTTTAAGAAAATTGTTCAAGCACTTTCCACCGGATTACCCAGTTATCAAGTGTACCTCGTGGACGAGTTCATATTAAGAAGAGAAGACTGACATAGGATGAGATCAAGTATAATTAAATAAAAAAATGTATTTTACTAGGAAATTTTAGTATTTGGGTAGGATATGGTTTGATTAGATTAGGTATTTTGTTTATTTAGTAAATTCAATATTTTGATTAGATTTGGCTGGAGATTTTGTTAATTTAGGGTTTATCCTTGTAGGGCTATAAGTGTAATTGTAATTATTTGACTTGAAGACTTCTGATCAATAAAAATTGCTCAAACTCATTATTAGCGGATTTTAAATGGCTTGGTGGATTTTGAACCAAAACCGTCTACGGTTGAGAGATTCGGATTTGATCTCTAAACTATCCAGCTAATGTCTGTGTCAATAAGTCCTCAAAACAAGCAACATCCATGAAATAATTAAGAGCGCCTAAAAATATCAAATGTCTAAACATGACACCAAAGAGTAGTAGTCAAGTGGCAATACTTTCCTCTCCAAAATAAGAGGTTACTAGTTCGAGTCCTAAGAGGCTCACATCCCCCCAAAAAAGAAAGACATTGCACATAACATAACGTACAATGGCTGGCATCTGGATATACAGATCATCTCTTGGTTGAGCTAAGAAGAGGCGTTTTAGAGAAGAAACGGTACAATTTTTCAAACATATATCACTTGGCGATTTTTAGAAAATATCGGCCGATATATCGGAAATATCACATATGTTGAAATATTACGATATTTTCTTTAAAAACTCATTCTTGGCTTATTGGGTTTCAAGTAGTACTCTGTATTCTAACAGGGACCTGTCTTGGAGTATACCATACCTGTTAAAGATAAATAGGGAATACCATCTCACTTTCTCAATTTTTCTATTTTTTCTGTTCAAAGTCCACGGACCTTAGATCTCTCGATCTCTCATGTTGGATGCTCGACGACCAACCTCTCTAGATCGACGAACCCTATAACTCTAAATCGACCCTCAAGTTACCTCTCTCTCTCTCTCTCTATCTCTTCCCGCCCTCTTGTCTCTTTTTTTTATGCCGCGTTTGAGTGTTATTTGAAATTGATTGTGCCGCTCTATCTTTCTTTCTCTTTTTCTTTTTTGGATGTTGGTATTTCTGAAATTGATGCCCAAACCCACGTTCAATTTTAGCCCATAATTTTCTGCCCAAATTTGGTTATATTAAAAGATTTAAAGTATGTTGAATTTAATTAGTAATTGTTAATTTTATTTATAGATCATAAATATCATTCGAAACTTCTAGAGAGCCAAAAAATGATATCGATCCGTGTTGGGAATATAGGAAAAGGGTAAGTTCTAATGAAACATCAAGAGATTTGGCACGTTTTGTTAGGTGGTTAATGGAGAAATATGTAGATTTAAGAAAGCCAGCTATTTATATTAAGTTATATTTATAATACAAAATTTTGTTGTCCGATATTTAGAAAATATCACCCGATATATCACGAACGCTATCCGATATGAAAATTTTCGAACCATATCTGATATTTAGAGCATTGGTGTCATAAGCATCACCCCTTTAGATAAGAGTTCAAATTAACCTAGTCCCAACAGGAATATAACCATATTTCCTAAATAAACTTCAATATAAAGAAATATCTAAAGTGAACTCCTATATATAATTCAAATAAGGAAAAAGACGTAAATAAAGTAAAAAGATGCCAACAGAAAATAACTTTCAAAATTAAGAATATGATTACTAAAAGAAATAGGATTCATCTTTTCTCAACATGCTCCTGCATCAGTTTTGCCCTTATATTTTGATTCAGAAGTCAAAATCAGCTTAATGACTGAATCTTGAGTATGGTACATCAAATTATTTCCACATTGTTCAAGGATTCAACGCTTCAGGTAGTGAGGTCGCCTGAGTAGACATGGTGGTCTCTATATCTCTGAGATCCTCTTATATATGCAATTTATCTTCTCTCGTGAGTGTTTTGCATGATTAGCGATAAACATATTTATAACGAATAAATTTGTCCTAAAAGGAATTATAATCTCGCTAGTGCATGTGATGAACCACTAGAGTAATTCACTCTATGAAGTATGAACATCAGACTAGAAATTTCCGACATTTTTAGTGCATGCACTTGCATCTTTCATGTTTCTGTAAATATGTTTGCGAATAAATTTTGTGATGAGATCAATTTCATAGCTGAAGTATAGATGCAAACTACATTTCCATTACAATATTCCTGAGCAACTTACAATTATTCCCACAGTACACATTCTTTTCTGCATAACTAATCATCAAAGGCACCAATTTTAGGTATAAAGTTCAAGGAGTTGAAGCTAGACCATTAATAAGTGCTAGTGCATTGCTGGTCAACTGTGCCACATTCAGAACATGGCCCCTGACCTTGCCCTTAACTTGTCCATTCATAGCATTGCCTGCAAAGCCATTCATACAGGTATCATCATCTGCAAGTGCTGCACCAACCCATGTCTGAATGCTGTTTAGCTGGAACCTCGTATCCTTGCCTCCAAGATAACCCATTGACTGCATTGACTGTTTGAGCTCGTCGATAGAGTCTTGCACATTGTCCATGCAGTCTCTCATAGCCTCTGCAACGCGGGGCCTTATGCCACTGTTCACGACACGACCCTCATCACTGTAGAGGTGGAGCGGGCTCCATCCAATGTCACGGACAGGGCAGTGTGCGTGAGCTGCATTGGGCTAGTTTGGATGGTGCTGGTATAGGACGACAGAGAGTTGAAGCACAGGGCAGGTTGTCGTGCTGCATGAGGTTCTGATGAACTCAGCGCTTGCTGGTTCTTGGGAAAGCAATAGTCTAGATCCATTGCATGATTTCATATGGAAGTTAAGGAGGAGGGTGATAAAAGCTGCAAGAGAAAGAAAAGAAGATTGAGCCTCCGTCTCTTTGATCTGGAAGAGGAACAGACAGGAATTAGTTTATGTAAGTTGAGAAAGATTAGATTAAGTGAGTAGTTTGGTGTAGAATGAAGAGAAAGAGTCATATTTTCTAGAGCGAAGGAGGTGAAGCAAGTGGTAGTTGCTCTCAGATATTAGCCGTTGTAGGTGGAGCATTTCCAATATCTATCTATTTATGTGGCACATGCTCTGCAAATTGCAATTTGATGGGATCCTGCTCAAATTGCATTGCAAAAATATGAAGTTTGGTCCCATTGGAAAAAGGAAGTGCAAATCTGGGTTGGTCTACATATATCAAAGATTTCCGTAACATTCAGAACAGTATATGTTTAATGGACAAGTGCTAGTCTCTTATTGAGATAATTTCAACGGCTAGCATAAATTACCATGTCCATGCAAGGCTGCAAGCATACATTATATAACTGGTGAAAATATCCAGCCAATTAGTTATGTCTGATTTGTTGTTTGGTCTAAAGATTTAGGTCTAAAAATCATCTAATTTTTCCCGATTTTTTCTTGATGAATAATTACTTATAGCACAGTTAATGTTTAACAAACAAGTGCAAGTCTCCTTTTAAGATTACAACAGTTAGCATAAATAACTACATTTATGCAAGCATACATCAGAATACTAGAGAAAATATCCAAATCAATTTGATGTCCGATTCATTGCTGTGGTCTTGTTGACGTTCATGCTTTCAAAGTAGATGGTCGTATATTTGTAAATGTTAGTTATGTCTGTTTTTAACATCTAAGTTATGGCCAGATATTTGTAGAGGTTATTTATGTTTGTTTCAAATATCTTTGTAGAAGCTATGGAAAGATATCTGTAGAGGTTATTTATGTTCGTTTCTAGCATCTTTGTATAAGCTATGGCCAGATATCTGTAGTGGTTAGATATGTCTGTTTCTAACATCTTTGTAGAAGCTACGGCCAGATATTTGTAGGGGTTAATTATGTTTGTCTCTAACATCTGTGTAAGTTATGGCCAGAAATTGGTAGGGGTTAGTTATCTCTTTTTCAGCATTTTTGTATAAATTACAGCCAGATATTTGTATAGTCGCGAATACACTCCAATGAGTCTCATGCATTCGTTTTCCAAATTCTGAGAGGACAATTACTTTTTGCCCTGTTTTTATGACAGGTTCCAACAGCTAACGCTGTTTAGTTCATTTCAGTCACCCTCGTTGTCCATTCAATCTTTGGCTAGTTGAACTTGCTGACGAAGAGTTTAATATTTCTGTGCATTGCTTTATAACTCATTAGGGACCTACTAGAGTGGAAAGCTACACGGTTCGGACATTTGCACAACTAACAGAATGTAAGGATAATTTTCTAGTTCCCATCACCATGTGGAGAAAATGACGAGAGAAAATAACCAAACGTAAATATGTAAGGGTGTGAGTCAAGTGTATGAGTTCAAGATTATGAGGTTGATGGAAATCTAGATGTTACAGAAGCCGTTTTAAGATTAGTCGGCAATAGGAACCCCATCAAGCTGAACACTGAACCAGTTCGTATCATATTTGACAGGTTTGTCAAAATTATAGTCATCGCCTTTTATTCGAACTGGAGTTTCTTTTTCTTTTTCTTTTTTCCAACAAGCTGTCACCCTTGGCCCACCCCTTTTGTACATATATACGTTGGTCTTCTTTAAGCTCGTATTTACAAGCTTGAAACTTGTGGCCTTTGTAATGCAATCCTCATGCCGTATCAATTTTCCGACCATTGAGAGTATGGATGCCACTATGTCACAAAATTCATTGTTAAGATCACACAGACAATAGTTCTTGGGATTATAATTAAATAATTATGCTAGTTGGGCTGGTTGTACTAGTTGCTAATGTATTCACTGCAAGGTTTCAAATCTTATTGGATGGGCGTTTTTGTAACGACTGTATTTTTCATATATTAATAAAAGCCTAATTTTATATTTTGGGGCCAACATTTATTTTTGTGGTATTTTCTTTAATTTTATTTTTGATGGAATGGATTAGTCACAGGTTTATTTTGTTTTAAAAAAATTTAATATAATTTTTGTAGAGAAAAGAATTTACTAATGATTTTTATAAAAGAATAAGAACTTATTTTAAAAGTGAATTTAGAAAAAAAAAAGAATTATTTTTCGAGACCCGCCTACCAAGATACTATAGCGAGGACATGACAAAGGCCCGCGACGTATCCATACCGAGAAAGTACACTTCCTGATAAGGATATGCTATACACCATGCGTCTAAAAATGCATGAAGTATTAAGAGCAAGAAATAAATAATATTAACATGTCCAGCATTCATTCAAGTAAAAGTTTCTAATATCAAAATCTGGTTACAATCATTATTGAAACATAAGCTGTGCAAGCATTAAACAGTTAGGCTGAGAATAAGAAAGGAAAGGATAGATAAAACCAAGTGACTACTACTCTGCTCTGAGATGGGCAAGGTCTTTAGCCCAAGCTTCCACATTGGTCGCGTTGTCCATGTTCTCTTAAAAACCTGACGGACATTTTAAAACGGTAGAAATATCTGTCGGCGAGCTTTTACTTCGAGTAGGTTTTCCAAAGGTTATATGGATAAAAGTGATAAAGCTAATGTAATAGTTGTGCAAGACAGGTAAAGCAGGTAAGAGTGGTAATATTTAGTCATGCGGTTATGTATGTGCGTAATATGTCATTAAGCTGGTTTTCCGTATTTTAGTTTAGAGTTTGGATCGTAAGGGTATATGTGTTTTGGGAGTATTCCATTAGTTCCACAGAACAACATCAACATGTAAGAGGGTTACCATTTCGTTTCGGTCCGGAACCACAGCAACACGGCCAGTAAGTTAGCATTTCGTAAATGCTCGGAATCACGGTAACACGTAAAAGGGACTCTCGAGACACATGGTACGACCTTACTATCCAAACTATCCCAAACCCCATGTCAAGTATGTTCAAGTTACCTTCACCTTCAAGTGGTTACAAGTTAATACATGGGTACACGGGGATACATGGCAAGCCAGTTCGCACTTTATGCCATAATCGCATTAATCACATGTCCCATCTCACATCAAGTGTACCCATTCATCTTGTAAACACGTATCACGTCAATAACGATATGACTAAACATGTCACGCAATTCTCGGATCATGAATAATTTAATTTGTGAGTTCAAGTGCGTCTAGAAATTAAATGTGTAAACGTGAATAATAAGCCGATTACAGGGTGTAAATGTTGTTCATGAGAAAAGCCATCTACATGAAAGTTGTGCCTTTCTCAGTGTAGGTGCAGTACGATATACAGTTTATGTAAAACGGATGTCGATAGTAGAAGTTATAGTGGTTTCCGTCGATACTGTCCTGGAGGTTCCAGAATCAAGAACTTGGTGTTTTAAAAGCTTGATGAGCCTTGGAAAGGACCGGTTGTTTTTCTATAATTTTACTGACAGAAGATCAATTAGTGGTCTTTATGTTGCCGAAGACGGCTACGAAAAAAAGGTTCAGGTTTGGAAATTAAAATTCCCACATTGTTGCGTAACTGTCGTTCATCGAAGACCGACATGCGTAAACAGTGACTTAGGGTTCGATTCACAGTTGATAGACAGTTGATAAAAAGGGTTTTCTGTAAAACTTGTCCAACATGAAAACTGTGTCTTTGTGTGTAGATGTCAAACGATTCAAGAATCGCTTCGATCGGGTATCGGGGCAGGAAGTAATGATGAATTCATTAGGACCGCGTTAAATTTCCGACAAACTACCCTTTTCCGTTATGATCGTTCACCCGTTCTAATTGCTTCCAATTAACGGAATCGTTTTAAGATGTCAACAAGTTCTAAGGGAACACAGAGGTTACGGAACCTCATGAGCATGATTTAAAAATTAATCTAAACGGCATACATGAGTAAGGTATCTCTCGGTAGAATGAGATCAGACCGACATAGGAAAACTATAATACCTTAACACGATCGTACGTTGTTTAACGATATTAATTAGTATTTTGAATTTTATTTTATTCATTATTTAGGCTGTGATTGGTTTGAATAGTATATTTGTTTATCGACCCGACCTGCTTGTATGAAACTTGTTATGGTGCTATAATATCTTTTATTAATATTTATCCGTAAATTAATTCTATATGAATCTTAAATAACACATATATAATATTTTAATTATATGTATATTATATTAGAATAGAATATATATTTTTTAACTCTTAGATTTATGGTTTAAGGAGGCTACATATATATATATTATTTTTCAATATATTTTCAGTGAGATTTAGTAGAGACGGATCAAAAATTTGTGACATCTTATATATATATATATATATATATATATATATATATATATATATATATAAGGTTAATGGAGCAAAGGTGCCATGAGAGGAATTTCCTCCTATGGCATCGGAAAAATGCACTCTCCATGATTTTTTCAACGATCGGCATACGTCACATCCATCTTTATCATCTAAGATGTGGATTTACCAAATTTCATGTGATTATACCATTTTTTCAGCGTTGATTAGTTGGTGCAAAATTAATGGTTTACCGACAATAGAACTTTTTACGTTGCTAATTCAATGGTGAAAAAGTGGTGGAATCACATGAAATTTGGTGTATGCACATCTTAGATAATAACAGTGATGGTGATGGATGCCGATCGTCGGAAAAAATGGTGTAGTTTGTATTTTTTTGACGTCATAGAAGGACATCCCTCTCATGGCCTTTTTCCTCCATTATTCTCTCTCTCTCTCTATATATATAATATTATAAAACATATTATGTTTTCCTATTTTAATAAAAACTCTCTCTCTGCCAATCTCTTTCTCTTTCTCCCTCGCACCTCTCTCTCGCTCCTTCTCTTTCTTCTTCCTCGTAGCCGACACCATCACCTCCACCCCCGACCTCATCATCACAACCACCCATCTTCCACCATCCATCATCATATCCTCGACCGACGTCGCCACCTCCTGCACTTCCTCCACAGCCCTCAATCACCGACCTCACCTCCTCGACCGCACCCATCTCCTCGTCGTTGTCGTCACCTCCTCACACTCGAGCACCCATCTCCTTGTCGTTTCCCTTCGCCTTCACCAATCAAACCTCAACCCATCGCCGCAGATCCCAACGCCTCCATCACCGAGCAACTCAAGTCCTCGACCCCGATCCCAGTCCACGACTCCAACACCCCTCCATCTCCTCCTTCCTTCGAAAACCTTCACCGTCGTCACCGTCCTCTTCATCTTCCTCCTAAAACCCAACTCAATACCTAGCCGACCCTAGAACAGATACCTCTCCGGCTTCGAAACCCTTTCTCCGATCACTTTGAACCCCAGCAACCTCTTCTGCGATCGCCAGCACCCATCTTTGCCGAGACAACGATCGGCAGAAGTTCCGATCTTATCTCCGAGCCTAGCGAGTCGGAGTTGCTTCATATTTGCCGTCATTCGGTGTTCGTCCGTGTTCGTATCCGTATTCGTCGTGACCGAGATAAGTTTACAACTTGCGACATGCTATATATATATATATATATATATATATATATATATATATATATCGTCGTAATATTACATATTGTTATTATTATCCAGTTTACATCTATAATCCGTATATCGTTAATTCGTTAACTATAACAAGTTTATAATTACAGTTATAATGGTTATGCAAATTTAATCTATAACTAGAAACTATAACAAACTATTCTAGTTGGCTCAATTAGTAAATCGAAGTGCATGAATTAACATGGTTATCTTTTCCTTATACTATTTATAGCATCTAGATAACGGTTACAACCGTATTTTATCATGATCTGTTTGCATGATATTATTATAAATAAACACTTTATCTAATTTAATATACTACATTGACATGCTTATAACCCGTCATCTTATTACTGACATTGATATCTTGCTTGTACCTATTTACCTATAATATTTATCGATGCCTATAATCCTGACTTGTTGTCCTGATGGATGTGACCTGTTATCTAGATAGATATAACCTGTACTTGCCTATTTCTGTGTTGGTATTATGTAGATATTATTCATACCTAACTTAGAAAATGAAACCCGGGGAAATAGGAAATCAAAAGTGTAATTGAAATGTAACTTAAAAGAATATTACATGTTTCTGTGGTTCCGGAGGGTAACGGAATAGAACCATTCTTGATCCATACATCTTGATCCGTGATCCGGGAGGTAACGGGATATATCTTGGTCCGTGGTCCCGGAGGGCAACGGGATATATACTTTTGAGTTATATGGAGGAGTACATTCATTGGTTTCAAATACCCGTAGGGTAGTTAACCTAGAAATACTGACCTTAGAATAAACATGACATGTTTGACTACCTATAGCCTGCTGTTATTACACCTGTGATTGTTTTGTTTATATTCATACCTTATTTTGCACGTGACATCCTTATAGCACACTGTTCAGTTTATTATTATTATTATGATATTTATGACGCACCGACGTCATAGTTTTTTATAACTAAGTTTCTTTGACCTTATCGCAGGAAGATCAAGAATATTTTGACAGGTAAGCTGAGCAGTGAAGAGCTTTCTGCTGATTTAGTTTAGTGATACTTTAGATTTATTTTCTAGTTATGCTTTTGTCATTGTGATCTTATAAGGGACGAGGTTAGGATATTATTTTTTGTTGGATTTTTATTTGATTCCGCTACCTTTCTCGTTATTATTTATTGTGGCAGTTGGACATGTGATACTTAGATATTTATTTACTGTTCTTGATATATGATTCACAGCCGAAATGTGACTATGGAAGGATATTTTCTCGCCATAGGTAGCATTGTTGATTTTGTCACGTACCGTATTTACACATTTTGGGAAGCAGGACGGGACAAAAGCCCTATCAGTTTCCGCCGATCTAGCAACTAACCGTACTAATTCCTATATATCATTCTAGTGTATAATTAATAGAGCATATTGAGATCATCCTACAGCTAGCATAATATAAGGAAAAGTGATGATGAAAGAGAGAGTGAGGAATCTACCGAGATGAGGGTTGACACACGAACCAACGACTTTACTAAGTTGTAACTCCTTGTATGGATTTTTTCCGGACTCAAAATTTGGACCAGAGTGAAGAGCGGGGAGTCGAGAGTTCACTATATTTTTCGGAGGATTTTTCTTAGTCGGGAAGAAGAAGAAATGGCTGTAGAGAGCTAGGGTGTTTAAATAGAGCTCACTGAATTTTATTTTTTATATATAAAAAAACCGAACCAAGTCTTGAACCACCAACCAGCTCCCCCCCCCCATCAAGCCGGTCGGCCCCAAAAAGTTCCCCCCTATCTCGCCACGTGGGTGAACCCCACATGCCCACATAGGCGGTGGGGTTGGGAGGGGAGGCATGCGCGTGCGCACGCACGCGGGTGCCTGGCGCTCGGCTCGGTCGAGCTTGGGCTAGGCCGGGCCGGGTTTCTTTTCTATTCTTTTTGATTTTTAAAAAACAAACAGTTTTATTTATTAAGAAAATATTTTAAAACAATTTTACATACCGAAAAAATCTAAATAAATAAAACTATTTTAAAACTGTTCTTTTAAAACCCCTATAACTTCTACTATCGATATCCGTTTTACATAAACTTTATATACACTACTACAATAAGGGGTTGCTCCTACGGATATAGGAATTCGTATGAGCAACTTTTTATTGCCCCTACGGATTAATCCGTAGGGCCATCGGTTTGCCCCTACGGTTCCTACCGGAGGGACATAAATAAATTAAAAAATATTAAAATGTAATTTTTTATTTGGCCCCACGGAGTTGTAAAAGAAAGCCCTACGGATTAATTAGTAGGGATAACGAAGGGTTATTCATAAAAAAAATAAAGCTCAGTAATTTCCCACCGCCCCCAAATTTTTCCACCAACTCCCGTGTGATCGGTCACCCGCCTCCTCCACTCTCTCGTCACCACACTCCTGTCCCCAAAAATTCCCGCCGTCGCCACCACACTCTCGTCTTTGTTGGCACCATAGTCTCGTCACCACACGCTCGTCGACCTCTTTGCCTCCACCACGGTCTCGTTGACTCCATCCCCGGTCTCCTCCACCTCGTCGAGCTCTTTGCTGCCGACAAAATTGCTACTGAGGTGAGTTAATTTCCATTTTGAACTTATAATTATGCTTTTTTGTGTTATTGTTGATTTTAGGGTTAGGGTTAAGGTTCGGTTGATTAGGGGTTAATTAGGGTTAATTAAGTAGGGTTAGGGTTAGGGTATAGCTAGGGCCGGTTAATTCGGGGTTAATTAGGGTTAGGGTTAATTAGGTAGGGTTAGGGTTAGGGTTCGGTTGATGTTTAGGGTTAGGGTTAATTAAGTAGGGTTAGGGTTAGGATTAGTTTGGGTTAATTAGGTAAAATAGGGTTGGTGATGTTAGGGTTGGGGTTAATTAGATTAATTAGGGTTAATTTTTGTTTGGGCTAGGGTTGATTTTGGTTGGGGTTTGGGTGATGATTAGGGTTAAGTTAATTTGGGTTAGGGTTTGGGCTAAGGTTAATTAGGTAAAATAGAGTGTATTTGTGTTAGGGTGTTGATTAGGGTTAATTTGGTTTAATTAACTTAATTTTGGATTAATTATGGATAATTTGAGTTAGGGTGATGTTTAGGGTTAATTTGGGTTAATTAGGTTAATTTTGGTTAATTGGGTTAATTTTGGGTTAATTAGGGATAATTTGAATTAGGGTGATGATTAGGTTTAATTTGGGTTAATTAGGGTTAGGGTTTAGGGTGCACTAGTTCCTTCAGTAGGATACTCGATGATAACGTAAACGTACAATTTTACCATAAACGTAAGAAAAATTTACCCTAAACTAAAAACTTCGAACTCTTAAAAACGAAACGTAAACGTAAAACCTATTCAAATTAAATGTTCAAGTTAAAACCAATATATGATACTCGATAATAATATAAAACTTTCATATTCTCATCGATACTCATCTGTGAAAATCAAAGTGCGACTTAGTCTCCGTCTATCGGTTAACATACGTTCGATGTTCTTCGTGGTATAGAACTATACGAAGGTTGTTAAATATCGGACGGTATAGTTCGGTCTTAACAACTGCCGTGTAGTCTATATGACGAGAAGATCCAATCGTATGATAACCGATAGATTTGTCCAGTGTGGACAAGTTAGGAATGTATAAAGCAAATACCTGCATTCACTTGTGTTTTCATTCGTTTCGAGTTATTTCGTCGGTACTTTTCCGCTGGTTCTCTGTGTACAAAGATAGATTAGATGTTCATTTCAACGTTATTTCATAGCATTAAAATGATTATCTATTCTATTATAGTGTACTCGGAGAACAGCAGGGAGGTGCTGTCGAAATTTACTCGAAACAGATGAAAACACAAGCGAATGGGTGTCTGCTCTATACATTCTTAATGGGATAGAAGCTTTACCCCGACAGCTAAAATGCACACATACAACACGAATACACAATATGCACACACACAAAGCACATACACACTAACAAACCTACACTTAAGCGAAATCATGAATTGAAACACACATACACAGAATACAACCAATACTTGGTGTTTACCCAATAAGAGCAAAGCTCTGTTCAAATTCTAAGACGGGAAATGAAGCAATGCTTCTGTTTCCCCCAATCAGAGCGAAACTCTACTTTGAAAATCAAATGTTAGAATATTTGAAGCAACGCTTTAGATTTCTTGCGCAGCGCGCCGCGCGCCACATGTCAAAAGCTGACACGCCAACGCTGCGCCCAAGACAGCGCACCCAATCAGAGCAAGGTTCTATTTAAAATAAAAATAAAGGAAGCAACGCTTCAGATGATCTGCGCTCTGCGCCGCGCGACACGTGTCAGCGCAGTTGCGCTGCGCTCTGCGCTGCGCGACACGTGTCAAGCGCAGGTGCGCTTGCGCCAACTGTGCCAGCACTAAAATAGAATTAAAATTCCAGAAAGATCTTTCGAATCTTGTTAAAACAAGAAGATTATCTTCTGTAAAACAGAAGCTCTTGGATCAAAGATCCAACGGTGGGGAAACATCTCTAAATCAATCAGAGAAAGATCCCTTCAACTAATTTAACAAATCAATTGGCACTATATAAAGGCCCTTAGTCTCCAAGTCTAAAAGAGACACATACAGAGAAAGAGATACAGAACTTCTCTAAAACTTTGAGAAGAACTCGAAGAAAAGAAAAAAGTAAACCTTTGAGAAAAAAGAAGAATTTCTTCTAAAAAGATCAATGATCTAAGAACAAGATCAGGACCTTCAATAAAAGAAAATAAAAATAATAAAAAAGAAGTAATTTACTTCTTTACTAGATCTTTTGATCTATATAAAGGCCACCTTTTGATGAACCACTGGTTCTTAAAATTAGAGGTAGAAACTCTCTGGAAAAAGAAAAA
Organism: Agapanthus africanus; assembly: GCA_030015575.1. NCBI lineage: Eukaryota > Viridiplantae > Streptophyta > Magnoliopsida > Asparagales > Amaryllidaceae > Agapanthus > Agapanthus africanus. The sequence goes on from JASDDO010000302.1 coordinate 446,659, forward strand.
CTTGTTTTTCTTTGATCTAAATTTGATCAAGATATTAAACAGAGCCTTGCACTTTTGATTTGCGCTGTTGCGCTCCTTGGATTGGCGCAAGCTATCAGAGAGCGCCACGTGTCAATCACAGAACAGTTGCGCCTTGAGCTTCTAAAATAGAGCACTGCTCTCTTAAATTGGCGCAAGTCATCAGAGCGCGCCACGTGTCAGCAGCGCGCTAGCGCAGCGCACTGCGCTAACAGACTTGCGCTCACCAGAGCGTGGCACGTGTCACCCCCACATGAGTTTGCGCCTTGCGCTCCTCAATTGGCACAAAGTGCCTGACAAGCCACGTGGGACACTGTCAGAACATTAAATGCAATGCATTATTAAAAGGGCAGAGCCCAATAAAAAGGTCTATCAGACCAAAATAAAAAATGCTATGCATTATTAAAGGGTATAGCCCAATTAAAGGTCTAATAGGCCCAAACAAAAAATGCTCTGCATTATTAAAGGAAAGGGACAAAGCCCAACTAAAAAGGCCTAACAGGCCAAAATAAATGCTGTGCATTTAATTAAAAGCCCAATGCTTTAAAAAAAAGGGCAGAGCCCAAATAAAGGCCTGATAGGCCAAACACAAATAAAATGTTGAATACTCTCAACTGGACTTAGCCCAGTTATGGCCGTAAGTCCTCAAATTAAATTGAACTGAGCACAACTGCTCTCTCAAATCAATTTACATCCGGTTCAAGGGTACATCTCCGAACTCCTCTAGTATTTGTCGTTATAATCCTTCAACGTCGTCAAAGAGGTGACTGGTCCCGACAACCACACGTAATACGGACTGTGGGGTCCTTAAACTCATGGACTCATGCGTCCTTAAACCAATATACGTCCTTAAAATGGGAATGTTGGACCACCATGTCCCTAAACTGGAGATGGACCACCATGTCCCTAAACTGGCAATCAACCGCAATATTTCTAAACTAAACAATAGAATCTAAATGCTCTCTTGTCGAATCTAAACGATCCCGTTAAGTCGATCTTAGTCTGGAAACTAGACTAACGTATCCTTAACAAACGTTTAAGTTGATCTTAGTCCAAGATGAGACTAACGTATCCTTAAACGAAAACCCCAAACCCAAATCTACGAAAATACGGATTTGGACTAATCCACGTCCTACGGGCGACGACATAAACTAGTCTCCGTATACAATCCACGGGCAACCACAAACAAAACAAACACCCACGACACGAAGTGACCATCTAGAGAAGGAGAAAGTTGTTACCGCGATGCGGTAGCGTAATTAACTGCAGGGGCTTGCGCCTGCAGGGAAGAGTGTCCCCACAATAAAAAACCCCTCAAGCGAGGGGGAATATGACGAAGTCTGCTACATCGGCCGCATCCGTCTAAACCTCCGATGCACAGTGCCATAAATCAACTTGGCATCTTCGGAGAGGTGAACGGATAAAACCAAATAGTATTTGCCCCGAATCTCAGGCAAGACGTCTCTCTGCGTCGCGCCGCCATTCGGAGGGGAACAGATTCTGGCACGCCCGGTGGGACCTTTTCCTCTTTCCACTCCACACTTCATGTGTCGTGTTTTTCCCGCGATCAAATAATCGCGGTATGTATGTTTTTGGTTGCCCTTAAGGGAGTGGATATTGAAGCCGGCATTTCGTCTCTATGAAGAATGGCATTTGCTCCCATCCTAGCAACTCAGGCTCTGTCATATCCAGCGGAGTCAAGTATGGGTCACTTGTAGCCTCAAATCTCTGCAATCCGGATATTCAAGAAATCAACGGGCTTATTTTTGGGCCGATGCTCCCACCTCCCACCCTCGGTGCCTCAACGCTGATTGAGGAAGCCCAGAGGATATCTGTCGCCCACAGGCAGGCTCCCCAAGCAGCAGCCTTGCCGACGGAATTGGTCCTCAAACAACTGGCACATGACAAAGACCAAGGTCAACGCAGGGGGCAGAATATTCAAGCTCTTTAAGAAATCAATGGCTTCAAACTGCACTAGCTGCAACAGCAACTCTCGCTCTGTCCCATCTGGAGGAGTAACCTACGGGCCCCAAGCGGCCTCCCTTTTCACTATGCCAGTGGAGCAGGTAACTCAAGCCACCACTGGGCTATTCTTCGGGACCATGCTCCCGCCAACGAGCTTCAGCGCTCCTGTACCATCGCAAGAAGCTCCCAAGAAATCGTTTTTCAGCGCTTCTGTGCTTATTTACGCCCTACTTTGCACTATACTATATATAAGTACACACAAAAAATTTGTGATAATAAAAGAGTAGAAAGTGAAAAATTATATTTAAAAGATAGGAATAGTTTAAGAAAAACAAGAAAGTTAGGAGTTTTCTTAAATAAAACTAGTAATAAGTAGTTATGAGCTGTTGTCCCAAGAGTTAGTAAGATGAAGGAAATTACTAATCTGAGGATAAAAATAAGCCTGAAAAATAGTTCCTGTTCTGGAAGCCAAACATTTGAGCGTTGATACCTTACTATACGCACTTACACACATCTTGAAACTCGGGATAGTAGAGGATACCTTGAAATGCTCTTGTCTAAAATCCAAAGTATGAAGAAAATAAAAGTAGAGAATAAAAGATAAAATGGTGAAAAGAGAAATGAACACTGGTTTTGTTATCACCGAGACAGCAATAAAAAAATATAGCGAGGGTGCTTTATCACCTAGTGCCTTAGACCAACTGGTTTGGGAGCCACTGCTAAGCCTTAGGTGTTGCAAGTCGAGGAAAAACATCTAATTAGCAAGCACATGAGCAATCGGTCGGTTAGTACCTCAAGAAGTATTAACGGTCGCATGAAGAATGTGTGAGCAAATTCCATCTAAATATCTATTAAAAAGTACTAAGGTAGATGGACAAGAGTATGATCACTTGAATTGAATTCTCCGAGTGTAGGGATGTCCAGTTCACACACGTAGGGGTATATGGTCAATATTTGGAAGAAAGGTAGGAATGAAAACTAAAGGAGATATTTTATTGAGGGATAATGTGATTTCTAACATTTTTTCATGACCATTAAGATAGGGCTCATAGCAACTGAAAAGCTGGTATAGTTGAAAACTCTTATTTTTCAAGTTCTTTCTTTTATAGTTCTTATCTTTATATAATTTTCACCATCTCTCTTTTATTATAGAATTTTGTGGGTGTAATCCGCTGAAAACCCTCAGGAGACAACACTCCTCTTACTAGGGATATGCCACTGGCGCCGAGTAAGGAAGGCTGGAGGCAACTCTCCTTCTGGACTGACTCCATTGACTCCAACGGCGGAAATTGATGCTGCTGTTCCTACTAGGAACAACTTTGAACCACTTAGGAAGGTCTGCAAGAACTCTCCAACCGCTGTGCTGAAAAGATCTCCTCCACCTATGGAGAGCGCTACAAAGGTGAAGCCGGAACAGCCCCCTCAACGGTTGTCCTCTAAAATCTACAAGGTTTGGCGTCAAGTCCAAGACTCGGTAATTGATCAAGATTATCCCCGTCGACAGAAAAAGGTGAAAGTTCAGCAGGAAGAGGGCCGTCCTTACAGCTACCTGATGAAGAAGGGAACCCCTTTCGTCTGGGATCGCAAATGCCAAAGCGCGCTAGACGGAATCAAGCAATACCTACAGAATCCGCCAATACTGGCCGCTCCGGTCAAGGGAAAGCCTCTCATTCTGTATACAACAGCCCTCGAAGGTTCTTTAGGCGTATTATGGGCACAAGAGAACGACCAAGGGAAAGAAAGAGCTCTCTATTACTTAAGTCGAGTTCTCCTGGGGGCAGAAAGCAACTACTCCCCCATCGAAAAACACTGCCTGACGTTGATCTTCGCGATAACAAAGCTCAGGCACTATGCGTTGGCGCATGAAGTCCGTCTCATTTCGAAGGTGGACCCCCTTAAATATTTAATGTCAAAAGCTATATTGACAGGGAGACTCGCTAAATGAGCCTTGCTCTTGATGGAGTTCTCAATAACTTATCAACCTCTCAAGGCAGTGAAAGGCCAGGCCATCGCCGACTTCCTCGTTGAGCATCCGATACCGGCCGATTCCCCTTTGAATTGCGAGCTGCCAGACGAACACGCGTTTGATGCGATCGACGGTAGTGATACCCGATGGGAACTTTATTTTGATAGATCGTCTTCTATGAAGAAGCGCAAACAAAGCACCCCTATAATCAAATCGGGGGTAGGCCTCATCTTCGTAACTCCACAAGGAGGGATAATGCGCTTCGCTTTCTCCTTAACAGAGCCGAGGAAAAACAATGAAGCCGAGTATGAAGCTTTGATAGCAGGCCTCGAGATCGCCATCGACATGGGAATTGAAAACCTCCTCATATATGGAGATTCTCAACTGGTCGTGAGTCAAGTAAATGGCGACTACCAAACGTGCAAACCCGAACTGGTGAAATATGGCAAGATAGTACAGTAATTGCTAACTCCAATCCCTTCCTACATGCTGGAAAGCATACCGCGTGCGGAAAATAGCAAAACAGATGCACTAGCTAAGCTCGCTAATGAACTGGCCGACGAGAACCTCGATGACGTAAGAATCGTGGTACAAAGCCGTCGGGTGCTTGCCTCAGCAGAAATATCTCCGGAATCATCAGAAGAAAAGAGAGTGACCGAGAAAATGGCTATGCAAATAAAAGACCAGGAAAAGGCTGAGGATTGGAGAGAAGTCTTTATAGACTACTTCAAATCCCGTCGAACGCCTGAAGATGCGTTCTCAAGACATCAGCTCATGAAACGAGTTATGTCTTTCGCCTTCGTCAATGATACTCTGTACAAGAGGTCGTTTGATTCTCTGTGGTTAAGATGTCTGGGACCTGAAGAAGCGAAAAGAGTCGTTCAGGAAGTTCACGATGGACTCTGCGGTTCTCACCAAGCAGGTCCGAAGATGAAGTTGAAGATTAAACGGATGGGCTACTATTGGCCCACGATGATTCAGGACTGTCTCGAATATGCGAAGCAATGCCACTCATGCCAGATTCATGGGGACTTTATCCATCAGCACCCAAATCCTCTACATCCAACAGTGGCTAGCTGGCCGTTCGAAATGTGGGGAACTGACGTAATCGGCCCCATCGAACCAGCATCGTCCAGAGGACATCGATTCATCTTGGCGACGACTGACTACTTCTCCAAATGGGCAGAAGCAGTATCGCTAAGGGTAGTGAAGACGGAGAATATCCTCCATTTCTTCAAGACGCACGTCATTTATCGGTTTGGAACTCCGCGACGGATCATCTCCGATAACGGGCCAGCCTACAGAAGCCACAAGATAAGCTGCTTCGCGCAACAACACAACATAGACTGGAGATATTCCTCAGTTTATAATCCACGAGCTAACGGTCTAGCTGAGGCTTTCAACAAGACCTTGACGAAGATCGTGAAGAAGACGGTGTCCCGGAATAAAAGGGACTGGCACGAGAGACTGCAAGAAGCTCTCCGGGCATATCGAACTACGTTCAAGATGGCCACGAACATAACGCCGTACACGTTGGTATTCGGTACAGAAGCAGTACTCCCCCTCGAGATAGAGTTACCCTCTCTACGAGTGGCAGTCCACTACGAGCTGACGGATGAAGAAAATGCTCACCTTCGGCTTGAGGAGCTTGACGCCCTTGATGAAACCCGGCTCATAGCGCAACAAAATCTGGAGGCTTATAAAGCAAAGATGACGCGCTCATATAAAAGATTGACCAGGCCGAGGACATTCCGCCAAGGCGAACTCGTGCTAGTGGTCAAAAGACCTATGATCCCCAATCGCGCCAAGCTGGGAAAATTCGAGCCGAACTATAAAGGCCCGTACATCATAGACAAGGTCTACCAGGGTGGAGCCAATCTATTCATGGATATGCACGGTGAAAGGCCTTTCAGGCCAATAAACGGTCGCTTCCTGAAGAAATACTACGCTTGACGAGTCACGGCCTAGGTCAATGATAGATGACGACTACTATGTCCGCTCTCTATCTTCCTAAGCCAAAACTCTATAAGTAGTCGCCGGCCTTCTTCAACAACGGACCGGAACGTCCATAAACTAATGACGGACCACTACGTCCTAAAACTAGCTGTTGATCGAGATGTCGATAAACTACGGTGGATTGCAACATCCTGTTTCCCCCAATCAGAGCAAAGCTCTGTTGAAATTCAAAATTCAAAATTTTGAAGTAACGCTTCAAATCCCGGGCGCAACGCGCCACGTGTCTGGCGCAGACGCATCAGCGCAGCGCCCAAGGCAGCGCACCCAATCAGAGCAAAGCTCTGTGTTAAATGAAGCAACGCTTCAGATCCTCTGCGCTGAGCGTAAGGACGACATGTGTCAGCGCGATTGCGCAAGCACTGCGTTGCGCGGCACGTGTCAGCGCAGATGCGCTAGCGCAGTTGCGCTGCGCTGTGCGCTGCACGACACGTGTCAGCGCAGATGCACTAGCGCAGTTGCGCTGCGCTGTGCGCTGCGTGACACGTGTCACGCGCTGGGGTATCTGCGCCAAACAGAATTAAAATTCTAAAGAAATCTTTTCTGTTCTTGTTAAAATAAGAAGATTTTCTTCTGTAAAACAGAAGCCCTTGGATTAAAGATCCAACGGTGGAGAAAATTCTCCGAATCACTCAGAGGGAGATCTCTTTAACAAATTTAACTAATTTATGGGCACTATAAAAAGGACCCTAGGCCTCAATTCAAAGGAGGAACATTTTTCTAAAAAAAAAGAGAACTCTGAAAAACTCTTCAAGAACAAAAAGGTAAAAACGTTTAGAAAAAAAGAAAGTTCTCTTGTGAACAGATCATAGATCTAAAAACAAGATCAATGATCTTGAATAAAAATAAAATAAAATAAAATAGTGCCTTGCACTTTTTATGAACCTTTGGTTCTCTGAGATAAGAAAAACAAGAAAAAACTTATTTTTCTTTGATCTAAATTAGATCAAGAAATCAAATAGTGCTTTGCACTTCTGTTCTTGAATCTAAAAGATTCTTAGTGCTTTGCACTTGCAAACTGCGCTGTTGCGCTCTTGGGCTGGCGCAAGCCACCAGAGAGCGCCACGTGTCAGCATCTGAACCAGTTGCGCTACGCGCTTTTGAGATAGAGCTTTGCTCTCTGTAATTGGCGCAACTCACCAAAGTACGCCACGTGTCAGCAACGCAAGCGCAGCGCACTAGCGCAGCGCATTACGCTTGCATGACACGTGTCATCACCACGAGCGCTTGCGCTCTCTGATTGGCGCAAAGCGCCTGATAAATGCAATGCATTTCCTAAAAGGGCCAGGCCCAAATCAAAAAGACCAAGCAGGCCAAAATAAATTGCAAAGCAATAAAAGGGCAGAGCCCAAATAAAATTGATGCTCTGCATCATTTATAAAGGGCAGAGCCCAAAACAAATTGATGCTCTGCATCCTTTCTGGGCAAAGCCCAAATAAAAATAAAAAGAAATGCAATGCAAAAGCAAATAAAATGTTGAACATTTTCAACTGGACTTAGCCCAACTTTGGCCGTAAGTCCTTAAATTAAATTGACTGAGAAAGATTGCTCTCTTAAATCAATTTACCTCCGGTTCGAGGGTACATCTCCGAACTCCTCTGACACCCGTCGTTGTAATACTTCAACGACGTCAGAGAGGTGACGGGTCCCGACAACCATACATCAACATGGACCGCGGGGTCCTTAAACTCGTAGACCGAAACGTCCTTAAACTAATATCGGACCGAAACGTCCTTAAACTAATATCGGACCGAAACGTCCTTAAACTAATGATGGACCGCCACGTCCCTAAACTGGAACATAAACCACCACGTCCTTAAACTGGCGATAGACCACCACGTCCTTAAACTGGCGATAGACTACCACGTCCCTAAACTGGAACATGGACCCCTACGTCCCTAAACTGGAATATGGACCCCTACGTCCCTAAACTGGAACAATAGAGTCCTAAATGCTCTTTTGTCGGATCCAAACGATCCCGTTAAGTTAATCTTAGTCTCAAATCAGACTAACGTATCCTTAACAAACGTTTAAGTCGATCTTAGCCTAAATACGGCTAACGTATCCTTAAACCAAAACACCAAACCCAAATCTAAGTAAATACGGATTTGGACTAATCCACGTCCTACGGGCGACGGCATTACTCAGTCTCCGTATACAATCCGCGGGCAACCACAGACAAAACAAACACACACGACACGAAGTGAAATTCTGGAGAAGGAGAAAGTTGTTACCGCGATGCGTTAGCGTAATTAACTGCAGGGGCTTGCGCCTGCAGGGAAGAGCGTCCCCACAATCAAAAGCCCCTCTAGCGAGGGGGAATCTGACGAAGTCTGCGACATTGGTCGCATCCGTCTAAACCTCCGATACACGGTGCCATAAATCAACTTGGCATCTTCAGAGAGGTAGAAGGATAAAACCAAATAGCATCTGTCCCGAATCCCAGCGTCAGGACATCGCGGTCCTGTGCGTCTCTGTATTCGGAGGGGAATAGATTCTGGCACGCCCGGTGGGACCTTTTCCTCTTTTCACTCCACACTTCGTGTGTCGTCTTCACGAACCAATCGCGGTTTGTTAAATGGTTGCCTTTCGATTTCAAGTTACTAAGATTTGGTCTCTTGCCTGGCGTAGAATTCAAGATTCAATGGCCTCTAACTGCACCAACTGCTCGAAGTGCCACTGCAACGGACGCTCCACCTCACCAGGAGGTGTAGCATATGGGCCCCAAGCGGCTTCCTTCCTCGCTCTGCCGGTAGACCAGGTGACCCATGCCACCACTGGCCTGTTCTTCGGGACCATGATCCCACCTGCAAGCTTCTCTGCGCCAATACCTGCACCGGAAGTGAACAAAAAGTCGGTCTTCGACCGGCTCACTGCTATGACGACCCCTGTCAACGGGTCGCCTGCTACCAAACCGACAGCCTCTGTTTTCACCAGGCTAAATCAGAACTCTAAACTGGCTGTCCCAAGGAAAGCAATAACTGCTGCTCCGGAAGTCGTCAAGGCGGCTTCCCCTGTCAAAGAGTCGGTCTTTTCAAGACTGATGATTCCTGCTCCTGCCCCTGCTCGAGGATCCGTCTTCGACAGGTTGAATATCACCCCTCAAAAGACGACCTCAGTCTTTACGAGGTTAACACCGGCGGCACCTCATTCAGACAGGGGGCAAAAAGAAGATGTCTCAATCTCTGAGCCAGCCCCAACGGCTCGTCATGCTCGACGTCGCCATTGGCAACGAGTGAGGAAGGCAGGGGGCAACTCCCCCTCAGGGCTAACTCCACCGGCTCCAGTGGTGGAAGTCAACGCTGCTGTTCCAACTGGGAACAGCTTTGAACTGCTGAGGAGGGTACGTAAGAGCTCTCCAACCGCTATATTGAAAAGATCCCCTCCACCTATGGAGAGAGATCCGGAAACAAAGCAAGAACAGCCCCCTCAACGGTTGTCTTCAAAAATTTATAAAGTTTGTCGGAGGGTTCAAGACTCCGTGATTGACCCAGGTCACTCTTGTCGCCAGAAAAAGGCGAAGGTGGAAAAAGACAAGGACCGTCCCATTAAACAGCAGGAGACAGCAGCTGCTAGGGTGCCCACTGCAACGGCCCCTTCAACTTCAACGGCCCACAAAAGAAGAAGGCCGGAGAAAACCCCCGCGTCGGTGACAGATATCAGAGGTGATGAACCCAAACGCCCTAAGTCAGGGGGCATGGTAGTGCACACCGTCTATGTGACGTCTGGTAAAGAAGACAGCCGTGCATCCACGGGTCATAGACCACTTACACGGTCAGTGACCAAGGCTCAGGAGCAGCAACAGAAGCTCCAGGAGATGATGAACGCTATGGCCGCACTTACAGGGCCAAAACAAAACCCCGAAGCGTTCTCAGATGAACGCCAAGAGGAAGAAACCGACACCGAATTCCTTCGTCGGATATTGGAGAAGAAGGACAAAGAGGCTGCTGAACAAGCAGCCAACATACAGCGTATGGGCCTCCTCTTCCAAGACATGATAGGGATGATGATACAACAAGATCCTCCGGCCGAAGAGCCCCCGATCGTCCTTGGAGACGATAGGGGAGAGACATCAAATCCTCCACCAGCTCTGTCGACGGCTAAAGAAGATACAATCTCCAAAGCTGATTTGGATGAGTACATCTCCCAACAAATACGGGTTCATCAGGCGACTAAAGCAGCCGGTCAGGTCGTAAAAACGGGGCGGCCGTATCCGGGCTGGTACGATCAGATTAAGTACCCGCCAGGTTATACGATACCAAAATTCCATGTGTATAAGGGGACTGGCAACCCTCATCAACATGTTGCCCAGTTCAGGGCACTTTGCGGCAACACCGGCGGTGATGACAAGCTTTTGCTTCGCCAGTTTGTTGGAAGTTTATCAGATACGGCGTTCGAGTGGTACTCTGAACTCCCGAACGACTCTATCAAAACCTTCGCGGAGATGGAGCTACTGTTTACTCAGCGTTTTGCAAGCGCCAGTGAACGTACCCCGATGACAGCACTGATTAACGCCAGGGTAAAGCCAGGCGAGACGTGGGTTCAGTACGCTATACGATGGCGGAACTTATGGTCGAAGTGCGAGCAGCGCATTGAAGAAGCTCCCGCAGTGGGTATGTTTGTGGGAACCCTCGATCCACAAGCAACCATCTCGCAGTTTATGATGTTTTTCAAGCCGACTACCTTCTAGGCCTTGATTGACAAGCTAGCACAGATGGATCAGATGGGCCATAAACCTCCTCTTCCAAAGCCGGACTCCCGGAATGACAAAGAGAAGGGAAAAGCGATCGTTGTTGCTAATGCTCAACAACAACCGAGCGATTCGAAGCCGGTTGTTCGTCAAAATAATACGCGCCCGTACGTACCCCTTGAGGATAGGATGGGACGTCCTTATTCCTTTCCCCGTGATAAAACGAGAAGGTTATTCGAGCTGGCGTTGCGCAACAGACTCATAAATCTGCCGGATCCAAAACGTCCGTTGCAACCAAGTGACGTCAACGAGCCCAACTACTGTCCTTATCATCGAGTACTAGGCCATCCGATCGAAGACTGCTACGTTTTCAAGAATTGGCTTGAAAACCAGTACCGACAAGGCAAGTTCGCGTTATCTGACAAATGGAAGGTGAATCCCCCGCAGCCCCACACCTCTAAGGGGATGAATACGCCGGGGGCAACATGCTCCGTCATTGAAGAAGCTCCTTGGGAGGTTGTATTATCAGCTAAGACAAAGAGGATGCTAAACGATCTTCAGACATGTCCAGCGATCAAGTGGAAGAACCTGTTGGAACCGCAGGTCATTGAAGGGATGTTGAAGCCACGTCCAACTCCAAAGACCGATGGTGGTGGCTCAAGCACTCGCAACCAGCCGTCAAAATCTTCGAAAAAGAAGAAGAAGAAATCTAAGAAGCCCGTGAAGCCTGGCGACAAGCGCACGGACTTACAAAAGCAAATTGATGCACTGGATGAATACAACCAAAAGGCACGGACTCCCATTACGCTCCAAGAGTTCCTCAATCATGTCTTTCAAGAAGAAGATGAGGGAGAAAGTTCGTCAGATGAATCTGAAGAATGCGTGGCAAGCTGTCGTGTGATTTCCCATTTGGTCACGAACGATGAGGAAACTCCTTGTACCAAAGCGCTGGGGGCAAATCTTGAACCAAAATTCCCGAAACTATCAGATGAAATGATTGACGCGTTCCTTAACGAAGCTTGACTGAAAAGTAAAGCTGATCGAGAACGCGAGACGGCTATATTTGAAAGGGCCAAGCGCCAGCGACTTAATGAAAGAGCTGAGATGATCCCGCTGGAGCAAAATGCCTCCACTGTTGACAAAAGCCAATTCAAGATGAGGAAAAAGTTTGCTAAGACCATATCAATGGGCATGAAGCTACCATCCTCTAAGGAAGCATCACCAATGAAATAGAAATGCACCCGTCCTATTGCTTATATCATCAGAAGGTTTCGCACCCCACCCAAGAGTGCAAAGCTTTCGATAGATGGTGGCAAGGATACGTTGCTCATCGACAATGCTTTAAGCGGGAAAAGCGTAAAACTCGTCGAGAGCAAGGAAATACGACCGAAGGGATTAAAAGAACTACCGGCAATTGTCGCATGGTTAACACTGGTGGGCCACAAATGCCTACATTCGGGAGTGATTCTGATGAAGAGCTAGAACTTGCCCCTCTCTTTAAGGAGTCCGCTTCAAGAAAAGAAGAAGAACCGAAGGTCTGTGAAAATATTCAGCCGCGGAATCAGACGCTGCCTGAAAAGAACCTCGGACCCTCAAGCAGGAAAGATAAAGGGAAAGAAAAGGTCTCTGAAGATATCGTCTTAGATGACCAAGTTCTGGAAGAGCTAAACGCCAACAACCCGCCGAAGAAGAATAAGGTGGATTACAACGTCTTAGCACATCTGAGAAAGCTGCCCTCACAACTCAGCATTCTTGACGCCCTTTTGCTATCAAAAGAGGCGAGAGATTCGTTGATTAAGACGCTCTAAGACCCAGAACAATTCCAAGCATGCCTGGCCGAGGAAAAGATGAAGGATGAATTGGAGGAGGTGCACACGGCCGATGTTACTTTTGGCGATGAAGACCTTCTACTTGGGACGTGCGAACACAATCGCCCTCTCTATATCTCGGGATACTGCCATGATATAAAAATAGGCAAAATCCTGATCGATAACGGGTCCTCCGTTAATCTCCTCAACGTGCGGGTGTTAAAAGAAATCTGCATGAGCGTCCAGCACCTTGCTCGTGACAAGATCACCATCTCCGGGTTTAACTCCCAGTCATCAAGAACTCTTGGGTCTGTGATACTGACGTTACGCTTCGGGCTACTCGTCACGGACATTAAGTTCCACGTCATAGACGCCAAGACATGCTACAACGCTTTGCTCGGCCGGCCATGGTTACACGAGTACAACATCATCCCTTCTACACAACATCAGTGTATGAAGTATTTTAAGGATGGTTTCGAGTATACCGTGACGGGAGAACTGAACCCGTTCTCCGTGAATGAGGTCTGCAAATACGAAGATGCCAAATATTTCTTACCGGATTTTGAAGATACGGAGAAGTGTCACAAATCGGAGAATAAAGCTAACGCTACCATCCCTGTCTTCGGCAGTGATACTGAGGAGGAAGAGGAGATAGTTTATTCGGGTCCGCCCCAACACAACAAACCGGGACCATCGGCTCCTACATTGATATTTGGCAGCGACTCGGAAGATGAAGTCCATGCTGTATTCTCTGCTCGACCTTCAATACAAACGTCCGCTGACGAAGAGCAAAGTCTACAAGTCGCCATAGTGCCACTTAAACACCATAAAGAACTGGATGCACTTAATATCTACAGTGTAGAAGAGTTGCGGACATTCTATATCCCTCCCGGACGAGAAAGCGAGAAAGCAATTCTGTTCTACCGCTCTGAAGAAACCCAGGTAGAAAAAGAAATCTGGCATGGCGCGGATCCTACGCTCGACAGGCTTCAGCCTATCCGTCTTCCCAGATATTATACAGAGGGTTTAAAAAAGCTGCTGAAACGCCAGGGGATATCCTTCAAGCAGACCGTTCGGAAAGCCAAGTTCTATGACAAAGTCTGGAACGTTCCCGGGACTCAACGCAAACTACCTGATGGGAGAATGGAAACAATTGAGCTTGGATACGTCCGGTCAAAGAAACGAGAATTACTACCCGGCTGCTATGTCGTGTATGACTTCGATAAGGAAGCGGATGCTCAATGGGAAGACGCTAATCCTGAGACAATGAAAGTTCCAGATGCAAAAGTGCCCAGTCCGTCGTTCGAAGAACAAATGGACAAGCTTATAAGGGAAGCGGGTCAAAAAGTCCGGGACGATCATAACCGCGAAATGGTCATCTATGAGAAAGCCAAAACGCAACGCCTCCTTCAACAGGCCGTCAAAGATGAAAGTGCCGCCCCTTGTCAACCTATCATAAAGAAGGCTCGACGCAAAAGCAGAAACAAGCCGAAAGGCCAAAAAGGCGCTCAACAGCAACAAAGCAAGGCTAAGAAGCCACGCAAACGGGAGTCAAGTGTTATTGATCTATCCCTTATGAAGAAAATGGGTCGAGCATACTCGTTTCCGCGGGACAAGACGAAGAAGATACTTGACCTCGCTTTGAAACATCGAATGCTTGCACTGCCAGAGTCTAAACACCCCGAACAAGCGGGCGAGGTCTCACACCCGGACTATTGCTCTTACCATCGGGTAATAGGACATCCTCTTGAAGATTGCTTCACCTTCAAGAATTGGGTCGAAGATCAGTATCAGCTTAGCAAGTTCGCTCTGTCCGACAACTGGAGGGTAGCGCCGCCACAAAAGCACGAGCCCAAGGCCACGGAAGAAAAACCAGTTCCACATTGGGATTGGAAGCGAATTCGCACCTGTCACATGATCACAATATTAAAAGAAGAGCCTGAGGACATAGATGAGCTCCCTTGGTGTTTCGAAAATAGCAACGACGAGGTAATCTCAGAGTTCCCGCCTGCGCCAAAAGAGCTAGAAGATGGAATCCATACCACTGTAGATAACCTCAAGAAAATTGAGTTGGGAACAGCAAATGACCCGCGACCGACATTCATCAGCGAGCTACTATCTGAAGAAAGGGTGGTTGCGTTAAAGGACGTGCTTTTACAACATAGAGATTGCTTCGAGTGGAACTATTCCGAAATGCCGGGACTAGATCCAGAAATTGCTGTACACAGATTGGCGATATCCCCGGACATCAAGCCGGTCAAACAAGCGCCAAGAAGAATGCGGCTCGAGCTTGAGATGAGTATCAACGCCGAAGTCAAGAAACTGATCGATTCTGGCTTCATCCAGGAGGTTCAATACCCTGAATGGATCGCCAATATCGTCCCGGTGATGAAGAAAAATGGGACGGTGCGCATATGCGTGGACTTTCGGGATCTCAATAAAGCTTGCCCGAAGGACGATTTCCCAGTGCCAGTCACCGAACTGATGATAGACAATACGTCTACTCATGAGGTTTTCTCCTTCATGTACGGCTCATCAGGGTATAACCAGATAAAGATGCATCCAGAAGACCAGAAGCATACCGCCTTCAGGACTCCTTTGGGTATATTCTGCTACAAGGTGATGCCCTTCGGTTTAAAGAATGCCGGTGCCACCTACCAAAGGGCCATGACGAAGATCTTCGATGACCTTATACACGAAATCGTCGAATGCTATATCGACGATCTCGTGGTTAAAAGCAAATCATACGAAGAACATCTCGAGCATTTGAAGACTGTATTTCACGCCTTCGGCAATACAACTTGAAGATGAACCCGCTCAAGTGTGCATTCGGAGTTTCCTCGGCAAATTCCTGGGATTCATTGTTCGACACCGAGGTATTGAAATAGATCCGTCAAAGATCAAAGCGATCATGGAAATGCCTCCGCTGAGAACTCTCAAACAGTTGCGATCTCTCCAAGGGAAGCTCGCATACATACGGCGATTTATAGCCAACCTTTCAGGCAAGTGCCTCCCTATAGCCACCTGATGAAGAAGGGAACCCCGTTCGTCTGGGATCAAAAATGCCAAAGCGCACTAGACGAGATCAAGCAATACTTGCAGAACCCGCCGGTGTTGGCTGCTCCGGTTAAGGGAAAACCACTCATTCTTTATACAACCGCCCTCGAAGGTTCCTTAGGCGCATCATGGGCACAAGAGAACGATCAAGGGAAAGAAAGAGCACTCTACTACTTAAGTCGAGTTCTGCTGGGGGAAGAAAGCAATTACTCCCCCATTGAAAAACACTGCCTGGCATTGATCTTCGCGATAACAAAGCTCAGGCACTATGCGTTGGCGTATAAGGTCCGTCTCATTTCAAAGGTGGATCCCCTTAAATACTTGATGTCAAAGGCCATATTGACGGGACGACTCGCTAAATGGGCCCTACTCTTGATGGAGTTTTCGATAACGTATCAACCTCTCAAGGCAGTGAAAGGCCAGGCCATCGCCGACTTCCTCGCTGAGCATCCGATACCCGCCGATTCTCTTCTGAATTGCGATCTCCCAGACGAACATACGTTTGATGCGATCAACGATAATGATACCCGATGGGAGCTTTATTTCGATGGAGCATCTTCTGTGAAGAAGCGCAAACAAAGTACCCCTATAATCAAATCGGGGGTAGGACTCATCTTTGTAACTCCACAAGGAGGGATAATGCGTTTCGATTTCTCCTTAACAGAGCCAAGGACAAACAATGAAGCCGAATACGAAGCTCTGATAGCGGGCCTCGAGATCGCCATTGACATGGAAATTGAAAACCTCCTCATATACGGGGATTCTCAACTGGTCGTTAGTTAAGTAAACGGCGACTACCAAACGTGCAAACCGGAATTGGTAAAATACGGTAAAAAGGTGCAACAATTGTTGGCCCAAATTCCCTCTTATACTTTGGAGAACATACCGCGCGCGGAAAACAGCAAAGCGGACGCATTGGCCAAACTTGCTAAAGAACTGGCTGACGAGAACCTCGATGACATTAGAATCGTGGTGCAAAGCCGTTGAGTGCTTGCCCCAGCAGAAATATCTCCGGAATCATTCGAAGAAAAAGGAGCGAACGAGCAGACAACTCTGTAAGTAAAAGATTGGGAAAATACCGAGGATTGGAGGGAAATCTTCATAGATTACTTCAAGTCCCACCAAATGCCTGAAGAAGCGTCCACAAGACATCAGCTCATGAAACGAGCCCTATCTTTCGCCTTCGTCAACGATACTCTGTATAAGAGGTCATTTGATTCTTTGTGGCTGAGATGCTTAGGACCTGACGAAGCGAAAAGGGTCGTCCAGGAAGTTCACGACGGACTCTGCGGTTCTCACCAAGCAGGCCTAAAGATGAAGTTGAAGATCAAACGGATGGGCTACTACTGGCCCACGATGATCCAGGACCGCCTCGAATATGCGAAGCAATGCCACTCATGCCAAATTCATGGGGACTTCATCCACTAGCATCCAAATCCACTACATCCAACGGTGGCTAGCTGGCCATTCGAAATGTGGGGGACTGATATAGTCGGCCCCATCGAACCAGCATCGTCTAGAGGACATCGTTTCATCCTAGCAACGACTGACTACTTCTCTAAATGGGCAGAAGCGATACCGTTAAGAGAAGTGAAGACGGAAAATATCCTCCACTTCTTCAAGACGCACGTCATATATCGGTTTGGAACTCTGCGACGGATCATCTCTGATAATGGGCCAGCTTACAGAAGCCACAAGATCAGTCGCTTTGCGCAACAGCATAATATAGACTGGAGATATTCTTCAGTTTACAATCCGCGAGCTAATGGTCTAGCTGAAGCCTTCAACAAGACCTTGACAAAGATCATAAAGAAAACGGTGTCCCGAAATAAGAAAGACTGGCACGAAAGACTGCAAGAAGCTCTTTGGGCATATCGAACTACGTTCAAGACGGCCACGAACACAACGCCGTACGCGTTGGTGTTCGGTACAGAAGCAGTACTCCCCCTCGAGATAGAGTTACCTTCTCTACGAGTGGCAGTCCACTACGAGCTAACGGACGAAGAAAATGCTCACCTTCGGCTTGAGGAGCTTGACGCCCTTGATGAAACCCGGCTCATAGCACAGCAAAATCTGGAAGCTTATAAAGCAAAGATGACGCGCTCATATGAAAGATTGATCCGGCCAAGGACATTCCGCCAAGGCGAACTTGTATTAGTGGTCAAAAGGCCTATGATCCCCAATCGCGCCAAGCGAGGAAAATTCGAGCCAAACTATGAAGGCCCATACATCATAGATAAGGTCTACCGGGGTGGGGCCTATCTACTCATGGACATGCACGGCGAAAGGCCTTTTAGGCCAATAAACGGCCGCTTCCTAAAGAAATGCTATGCTTAATGAGCCACAGCCTAGGTCAATGGTAGATGACGACGACTATGTCCGCTCGCTATCTTCCTAAGCTCAAACTCTATCAGCAGTAGCCAGCCTTCTCAAACGTCGGACCGAAATGTCCTTAAACTAATAGCAGACCGAAACGTCTTTAAACTAATACCGCAGTATCCTTAGGCTGACGAGATGAATAAAAAAAATAAAAAAAATATAATAAATAAAAAATGGTATGCCCATAAGCAAAAGGGCACGGATGAAAACCCGAAAGGGCTCCGTGAGTAAAAACAGCAGGGCTACCGGTGAGTGTTCGTGAAAACCCGAAAGGGCGCGACCTTGTAAAAAAAAAAGAGAAAAAGAAAATAAAAAGAATAAAAAAACGGTATGTCCACAAGCAAAATGGGCACGGATGAAAACCCGAGAGGGCTCCGTGAGTAAAAACAGCAGGACTACCAGCGAGTGTTTGTGAAAACCCGAAAGGGCGCAACCTCATTAAAAGACACTTATAGGGTCCTCTCGACCTTGTAAGGAGAAACCACCTGCGTGAGATCCTTACGACTCACAAGGGAACAACACACTTAGGGATCCCCATGATTCCTATGGAGAAAATACACTTGCGAGATCCTCACGACTCGTAAGGAGAACTCTCTTATGGGACCCTCACGGCTCATAAGATTTGAAAGTCTTAAGTTACAGAGACCTAAACCTGTGCTTAAGCAACCCCCACAATTTCCGATATTGCCCTACAAGTGATTCAATACTGACCCTTGTATACAATCCACGGGCGCGAATAAACATTTCCCTAACCAAGTCTTGTCCGTGACTGGGGATATGTTCGCATGGTGAATAACCCTTGTAAATCCTCTCGATTTATGAGGAGAAAACCCTTCTGTAGGATCCTTACGACTTACAGAAGAAACAAGCACTTAGGAATCCTCACGATTCCTAAGAAGAAAATACACTTACAAGATCCTCACGACTTGTAGGGAGAAATAACTTCGTGAGACCCTTACGGCTCATGAAGTTAAAAGCCTTAGTCGACAGGACCCTAACCCTGGTCGCTAAGCCACCTTTGTTCGACATTGACAGAGGCAGAGGATGATTCGCTCCTGGTAATATCCCAGTTGTAGCGGTGCTGATGCCGAAATTGGTCTACAGCAAAAAGCCAACAGGCCGCACATGCATACGAAATAGCCGAAATGATAGGGCAACTTGCAATAAAAAACAGCAAGAAAAAAAATGTATGCATGGAAAATAGCCGAAATGATTGGGCAACTCGCAATAAAAAGCAGCGAGTAAAAATAAAATAAGTAGCCGAAATGATTGGGCACCGCGAAAAATAGCCGAAATGATTGGGCAATCGCGATCTTCGCGATATAAAAGCTGAAATGATAGAGCATCACGGAAATAAAAAAAAGAAAAGAAGAAATGATAAAACTTTAGCCCTACAGTTAAGATCACATCGATCCCTGTATACAATCCAAGGGCGTAAACAAAGAGAGAACTATACCTTCCTAACAGGCTCCGCCAGAAGACGAAGCCAAATCTTGACGGTTCAGTCCAACTCCGGAGAAACCAGTGTCTTCAGCAAATTCCTCGACTCACGGATACAAACACTCCTTGACGAGAGCCTCCTGATCCGCGTCGACTCGCAGAGCCACCAGCGCCTCCATGGGAAATCCTCGACTCGTTTGAAACCCCAAGGAAACAAATAATCCTTGGCGCTTGGGAAACAAATAATCCCTAGCAAACTCCTCGACTCACGGATACAAACACTCCTTGACGAGAGCCCCTTGATCCGCGTCAACTCGCAGAGCAACCAGTGCCTCCGTGGGAAATTCTCGACTCGTTTCAACCCTAAGGAAACAAATAATTCTTGGCGCTAGGAAAATAAATAATCCCTAGCAAATTCCTCGACTCACGGATACAAACACTCCTTGACGAGAGCCTCCTGATCCGCGTCGACTCGCAGAGCCACCAGTGCCTCTGTGGGAAATCCTCGACTCGTTTCAAACCCTAAGAAAACAAATAATCCTTGGCGCTTGGGAAATAAATAATCCCTAGCAAACTCCTCGATTCACGATACAAACACTCCTTGACGAGAGCCTCCTGATCCGCGTCGACTCGCAGAGCCACCGGCGCCTCCGTGGGAAATCCTCGACTCGTTTCAAACCCCAAGGAAACAAATAATCCTTGGCGCTTGAGAAACAAATAATCCCTAGCAAACTCCTCAACTCACGGATACAAACACTCCTTGACGAGAGCCTCCTGATCCGTGTCGACTCGCAGAGACACCAGCGCCTCCGTGGGAAATCCTTGACTCGTTTCAAACCCCAAGGAAACAAATAATCCTTGGCGCTTGGGAAACAAATAATCCCTAGCAAATTCCTCGACTCACGGATACAAACACTCCTTGACGAGAGCCTCCTGATCCGCGTCGACTCGCAGAGCCACCAGTGCCTCCGTGGGAAATTCTCGACTCGTTTCAAACCCCAAGGAAACAAATAATCCTTGGCGCTTGGAAAACAAATAATCCCTAGCAAATTCCTCGACTCACGGATACAAACACTCCTTGACGAGAGCCTCCTGATCCGCGTCGACTCGCAGAGCCACCAGTGCCTCCGTGGAAATCCTCGACGCGTTTCAAACCCCAAGGAAACAAATAATCCTTAGCGCTTGGGAAACAAATAATCCCTAGCAAACTCCTCGACTCACGGATACAAACACTCCTTGACGAGAGCCTCCTGATCCGCGTCGACTCGCAGAGCCACCAGTGCCTCCGTGGGAAATCCTCGACTCGTTTCAAACCCCAAGGAAACAAATAATCCTTGGCGCTTGGGAAACAAATAATCCCTAGTAAATTCCTCGACTCACGGATACAAACACTTCTTGACGAGAGCCTCCTGATTCGCGTCGGCTCGTAGAGAAACCAGCGTCTCCGTGGGAAAATTCCCGATTCGTCTTAACTTGCAAGATGAAGCCTCAGACAGCAGGGACTAAAAAAAAAACTTGCTTCCTGAACAATGGGACCCTACAAGTAGATCTAAACGGTCTCTTGCATACTATTCACGGGTCTCACTCTCCAAAGTCGAGTTTCGACGAGGAGGGAAACAACCGCTTACGGGTCCTCTCGACTCGTAAGAGGGAAAAATTCTCTTATCGGATCCTCACGACTTATAAGAGAAAACCACACTTAGGAATCCTCACGATTCCTAAGGAGAAAGCCCACCTACGAGATCCTCTCGATCCGTAGGGAGAAAAAATCTCTACGAGACCCTCACGGCTCAAGGAGTTGAAAAGTCTTAGGCAGCAGATCTGAACCTGCGGCCTAAGCCATCGCTATTTCTTAAGAAAGTCAAGATGCTTACTCTACTACCGGATAATTGTGACAGCGTGTTGATAATAAAAGAAAGAAAAAGGCGGAGAAATGACACAAGAAATTACAGAAAATGTGTATCTTTTATTCATAAACTTGATTGGGTACAGAATACATTGTGTTAAAGAATAAAAATATATATATACACATTCTTTCATCTACAAGCACAAATGATACAAAAGAGGGATAGCTACTGAGGAGGAAGTGTCTTTAGTAAATCCACAAGTTGCTCTCGCACTTCCTTCAGCGCCTCCTCTTGAGCGGCTGCCGCGGCCACCTCCGCTTCCACCTGGGTGCGCTGCTGCAAAAAGGACGAAAGTTGCTCCTCGGCCGCTGTTTCCCCCAATCAGAGCAAGGCTCTACTTAATTTTGAAAATTCAAAATTCGAAGCAACGCTTCGGTTTCCGTGCGCAGCGCGCAATTTTCCACATGGTAGAAGCTGATTCGGCGGCGTAACGCCCGAGACAGTGCGTCCCATCAGAGCAAGGCTCTTCAGAAAACATAATTAAGACTTAACTGCGCAAATGCATGGCAGCGCGACACGTGTTTGCCCAGTTGCGCAATCGCAACTGCGCAAGCTCACGGATGCGCGACACGTGTCTGCGCAAGCGCACGGATGCGCGACACGCGTCTGCGCAGTTGCGCAATCGCAACTGCGCAAGCGCACGGATGCGCGACACGTGTCACGCGCTGGTGAGTTGCGCAGCAACTGAATGAAAATTTAAGTAAATCTTTTCTGTTCTTCTGTAAAACAGAGACCCTTGGATCAGAGATCCAATGGTGGGAAAATTCCCAAAATTATTCAGGAAAGATCTTGGTAACAAATTTAACAAATTTGTGAGCACTATAAATAAGAGCCCAGACCTCATTCAAAAAAAGGGGAGAATCATCGAAGAAGAAGGATCAACTTCTGGAAAAAAAGAGCTCTTGAAGATTAATCAAGAACACAGAAAAAAGGAAAAAAAGGTAGAATTTCTGAAGAACAGAAGAAAAAAGAAACAAATAAATAAATAAAAATAATAAAATAGTGCCTTGCACTTGCTATGAACCCTTGGTTCTCTGAAACAGGAAGAAAGAAAAGATTTCTTTCTTTTCTATGATCTAAATTTAGATCAAGAAATTAAAAAGTGCTCTGCACTTCTTTTTTTTGAATCTAAAAGATTCTTGGTGCTCTGCACAAATGCAATGCATTTACTAAAGGGCCAGGCCCAAATCAAAAAGACCCAGCAGGCCAAAATAATTGCAAAGCAATAAAAGGGCCTGGCCCAAATCAAATGACAAAATAATAAAAGGGCAGAGCCCTATTTGGAAAATTCCTGAGGGCCTGGCCCAAATCAAATCACAAAAAAAATAATAAAAGGGTAGAGCCCTGTTTGGAAATTCTTGAGGGCCTGGCCCAAATCAAACTGCAAGAATAATAAATAGGCAGAGACCTATTTGGATTGATTCTTTCAGTCAGGTAAAACCTAAAATGAAAATTGGACTTAACCAAATCTTGGCCATAAGTCCTTAAATTAAATTGATTGAGCAAAATGGCTCTCCTAAACCAATTCACGACTGGTTCGAGGGTACATCTCCGAACTCCTTTGACATCTGTCATTGTAATTCCTCAACGACGTCAAAGAGGTGACGGGTCCCAACAACCACTCATCTAATATCGGACCGAAATGTCCCTAAACTAACATCGGACCGAAACGTCCCTAAACTAACATCGGACCGAAACGTCCCTAAACTAAAATCGGACCACCACGTCCCTAAACTGGCGATGGACCACTACGTCCCTAAACTGGAATGTGGACCACTACGTCCTTAAACTGGCGATGGACCGAAACGTCCCTAAAACTATAATGGACCACTACGTCCCTAAAACTGGCAATGGACCGCCACGTCCTTAAACTGGCACAATAGAGCCCAAATGCTCTCTTGTCGGATCTAAACGGTCCCGTCTAAGTTGATCTTAGCCCCAAATACGGTTAATGTGTCCTTAGATAAACAATAAAACCCCAAATCAACTTTGGTTCAAGGGTACATCTCTGAACTCCTCTGACGCCTGTCGTTGTAATCCCTCAACGACGTCAGAGAGGTGACGAGTCTCGACGGCCAGATAATTAAATCAATCACTACGTCAAGTCGATGTTAGTCCAAAACAGGACTAACGTATCCTTGATGAACGTTTAAGCTGATCTTAGCTGCAACGCGACTAATGCATCCTTAAACTGAAAACACCAAACCCAAATCTAAGCAAACACGGATTTGGACTAATCCACGTCCTACGGGCGACGACATCACTAAGTCTCCGTATACAATCCACGGGCAACCACAAATAAAACAAACATACACGACACGAAGTGAAATTCTGGAGAAGGAGAAAGTTGTTACCGCGATGCGGTAGCGTAATTAACTGCAGGGGCTTGCGCCTGCAGGGAAGAGCGTCCCCACAATCAAAAAAAAACCCCTCACCCTGAGGGGGAATCTGACGAAGTCTGCTACATCGGCCGCATCCGTCTAAACCTCCAATACACGGTGCCATAAATCAACTTGGCATCTTCGGAGAGATAGACGGATAAAACCAAATAGCATCTGCCCCGAACCTCAGGCACAGACGTCCTAACGTCCAGGCCGCCGTTCGGAGGGGAACAGATTCTGGCACGCCCGGTGGGACCTTTTCTTCTTTCCACTCCACACTTCGTGTGTCGTCTTCGCGAACCAATCGCGGTTTGTTAAATGGTTGTCCTCGGATTTCAAGTTGCTAAGATTTGGTCTTTTGTCTGGCGCAGAATTCAAGATTCAATGGCCACCAACTGCACCAACTGCTCGAAATGCCACTGCAGCGGACGCTCCACCTCACCGAGGGGTGTAGCATATGGGCCCCAAGCGGCTTCCTTCCTGACTCTGCCGGTAGACCAGGTGACTCAGGCCACCACCGGCTTGTTTTTCGGGACCATGGTCCCACCTACAAGCTTCTCCATGCCGATATCCGCACCAGAAGCGAACAAGAAGTCGGTGTTCGACCGGCTCACTGCTACTACGACCCCTGTCAACGGGTCGCCCGCTACTAAGCTGACAGCCTCTGTTTTCACCAGGCTAGGTCAGGACCATAAAGTGGTTGTCCCAAAGAGGGCAACGGCCACTGCTTCGGAAGTCGTTGAAGCGGCTTCTCCTATCAGAAAGTCTGTCTTTACAAGATTGACGGCTCCTACTCCTCCTCCAGCTGGCCAAAAAGCATCAGTCTTTGACAGGCTGACATCAGCAGTTACCCCACACCCAAACGGGGGGCAACAAGAAACTATCCCGAGTTCCGAGCCAGTCCCAATGGCTCGTCGTGCGCGACGTCGTCATTGGCAGCGAGTAAGGAAAACAGGGGGCAACTCCCCTTCAGGGCTAACCCCACCTGCTCCAGTGGTGGAGGTCAACGCTGCTGTTCCAACTGGGAACAGCTTTGAATTACTGAGGAAAGTGAGAAAGAACTCCCCAATTGCCGTATTGAAAAGATCTCCTCCGCCTGTGGAGAAAGCTCCGGAGGCAAAACAGGAACAGCCCCCTCAACGGCTATCCTCAAAAGTTTATAAAGTATGGCGTAGGGTTCAAGACTCTGTGATCGATCCAGACCACTTGCGTCACCAGAAAAGGGCGAAGGTGGAAAATAACAAAAACTGCCCCATTAAACAGCAGGGGGCGACAGTTGCTAGGATGCCCACTACAACGGCTCCTTTAACCTCGATGGCCCACAAAAGAAGGAGGCCAGAGAAAGCTCCCGCAACAGCAGCAAGAGTTAACAATGGTGAACCTAAACGCCCCAAGTCAGGGGGCATAATTGTTCATACGGTTTACATGGCTTCTGGAAAGGAAGAAAGCCGTACTTCTACGGGTCACCGACCGCTCACCCGATCAGTGACCAAGGCTCAGGAGCAGCAACAAAAGCTCCAGGAGATGATGACCACAATGGCCGCACTCACTGGGCCGAAAGAAACCCCGGAAACATCCTCAGAAGAACGTCAAGAACAAGAGACGGACGCCGAATTCCTTCGGCGCGTGCTAGAGAAGAAAGATAAAGAGGCTGCGGAACAGGCAGCCAACATAAAGAAAATGGCCCTCCTGTTCCAGGATGTGGTGGGTATGATGATTCAACCAGATCCACCTGCTGGAGATCCCCCGATCATTCTTGAAGATGATAGGGGAGAGACATCGAATCCTCCACCGGCTCTATCCGCAGCTAAAGAGGATACCATATCAAAAGCTGATTTGGATGAATATATTGCTCAACAAATACGGGTGCATCAGGCGACTGAAGCAGCCGGTCAGATCGTGAAAACGGGGCGACCGTATCCGGGCTGGTATGACCAAATCAAGTACCCGCCGGGTTACACGATTCCCAAGTTTCATGTTTACAAAGGGACCGGCAATCCCCATCAACATGTTGCCCAGTTCAGAGCGCTTTGTGGTAATACAGGCGGCGACGACAAGTTGTTAGTTCGCCAGTTTGTTGGAAGCTTATCAGACACAGCGTTTGAATGGTATTCTGAGCTTCCCAACGACTCTATAAAAACCTTTGCGGAGATGGAGCTACTCTTCACCCAACGTTTTGCAAGTGCCAGTGAGCGTACCCCGATGACGGCACTGATCAATGCCAGGGTAAAACCCGGCGAGACATGGGTTCAGTACGCTATACGGTGGCGAAATCTATGGTCGAAGTGTGAACAACGCATAGAAGAAGCTCCAGCGGTGGGAATGTTTGTTGGAACCCTTGATCCACAAGCAACCATTTCACAGTTTATGATGTTCTTCAAGCCGACCTCCTTCCAGGCTTTGATCGACAAATTAGCGCAGATGGACCAGATGGGCCATAAACCCCCTCTCCCGAAGCCGGACCTCCGAAACGATAAAGGAAAGGGAAAAGTGATCATCGTCACTAATGCCCAACAACAGCCGAACGACTCGAAGCCGGTTGCTCGTCCAAACAATATGCGCCCATACGTACCCCTTGAGGACAGGATGGGACGTGCTTACTCCTTCCCTCGTGATAAAACAAGGAGGCTGTTCGAGCTGGCATTGCGCAACAGGCTCATAAATCTGCCAGATCCAAAACGTCCGTCACAACCGAGTGACGTCAACGAGCCCAATTACTGCCCTTATCATCGAGTGCTAGGCCATCCAATTGAGGATTGCTACGTTTTCAAGAATTGGCTTGAGAACCAGTACCGTCAGGGCAAATTTGCGCTATCTGACAAATGGAAGATGAATCCTCCGCAGCCCCACACCTCTAAGGGGACTAATACGCCGGGGGCAACATGCTCCGTTATTGAAGAAACTCCCTGGGAGGTTGTATTATCAGCCAAAACGATGAGAATGCTAAATGATCTTCAAACCTGTCCAGCGGTCAAGTGGAAGAACCCCTTGGAACCGCAGGTTATTGAGGGGATGTTGAAGCCACGACCGACTCCGAAGACCGATGGTGGTAGTTCAAGCGTTCATAGCCAGCCGTCAAAATCTTCGAAAAAGAAGAAGAAGAAATCTAAGAAGCCCGTGAAGCCTGGCGACAAGCGCACGGACTTACAAAAGCAAATCGATGCGCTGGATGAGTACAACCAAAAGGCGCGGACTTCCATTACGCTCCAAGATTTCCTTAATCACGTCTTCCAAAAAGAAGATGAGGGAGAGAGTTCATCAGACAAATCCGAGGAGTATGTGGCGAGCTGTCATATGATCACTCATTCGGTCACGAACGGTGAAAAGACCTCTGGCACTGAAACGCTGAGAGCAATGCCGAATCAGGAACCCCAGGGTTACCGGTTGAAACGATTAGCGCGTTTCTTAATGAAGCTCGGTTGAAAAGCAAGGCTGATCGAGAACGCGAGACGGCTATATTCGAAAGGGCCAAGCGTCAGCGACTTGAGGAAGGAGCTGAAATGATCCCGCTAGAACAAAATGCCTCCTCCGCTGACAAAAGCCAATTCAAGATAAAAAAGAGGTTTGCTAAGGCCATATCGATGGGCATGAAGCTACCACCCTCTGAAGAAAAGGTTACTGGCGTGGTAGAAATGCACCCTTCTTATTGCTTATACCATCAGAAGGTCTCGCATTCCACCCAAGATTGCAAAGCTTTCAATGGATGGTGGCAAGGATACGTCGCTAATCGACAACGATTTAAACGGGAAAAACGTAAAATTCGCCGAGAGCAAAGAAATACGACTAAAGAACTTGAAAGAACTGCCGGCAATTGTCACATGGTTAACACTACCGGGTCACAAGTGCCTACATTTGGGAGCGACTCCGATGAAGAGCTAGAGCTTGGCCCCCTCTTCGAAGAATCCACTTCGGGAAAAGAAAAAGAACCGAAGGCCTGCGAGAATATACAGCTGCGCAATCGAACATTACCCGAAAAGAACCTCGGACCCTTGAATAAGAAAAACAAAGGGAAAGAGAAGGTCTCTGAAGACATCGCTTTGGATGACCAAGTTGCGGAAGAGTTAACCGCCAAGAATCCCCCAAAAAGGAATAAAGTAGATTACAATGTCTTGGCGCATCTGAGAAAGCTACCCTCACAACTCAGCATTCTCGATGCCCTATTGCTATCAAAAGAGGCGAGGGATTCTTTGATTAAGGCCCTACAAGATCCGGACCAGTTCCAAGCCTTCCTAGCCGAACAAAAGATGAAGGATGAATTGGAAGAGGTGCACACAGCCGACGTTGCTTTTGGTGATGAAGACCTTCTCCTCGGAACGTGTGAACACAATCGCCCACTTTATGTCTCAGGATACTGCCATGACATAAAGATAGGAAAAATCTTAGTCGATAATGGATCGTCTGTCAATTTACTCAATGTGCGAGTGTTAAAAGAGATTTGCATGAGTGTCCAACACCTCGCCCGAGACAAAATCACCATCTCCGGTTTCGACTCTCAATCCTCAAAGACTCTTGGATCTGTGATATTGATGCTACGCTTCGGGGTGCTCGTCACAGACATCAAATTCCATGTTATAGACGCCAAGACATGCTACAATGCTCTGCTCGGCCGACCATGGCTACACGAGTACAATATCATCCCTTCTACACAGCATCAGTGCATGAAGTATTCTAGGGACGGCCTCGAGTACACAGTGGCAGGAGAGTTGAATCCGTTTTCCGTGAACGAAGTTCGCAAGTATGAAGATGCCAAATACTTCTTACCGAATTTCGAAGACACGGAAAGGTGTCACAAACCGGAGAACAAAACTAACGCAACCATCCCTGTCTTCGGCAGTGACACCGAGGAGGAGGAGGATATAATCTATTCAGGTCCGTCCCAATCCACCAGGCTAGGACCATCCGTTCCTTCATTGGTCTTCGGTAGTGATTCAGAGGATGAAGTTCATGCTGTATTCCCTGCTCGGCCTTCAATACAGATTTCCGCTGATGAAGAGCGAAGTCTGCAGGTAACCATGGTGCCGCTTGAACATTACAAAGAACTGGATGCACTCGACACCAACAGCGTAGAGGAATTGCAGACATTCTATATCCCTCCCGGACGAAAAGGCGAGAAGGCAATCCTATTCTACCGTTCTGAAGAAAACAAGGTGGAAAAAGAAATTTGGCATGGCGCAGATTCCACGCTCGACGGGCTTCAGCCTATCCGTCTTCCCAGATATTATACCAAAGGTTTGAAGAAACTACTGAAGCGCCAGGGGATGTCCTTCACACAGACCGTTAGAAAAGCCAAATTCTATGACAAGGTCTGGAACGTTCCCGGGACTCAATGCAAACTGCCTAACGGGAGAACGGAAACAAAAGGGCTTGGGTACATCCGGCCAAAGAAACGGGAGCTAGTAAACAGCTGTTATGCCATGTATGACTTCGATGAAGAGGCTGACGCTCAATGGGAAGACGCTAATCCTGAATCAGCAAAAGTTCCTGACACAAAACCGCCCAGTCCATTGTCTGAAGACCAGATGAGCAAACTTATAAAGAATGCGAGTCAAAAAGCCCGAGATGATCATGATCGTGAAATGGCAATCTATGAGAAAGCCAAGACACAGCGTCTCCTTCGACAGGCAGTAAAGAACGAAGATGTTGCCCCACGTCAGCCTGCTACAAAAAGGGTTCGACGCGAAAGCAAAAACAAGTCGAGGGGCCGAAAAGGTGCTTGACAACCACAAGACAGAGCTAAGAAGCCACGCATCCGAGAGTCGAGCATTATTGACCTAGCCCTTATGAAGAAAATGGGTCGAGCATACTCATTTCCTCGGAACAAAATAGGAAAAATACTTGATCTTGCTCTAAAACATCAAATGCTTACTCTGCCAGAGTCTAAACACCCTGAGCAAGCAGGCGAAGTCTCCAACCCAAATTATTGCTCTTACCATCGAGTAGTAGGGCATCCGCTTGAAGATTGTTTCACCTTTAAGAATTGGATTGAGGACCCGTATCAGCTTGGCAAATTTGCGTTGTCTGACAGTTGGAGGGTAGCACCGCCGCAAAAGCACGAACCCGAAAACACAAGAATAAAACCAACTCTGCATTGGGATTGGCAAAAAATTCGCACCTGCCATGTGATAACAATATTAAAAGAAGGGTCCGAGGACATGAACAACCTCCCTTGGTGCTTCGAAAGCGGCAGCGATGAGGTAATCTCAGAATTTCCCCCAGCTCCGAGAGAACTGGAGGATGGAATCCACACCACTGCAGATAATCTCAAGAAAATCGAGTTGGGGACGGAAAATGACCCGCGACCGACATTCATCAGCGAGTTGCTATCTGAAGAAAGGGTGGCTGCGTTAAAGGATGTACTTCTACAGCACAAAGATTGCTTCGCGTGGAACTATTCCGAAATGCCGGGGCTAGATCCAGAAATCGCTGTACACAAACTGGCAATATCCCCGAACATCAAGCCAGTCAAACAAGCGCCGAGAAGAATGCGACTCGAGCTTGAGATGAGCATCAACGCCGAAGTCAAAAAGCTGATAGACTCGGGCTTCATCCAGGAAGTTCAATACCCTGAATGGATTGCCAACATCGTCCCAGTAATGAAGAAAAATGGGACAGTGCGCATATGCGTAGACTTTCGGGATCTTAATAGAGCCTGCCCAAAAGATGATTTCCCAGTGCCAGTCACCGAACTGATGATAGACAACACATCCACCCATGAGGTTTTCTCCTTCATGGACGGCTCATCGGGGTATAACCAAATAAAAATGCATCCTGAAGATCAGAAACACACAGCTTTCAGGACTCCTCTTGGGATATTTTGTTATAAAGTGATGCCCTTCGGTTTGAAGAATGCCGGTGCTACTTATCAAAGGGCCATGACGAAGATCTTCGACGACCTTATACACGAAATCGTCGAATGCTATATCGACGATCTCGTGGTTAAAAGCAGGTTATACGAGGAACATCTCGAGCATCTGAAGACCGTATTTCAACGCCTTCGGCAATACAACTTGAAGATGAATCCTCTTATATGTGCGTTCGGGGTTTCCTCGGGCAAATTCCTGGGATTCGTCGTTCGACACCGAGGTATTGAAATAGATCCGTCGAAGATTAAAGCGATCATGGAAATGCCCCCGCCGAGGACTCTCAAACAGCTGCGGTCTCTCCAAGGGAAGCTCGCGTATATAAGGCGATTTATAGCCAACCTTTCAGGAAAGTGCCGTCCTTATAGTCACCTGATGAAGAAGGGAACCCCATTCGTTTGGGATCAAAAATGCCAAGGCGCACTGGATGAGATCAAGCAATACCTACAGAACCCGCCGGTGTTGGCTGCTCCGGTTAAGGGGAAGCCTCTTATTCTTTATACGACCGCCCTCGAAGGTTCCTTAGGCGCGCTGTGGGCATAAGAGAACGATCAGGGAAAAGAAAGAGCGCTCTACTACTTAAGTCGAGTTCTGCTGGGGGCAGAAAGCAACTACTCTCCAATTGAAAAACACTGCCTGGCGTTGATCTTCGCAATAACAAAGCTTAGGCACTATGCGTTGGCGCACGAGGTCCGTCTGATTTCAAAGGTGGACCCTCTCAAATATCTAATGTCAAAAGCCATATTGACAGGACGACTCGCTAAATGGGCCCTGCTCTTGATGGAATTTTCGATAACATATCAACCTCTCAAGGCGGTAAAAGGTCAGGCCATCGCCGATTTCCTTGCTGAGCATCCCATACCTGCCGATTCTCCGTTAAATTGCGATTTGCCGGACAGACATGCGTTTGACGCAATCGACAGTGGTGATACCCGTTGGGAGCTTTACTTCGATGGAGCGTCTTCTATGAAAAAGCACAAACAAAGTACGCCAATGATTAAATCGGGGGTGGGACTCATCTTTGTGACTCCCCAAGGAGGAATAATGCGCTTCGCCTTCTCCTTAACGGAGCCGAGAACGAATAATGAAGCTGAATATGAAGCTTTGATAGCAGGCCTCGAGATCGCCATCGATATAGGAATTGAGAGCCTCCTCATATACGGGGACTCCCAACTGGTCGTCAGTCAAGTGAACGGCGATTACCAAACATGCAAACCAGAATTGGTAAAGTACGGTGAAAAAGTGCAACAACTGCTAACCCAAATTCCCTCCTACACGTTGGAAAGCATACCGCGCGCGGAAAACAGCAAAGCAGACGCACTAGCCAAACTTGCTAAAGAATTGGCTGACGAGAACCTTGACGACGTTAGAATCGTGGTACAAAGCCGTCGAGTGCTCGCCCCAACAGAAATATCTCCGAAATCGTCTGAAGAAAAAGGAGCGAAAGAGGAGACAGCCCTGCAAGTAAAAGACTGGGAAAATACCGGGGACTGGAGAGAAGTCTTCATAGATTACTTCAAGTTCCACCGAATATCTGAAGAAGCGTCCACAAGACATCAGCTCACGAAACGAGCTCTGTCTTTCGCCTTCGTCAATGATACTCTGTACAAGAGGTCATTCGATTCTCTGTGGTTGAGATGCTTAGGACCTGACGAAGCGAGAAGGGTCGGCCAAGAAGTTCACGACGGACTCTGCGGTTCCCACCAAGCAGGCCCTAAGATGAAGTTGAAGGTAAAGCGGATGGGCTACTACTGGCCCACGATGATGCAGGATTGCCTCGAATATGCGAAGCAATGTCATTCATGCCAAATTCATGGGGACTTCATCCATCAGCATCCCAATCCATTGCATCCAACAGTGGCTAGTTGGCCATTCGAAATGTGGGGAACTGACATAGTCGGCCCCATCGAACCAGCATCGTCAAAGGGACATCGTTTCATCTTGGCGACGACTGATTACTTCTCCAAATGGGCAGAGGCGGTACCGTTGAGGGAAGTGAAAACGGAGAACATCCTCCATTTCTTTAGAACGCATGTCATATACCGGTTTGGAACCCCGAGAAGAATCATCTCTGATAATGGGCCAGCCTACCGAAGTCATAAGATTAGCCGCTTCGCACAGCAGCACAATATAGACTGGAGATATTCCTCAGTTTATAACCCCCGAGCTAACGGTCTAGCTGAGGCCTTCAACAAGACCTTGACGAAGATCATGAAGAAAACGGTGTCACGAAATAAGAGAGATTGGCACGAAAGATTGCAAGAGGCTCTTTGGGCGTATCGAACTACATTTAAAACGGCCACAAACACAACGCCGTACGCGTTGGTATTTGGGACGGAAGCAGTACTCCCCCTCGAGATAGAATTACCCTCTCTACGAGTGGCAGTCCATTACGAGTTGACGGACGAAGAAAATGCTCACCTTCGGTTTGAAGAGCTTGACGCCCTTGATGAAATCCGGCTTCTAGCACAGCAAAATCTGGAAGCTTATAAAGCAAAAATGACGCGCTCATATGAAAGATTGAGCCGCTCGAGGACATTCCACCAAGGCGAACTCGTGCTAGTCGTCAAAAGGCCCATGATCCCCAATCGCGCCAAGCGGGGAAAGTTTGAGCCAAACTATGAAGGACCGTACATCATTGATAAGGTCTACCAGGGCCGGGCCTATCTACTCATGGACATGCACGGTGAAAGGCCTTTCAGGCCAATAAACGGTCGCTTCCTAAAGAAATACTACGCTTAACGAGCCTTAGTTTAGGTCAATGATAGATGACGACGACTATGTCCGCTCGCTATCTTCCTAAGCTCAGGCTTTATAAGCAGTAGCCAACCCTCTCAACGGTGGAACGAAATGTCCTTAAACTAATATTGGACCGAAACGTCCTTAAACTAATATTGGACCGAAACGTCCTTAAACTACTACCGCAGCATCCTCAGGCTGACGTAAAAAAAAAACGGTATGTCCATAAGCAAAGTGGGCACGGATGAAAACCCAAAAGGGCTCCGTGAGTAAAAACAGCAGGGCTACCGGCGAGAGTTCGTGAAAACCCGAAAGGGCGCGACCTCGTAAAAAAAAAAAAAAAAGAGAAAAAGAAAATAAAAAGAATAAAAATAAAAAAAAATAAAAAAATAAAAAAACGGTATGTCCATAAGCAAGATGGGCACGGATGAAAACCCGAAAGGGCTCCGTGAGTAAAAACAGCAGGACTACCGGCGAATGTTTGTGAAAACCCGAAAGGGCGCAACTTCGTTAAAGAACCCTTACAGGGTCCTCTCGACCCTGTAAGGAGAAACCACCTGCGTGAGATCCTTACGACTCACAAGGGAGCAACACACTTAGGAGTCCTCACGATTCCTAGGGAGAAAATACACTTGCGAGATCCTCACGACTCGTAAGGAGAACTCTCTTATGGGACCCTCACGGCTCATGAGATTTGAAAGTCTTAAGTTGCAGAAACCTAAACCTGTGCTTAAGCAAATCCCCACAAACTTCCAATATTGCCCTACAAGTGGTTCAATATTGACTCTTGTATACAATCCACGGGCGCGAATAAACATTTCCCCAGCCAAATTTCATCCGTAACTGGGAATACGTTCGCATGATAAACAACCCTTATAAATCTCCTCGATTTATGAGGAGAAAACCCTCCTGTAGGATCCTTACAACTTACAGAAGAACAAAACACCTAGGAACCCTCACGGTTCCTAAGGAGAAAATACACCTACAAGATCCTCACGACTTGTGGGGAGAAATACCTTCACGAGACCCTTACGGCTCATGAAATCGAAAGCCTTAGTCGACAGGACCCTAACCCTGGTCGCTAAGCCTCCTTTGTTCGACAACGACGGAGGCAAATGATTTTTCGCTCCTGGCAATATCCCAGTTGCAGCGGTGCTGATGCCAAAATCGGTGTCTAATTTCAGGCTTACGGCAAAAAAAAAAAAAAAAAAGCCAGTAGGCCGCTCATGCATACGAAATAGTCGAAATGATAGGGCAACTTGCAATAAAAAGCAGCAAGTAAAATGTATGCATGCAAAATAGCCGAAATGATCGGGCAACTTGTAATGAAAAGCAACGGGTAAAGATAAAGTAAAAAGCCGAAATGATTGGGCACCATGCAAAACAGCCGAAATGATTGGGCAACTCGCAATAAAAAGCAACGAGTAAAAATAAAATAAAAAGCCGAAATGATTGGGCACCGCGAAAAATAGCCGAAATGATTGGGCAATCGCGACCTTCGCGATATAAAAGCTGAAATGATAGAGCATCGCGGAAATAAAATAAAACAAAAATAAGAAATGATGAAACTTCGGCCCTACAGTTAAGATCACATCGATCCCTGTATACAATCCAAGGGCGCAAACAAAGAAGAAACCATACTTCCCCAGCGGATTCCGTCAAACGACGAAGCCAAACCTCAACGGTTCATTTCAACCGAAGAAGCCAGTGACTTCAGCAAAACTCCTCGACTCACGGATACAAACACTCCTTGACGAGAGCCTTCTGATCCGCGTCGACCCGCAGAGCCACCAGTGCCTCCGTAGGAATCCTCGACTCGTTTCAAACCCCAAGGACACAAATAATCCTTGGCGCTTGGGAAACAAATAATCCCAGCAAACCCCTCGACTCACGGATACAAACACTCCTTGACGAGAGCCTTCTGATCCGCGTCGACTCGCAGAGCCACCAGCGCCTCCGTGGGAACCATCGACTCGTTTCAAACCCCAAGGACACAAATAATCCTTGGCGCTTGGGAGACAAATAATCCCTCGCAAAACTTCTCAACTCACGGATACAAACACTCCTTGACGAGAGCCTTCTGATCCGCGTCGACTCGCAGAGCCACCAGCGCCTCCGTGGGAACCATCGACTCGTTTC
Organism: Agapanthus africanus; assembly: GCA_030015575.1. Lineage (NCBI taxonomy): Eukaryota > Viridiplantae > Streptophyta > Magnoliopsida > Asparagales > Amaryllidaceae > Agapanthus > Agapanthus africanus. Next base: position 482,021 of record JASDDO010000302.1, read on the forward strand.
AAACCCCAAGGACACAAATAATCCTTGGCGCTTGGGAGACAAATAATCCCTCGCAAAACTTCTCAACTCACGGATACAAACACTCCTTGACGAGAGCCTTCTGATCCGCGTCGACTCGCAGAGCCACCAGCGCCTCCGTGGGAACCATCGACTCGTTTCAAACCCCAAGGACACAAATAATCCTTGGCGCTTGGGAAACAAATAATCCCTCGCAAAACTTCTCAACTCACGGATACAAACACTCCGTGACGAGAGCTTCTCTGACTCACATCTCGGGCAGTAAGGATTCAAAAACTTGCTTCTTGAACAATGGGACCCTGCAAGTCAATCCTAAATGGTCTCTTGCATACTATTCACGGGTCTCACTCTCTGAAGTCGATTCTCGACAAAGAGGAAAACAACCGCTTACGAGCCCTCTCGACTCGTAAGAAGGGCAATGGGATCCTGCAAGTCAATCCTAAATGGTCTCTTGCATACTATTCACGGGTCTCACTCTCTGAAGTCGATTCTCGACAAAGAGGGAAACAACCGCTTACGAGCCCTCTCGACTCGTAAGAAGGGCAATGGGATCCTGCAGGTCAATCCTAAATGGTCTCTTGCATACTATTCACGGGTCTCACTCTCTGAAGTCGATTCTCGACAAAGAGGGAAACAACCGCTCATGAGCCCTCTCGACTCGTAAGAGGGAGAAATTCTCTCATAAGATCCTTTCGACCTATGAGAGAAAACTACATTTGGGAATCCTCACGATTCCTAAGGAGAAAATCCACTTACGAGATCCTCTCGATCCGTAGGGAGAAAAGTCTCTATGAGACCCTCACGGCTCATAGAGTTGAAAAGTCTTAGGCAGCAGATCCGAACCTGCGGCCTAAGCCATCGTTATATCTTGAAGAAACCAAAATGCTTATCCTGTTACCTGTCAATCATGTTTATCAAAACAGCATGCTGATAATAAGAGAAGGGAGAAAGCAAAGAAATGATACAAGACATTGCAAAAAAAAATGTGTATCTTTATTTATCAATTCAATCAAGTACATGGCGAATCGTATAAAAGAATAAAGAATGCATACACCTTATTCAAAAAAAAAAGAAAAAAAAAAGAAAATTACAAGTATATTAATACAAGGGCAGCTACTCGGAAGGGAGCGTCTTGCACAAATCTAGCAATCGCTCGCATATCTCCTTCCACGCCTTCTCCTGCTCGGCTACCACCGTCAACTCTGCCTCCACTTGGGCTCGTTGCCGCAAGACCAATGCAAGCTGCTCCCTCACGGCTTGATAAGCAGCCTCCCGACTTGGGATATTGCGCTCAGCCACGTCAAGCTTCCGCTTTAAGTTTAGCCCATGGGAGATGCGCCCCAAGAGACCCTCAAAGATAGTCTTCACTTGGGCAGCATTTGCCTCAACCTCAGCGCGCAGATGGGCCGTTTCGTTTGAGGTCTTTTGGCATTCCCTTAGTCTTTGAGCTGCTTCTTGCTCCAAGTGGCGGGAGTGCGAAGTACTTTGCTCGAGCCAAGTTGTGCGTTGGGTGCTCAGAGCTAAAACTTCGGGAGAAGGGCGCGTCAACTCCAGCCGGTACAGACAGGCCTCGATCTCCCTGCAGTGGTTAACCCAAGATTCAACGACGCCTTCGTCGTGAAAAGTTACGAGCGCCGCTAACATTGGGTTAACATCCACAGCGAAATCGACAGCAGAAGGGAGAGCGTCCATGCTGAGCTCTTCAATATACCCGCTCAGCATGCCTAGACTCATCACCGCACCCTTTGAAGACGGACGTCTCAAAAAGGGGCCTGCCGGTAAAAGGACGCGAGCCTCGAAGGGGACCGGAGCCGGAACAATAGCTGCAAAACAAAACAGGGTTAAACGATGGTTCAAAAGATGTTGAAGGGTTACCAAAAGGAAATTTACTATACCAGGACAGCGGACGGCAAAGCCGGAAGGGCCGGTAGCGCGACAGGGCTTGCATCCCCTCCTTCGATTTGTGGCACTGCAATAAAGAAAAGGAAAAGTCAGAAATCATCCCATTGCTAAAAAAAAAAGGGGGTAAATAAAGATATTACCGGCGCCACTAGAGAGAGAAGCGAGTTCGGATGGGAAAGAGAAATGCGGGAGCAACACTTGATATAAGTGATCAAAAAGCACTCCTGCAAAAGCACAATAGTGTAACGTTAGTACAAAAGCCGCATTTTTGAAAGATTAATGCATGAGTCGTGAATCCATACCTTCCAACATTCGTGACGGTACAAGGGAAGACGGGGAGGTGACTACTGCCAAAGCAGTAGTTGACGGTGCCCCCTCGAGCAATGGAGCATCGGTACTGGCCGCACCTGCAAGAACAAGCTTGTTAGAAGAGATCACAAGATATATACAAAAAAAATGGGGAAACGCTGGTGACTCAAAAATTTACCTGACGAGCTGCCAGCAGAAACTGAGGCAGTCCCTTCCTCCACTGACGGAAGACCACCGCCTGTAGCTTCATCACCCGACTCAAGGGGAACCGTTGTTATGCTCTCAAGCTCTACAGGCGGCGGGGAACCATAGACAGGGAGGGCCAAGATAGGAACATTGCCAGATTCCTGAGAAGGAGCGCCTAGCTCGTCTTTAGGAATCATGGCCGCCTCACCTGCTGCTCCCTCAGGATCAGCGATTACAGCTGCCCCGTCCATCGGCACCACGAGGTCCCCAGCCTCAAGTACCTCGCCCTCTACCGCCTTCGACTCGGTTGAGACAATCATCTCATCTGCCGCCACTTCGGGTGCGGCATCAATGACCTTCTCCGTGGTAGGTTCCTCAATCTCGGCTCCAGGCCCCATGACCTCGACAAAGTTGTCCACTGTCGGTTCGGGTTCGGCGAGTACCGCTTCCTCCGCTCCCTTGGGTTCGACGGTCGTCTCCGCCTCCCCCTCAGTTGGACTTGACCCTGCAAGATGAGATATGTATAAGCCAATAGTTTTACAAGTCATACAACAAGGCTCTGAAAGGAGTACTACCTGAAGCGGATTTATCATTGGCACTCCGAACCGCGCGCGCAACTTGCCGACGAGCAGTAGACAGGGCCACATGGGGCTTTTCAGAAGGAGTACTAGCGTGAGGAACAGTGCTAGGGCCCGCTCCTGCGGCCAGAGCAGCTCTGCGCGCCTTAGCTTCGCGTCTGGACCGCTTCCGCTCCTCTCGAGCCGATGAGACAGATGCCATCAGGGCTTCCTTGAGCGAAGCCTCCTCATCCGTGTAGAGGGATGCCTCCAGATTTTTCAGAGCATCCCTCGTTGTTGCATCAAGCCGAGGCTCTTGCGGCAGCTTCGACGGAGCTGGGACTTCGATGACGGGCTTGGGAAGGGTCCTTGCGCCGATTAATACAACCCCTGCAAAGAAACAAAAGAAGATCAGGTTGACTATCATAAAAAGACAACAAACTTTCCTTATAAAAGAGAACGGGGTAAAACATACCGACGCTTGCTAGGGCACGCTTCTTCTCCTCCTCCTGGAAGGTCTTCAGAGAGGCAGCAATGGCCTCTTCAGTAGAAACACCTGTTGAAAATGAGACAAATATTAGCTAAAGATAATAATAAAAAGTGGGATAAAATGACAAATAAGGAGGCTGATGATTACCTGACTCAGCGAGTCTGCTTAACATTGCTTCGAGCCTCGCCGATCGCTCCGAAGCTGCAATGGCGGCGGCTAGATTGGTGTCCTCAGGGTCCACCACGAAACCCTCATTGCTGCCATACTCGCATATAGTCTCGGCAGGATGAGCCGCGGGTTCTAAGTTAAGGATCGCGTCGAGGGATAAGGTGGACTTCTTCTTCTTCTGTCCACCAGCCTTGGATCCACTCGGAGCAGCTTTGCGCTTGTCAGTTTTGGCAGTCACTTTCGGGCGGCGAGTGCCGATGTCCGCTCCTGCACCCGACTCCGGCGACGCCGCTTTAACCGTCTTTGTCGGGGCACGGGGCGCCGTTGGGGCATCCACCGTAGTAGGCAGTGGCAGTCCACGCGGAGGGGCCAACACACGTGGTCGATCAGCTCCGGCCTCTTTCGTCGGAGGGATAACCTGAACCCTAGGCTGCAATGGAGCCTTGCGATCGCCGCCGGGAGGCGCAGCCCTACGATCGACCAATAGGCGTTTTTCCATCAAGATGATTGGGCCCATCGCGTGCGCGTACCAGGCCACATACGAATTGAGTATCTTAGGAGTACAGCTGGGCTCACTGATAAAAAAGTAGGAGCCTGTATTGAGCCGGATGAAGTGATGCATCGCATTCCGTACTCCCTCTGGACCGACTGCAGGTGTTCCCAAAAAGGCTTCCAACGGGACTCCTTGGTTATAACTCGATTGCCGGGCAAATCGATGCGGGTTATACCTCATGAAGAGGGCCGTTTCATTCTGCCTAAATACCAAGTAGCCCGGCCGAATGGAATAAAGGTGAAGGATTTCCCGAGCCTTCAACACGGAGACACCGCCCTTAAAGTCATCACGCAGCGGCACCACCGACTTAGTGGTCTCGGAACCCATGGTGATGACCTTATCCACAAAAGAGGTCTTCGCCCCGACTAGATGCGAACGCAGAAGCAGTCCCCTAGACTCCCGCGGAGGTGAAAACACGATGGAAGCCCCGACCAATCGTATGATTCTTGGAAGTATGAATCTCTCAAAGAATGGAGGAGTTTTGTGGGCACCAAACTCTCCTCGAACATGCAGCTCCATCCAAGAAGTGAAGTAGTGCATCGGGAAGTTAGAAGGCTGTACCCCAGGCTCATTAGCGTCCGCCGCTACGCTAAGTCCATTGTAGAGGTAAGCCGACCCGGCGATCCCCACTGATAACTGCAGACCGGCCACCATTCGATGCGCCGGGTAAAAGACAGAAGACCGCATGAGGCGTGGGTGCATGGGAAGCGCGAAGCTGCACAGCCACAGACCCAAGAACCCTATGAAGAAGGTCTCCTCATCCATGCCAGGAACGGCGATCTCTGAGAAAGGGACGCTAGCAGTGCCGGGAAGGTAAAAACTTCGCTGATCAATCTCCGATGACGGTCGGCGGTCCAGGCCGAAACCAAAAGGGTCGACAAGTTGGGCGAACTTCTCACCCTGCTCTGATAAAAATTCCAGGCGAATAAAACGAGCAATGAAGTCCGCGAAACTAACTCCTCGGTCGCCTAATTCCAAATGAAGCTCCTCGTAAATCTCTAATACCTTCACCAGGCCCGGATGCTGATGCTGAATAGCATTTTCCGGAGTTAAGTCGAATACCACCTGCTTGGTGGCAAAGACGTACTCGTCAGGAGGAAGCAGCTCTTCGTAGTGCTCCCCCCTCGCCGGTAAACCTGAAAGCTCAACGAATTCCTCTAGAGAAATGGAAACTTCCCTATCCGCTGCCAGGAAAGTATGTGTGGGGATATTCCATTGTTCAATGAAGGCCTTTGTCCACCACGTTGGAGGAGTAGGATACTCGAAAAGCGAGACGTAGACGGCGGAGTATAAACCAATCTTCGTCAGGTGAGCTCTTTTCGCCGCTAAAATGTACCGGGCCCATGGCAGGTATCCAGCAAGCGGTCGCGGATTCAATCCAATATTGTAAGCCTGTCCCCAAGGGCGTGCTTCACCCTGACAGATTCGCCTTCCCAAGATATCTATGGCCGGCGGCGGCTGTACCGGAATAGCGCCGATTGCAGGCTGGAGAAGGTCGTCTGAATTCCAATTTTTAACCTCCACGGCATACTCCACCGGGGGTTTGTCCGCATAGGGGATCGTAACTATGGGTTCGGAAGGCGAGGCGGAACTAAAACTGCGGCGGCCTTGGATAATCTGGCTGTACCACCTTCCCTATAGGTGAAGTCTCTTGCACTCAGGATCGTGATCTTTAATCAAGGCGAACACTACCCGGTCCACTGGTGCATGTGGGAACCCTCCTTCTGAGCGAACGAAGGGAAAAGACAAGTCGTCAGACATCTTTCCTGCATAAAATATATATATATATATATATATATATATATATCATTAGTGGCCTGACGCTTAAACCTTAAAAAAAAAATAATGATAAAAAAAATAATAATAAATAAAAATCTTGTTCCACACTGTGATGCAGCGGGTAGGGGGACCAAAGGGGGACCCACAAAATCAAGATGACGGCGCATTATTTGATGAGACAATCCCACCATTGGATGAGACTATCAGTCAATAAAAAAGACCACCAAGAGAATATCCTCATTGGGGGGGACCCCTAGAGACAAGGAGAAGATCTCCTCTTTTCAGAGCAAAGCTCTGCCACAGAGTGACATTTGTCAAACTCCTGTTTCAAAGGAATAAAACTTCGTAAAAAAGAGCCTAGCTCTGCAGTAGTAATAAAAATTTATAACTTCTAAGAATTAAAATTTTGGGATCTTAAAGATCCATGGAAACTTTTAAAAAAAAAAAGTTTTTTTTAGTTGATTTATGAAGCAGGGCTCTGTTCATGGGTTAAAACCTAAGAGCAGAGTCTCTGCAAATTTTTGAGAGCAAGGCTCTGTGAATAAAAACCCCAAAGGGGTTTCCTTTAGATCAAAGATCTATAAGAGCAAGGCTCTGTTGAAGAAACCCCAAAGGGGTTTCCTTTAGATCAAAGATCTATAAGAGCAAGGCTCTGTTAATTAAGTTTAATTTAAATTAAATTAATTTAATTTTACCTATAATGGTTCTGAAGTTAGAACATGGAAGTTCTTAAGGAAATCACAAGAGCAAGGCTCTGGAAGTTCTCAAGTAAGAGCAAGGCTCTGAAATTCAATTTCTTGAGAATGGTGAAAATTTACCAAGGACCAAGGGTCCTATTTATAGGCGCCTGCGCCTGTTTACTTGACCCCTAGATCCGACGGTCAGGATCTTGCCACCGCTGCATTCACGCGCGCGCCACGTGAGCGCAACGGTGGGGGGGCATCTGTTTCCCCCAATCAGAGCAAGGCTCTACTTAATTTTGAAAATTCAAAATTCGAAGCAACGCTTCGGTTTCCGTGCGCAGCGCGCAATTTGCCACATGGCAGAAGCTGATTCGGCGGCGTAACGCCCGAGACAGTGCGTCCCATCAGAGCAAGGCTCTTCAGAAAACATAATTAAGACTTAACTGCGCAAATGCATGGCAGCGCGACACGTGTCTGCGCAGTTGCGCAATCGCAACTGCGTAAGCTCACGGATGCGCGACACGTGTCTGCGCAAGCGCACGGATGCGCGACACGCGTCTGCGCAGTTGCGCAATCGCAACTGCGCAAGCGCACGGATGCGCGACACGTGTCACGCGCTGGTGAGTTGCGCAGCAACTGAATGAAAATTTAAGTAAATCTTTTCTGTTCTTCTGTAAAACAGAGACCCTTGGATCAGAGATCCAATGGTGGGAAAATTCCCAAAATTATTCAGGAAAGATCTTGGTAACAAATTTAACAAATTTGTGAGCACTATAAATAAGAGCCCAGACCTCATTCAAAAAAAGGGGAGAATCATCGAAGAAGAAGGATCAACTTCTGGAAAAAAAGAGCTCTTGAAGATTAATCAAGAACACAGAAAAAAGGAAAAAAAGGTAGAATTTCTGAAGAACAGAAGAAAAAAGAAACAAATAAATAAATAAAAATAATAAAATAGTGCCTTGCACTTGCTATGAACCCTTGGTTCTCTGAAACAGGAAGAAAGAAAAGATTTCTTTCTTTTCTATGATCTAAATTTAGATCAAGAAATTAAAAAGTGCTCTGCACTTCTTTTTATTGAATCTAAAAGATTCTTGGTGCTCTGCACAAATACAATGCATTTACTAAAGGGCCAGGCCCAAATCAAAAAGACCCAGCAGGCCAAAATAATTGCAAAGCAATAAAAGGGCCTGGCCCAAATCAAATGACAAAATAATAAAAGGGCAGAGCCCTATTTGGAAAATTCCTGAGGGCCTGGCCCAAATCAAATCACAAAAAAAATAATAAAAGGGTAGAGCCCTGTTTGGAAGTTCTTGAGGGCCTGGCCCAAATCAAACTGCAAGAATAATAAATAGGCAGAGACCTATTTGGATTGATTCTTTCAGTCAGGTAAAACCTAAAATGAAAATTGGACTTAACCCAATCTTGGCCATAAGTCCTTAAATTAAATTGATTGAGCAAAATGGCTCTCCTAAATCAATTCACGACCGGTTCGAGGGTACATCTCCGAACTCCTTTGACATCTGTCGTTGTAATTCCTCAACGACGTCAAAGAGGTGACGGGTCCCAACAACCACTCATCTAATATCGGACCGAAACGTCCCTAAACTAACATCGGACCGAAACGTCCCTAAACTAAAATCGGACCACCACGTCCCTAAACTGGCGATGGACCACTACGTCCCTAAACTGGAATGTGGACCACTACGTCCTTAAACTGGCGACGGACCGAAACGTCCCTAAAACTAATAATGGACCACTACGTCCCTAAAACTGGCAATGGACCGCCACGTCCTTAAACTGGCACAATAGAGCCCAAATGCTCTCTTGTCGGATCTAAACGGTCCCGTCTAAGTTGATCTTAGCCCCAAATACGGTTAATGTGTCCTTAGATAAACAATAAAACCCCAAATCAACTTTGGTTCAAGGGTACATCTCTGAACTCCTTTGACGCCTGTCGTTGTAATCCCTCAACGACGTCAGAGAGGTGACGAGTCTCGACGGCCAGATAATTAAATCAATCACTACGTCAAGTCGATCTTAGTCCAAAACAGGACTAACGTATCCTTGATGAACGTTTAAGCTGATCTTAGCCGCAACGCGACTAATGCATCCTTAAACTGAAAACACCAAACCCAAATCTAAGCAAACACGGATTTGGACTAATCCACGTCCTACGGGTGACGACATCACTAAGTCTCCGTATACAATCCACGGGCAACCACAAATAAAACAAACATACACGACACGAAGTGAAATTCTGGAGAAGGAGAAAGTTGTTACCGCGATGCGGTAGCGTAATTAACTGTAGGGGCTTGCGCCTGCAGGGAAGAGCGTCCCCACAATCAAAAAAAAAAACCCTCACCCTGAGGGGGAATCTGACGAAGTCTGCTACATCGGCCGCATCCGTCTAAACCTCCAATACACGGTGCCATAAATCAACTTGGTATCTTCGGAGAGATAGACGGATAAAACCAAATAGCATCTGCCCCGAACTTCAGGCACAGACGTCCTAACGTCCAGGCCGCCGTTCGGAGGGGAACAGCCGCCTTCTGGGCCGCTTCTTGGCTGGGTGCATCCCGTTCAACAACGTCAAGCTATTGCCTCAAGGATAACCCTTCAGAAAGACATTGCAGAAGACCCTCAAAGGCAGCCTTCTGCCGTACAGCATTGGCCTCTACCGGAACACGCAGCTGGGCAGACTTGCTCGAGGTCTCACCGCACTCCCTACGCCTTGAAATAACTTCTTGTTCGAGATGGCGGAAGTACGAATCGCTCCGCTCAATCCACACTGTTCTTTGATTGCTGGTAGCCAAGGTCTCGGGAGCGGGACGTAGCGACTCCAACTGATACAGGCGGGCCTCGATCTCCCTGCAATGGTTAACCCAAGATGCGATGAGGCTCTTATCATGAAAGTTAACGAGTATTGCCAGCATCGGGTTAACCACCATAGCGAAGTCTGCGGCAGATGTAGGAGTTTCAACGTTGAGTTCCTCGACATAGTCACTCAACATGCGTAGACTATTTGCGGCGCCTTTTGAAGACGGACTCCTCAGATAAGGACCCGCCGGCATTATAATACGAGGCTCGAAAGGCGCCGAGGTCGGAACGACAGCTGAAAAGAAACAGGATGCAATCAGATAACAGTACAGAAAATAAAGAGAGGGAAGTTATCAATGTGATAGTCGATGTACCAGTTGAGACAGGTGGCAAGGCTGGAAGGACCGGTGGCACAGCCGATCTTGTATCCCCTCCTTCAATCTGTAACGCTGCAGTCGGGATAAAAAAAGAGGTTAGAAGTAATTCCATCAATAAAAAAGAAAGATATCAATGGAAATCATACTCACCAGCACCGCCAGAGGAAGAAGCAAGTTCAGATGGGAAGGAGAAGTGTGGGAGCAGCATCTGATATACATGATCAAAAAGCACTCCTGAAAAGACACAACAACATGACTTTAGTACACAAATTATATGTCTGAAAACTGAGATTAATAGGTTGCGAACCCATACCTTCCAACATCTTTGACGGTATGAGAGAAGGCTGAGAGGTGACCACCGCTAAAGCAGTAATCGAGGGCGCTCCCGTGAGCAGCGGGGCATCAGCACTGGTTGCACCTGTGTTACGAACAAATGTGAACTTGTCAGAAAGGATGGTAAGATAAAGAAGATAGAGACTTCAGATTTACCTGATGAGCTGCCAGCTGAATTGGAGGCGATTCCTTCCTCTGTTGACATGAGGCCACCGCCCGTGGCCTCATCACCCGACTCAATGGGAACCGTTGTCGTGCTCGCGAGACCGGGAGACGGCGGAGGGCCATAGACAGGGAGGGCTATGACTGGAGCATTGCCAGACTCCAGAGAAGGAGCGGTTGGCTCATCCTCGGGAATCATGGCCACCTCACCCACTACTCCCTCAGGTTCAGTAGTCGTGGTCGTCTTGCCCACCGTCACTAACAAGTCGCCAGCCTCAAGTGCCTCGTCCGTCACCACCCTGGGCTCAGTTATAATGATCATCTCATCTGCCGCCACTTCAGGCTGGGCATCAATGACCTTCTCGGCTATAGGCCCCTCAACCTCCGCATCAGGCTCCAAGGCCTCAACGATGTTGCCCACTGTCGGCTCGGGTTCGGCAGGCACCGCCTCCTCTGTTCCCCTGGGTTCAACGGTCTTCGCCTCACCCTCGGTCGGACTTGGCCCTGCAAAATAATATATATAAGAACCGTCGGTATTATAACTCTCACAATAAAGATTCTGAAAGAAATGTTACCTGAAGTGGACTTATCATTTGCGCTTCGAGCGGCGCGCGCCACTTGTCTGCGAGCAGTGGATAGGGCGACAGGGGCCTCTCCGGAAGGAGTATCTGTCCGAGGGTCGGTGCTTGGGCCCGCTCCCGTAGCCAAAGCAGTCCGGCGCGCCTTCGCCTCGCGCCTCAGCCGCTTTCTCTCCTCCTGGGCCGTTGAGACGGACCTCACCAAACCCTTTCTCATTGAGGCGTCATCGTCTGTATAGAGGGATGCCTCCAAGATCTTCAAGGCATCCCTCGTCGACTTATCAAGTCGAGGCTTTTGCAGCAGCCCCGACGAGATCGGAATTCCAGTGACGGGTTCCGGAAGGATCTCTTCGTCGACTGGTATAACCCCTAGAAAGAAACAAGAGAAGAAAGTCAGGTTGATCATCGAAAAGAATGACGAGATTTGTTAAAAAAAGGGGGGGTAGGATATACCGGCGCCCGCTAAAGCGCGTTTCTTTTCCTCCTCCTGGAAGGTTTTCAAAGAGGCAGCAATAGCTTCTTCGGTAGAAACACCTGTTGAAAATGAGGAAAGGTGTTAGCCAAGAATGATAAAAAAAAACAAACGCGATGAAACGGTGAAGAAAACAGCTAGTAATTACCTGACTCAGCGAGTTTACTCAACCACGCTTCAAGCCTCGCTGATCGCTCAGAAGCCGCAATGGAGGCCGCCATGTCAGTGTCTGCGGGGTCTACCTAAAGCCCTTATTGCTGCCATACTCACTTATTCCCTTGGTAAGAGGGGCCCTTGGCTCTAAGCCAAGAATCGCATCAAGGGAAAGGAGCGACTTCTTTTTCTTCTGCTCGCCAACCCTAGGTGAATGCGGGTTCGACTTACGCTTAGCAGCCACCTTGGGACGGCGGGTCCCAATGTCCGCACCCACGCCAGACTCTGGCAAAACTACAACCACTGTCTCCACGGGAGCACAGGGCGCTGCAGGTGCATCCGTGATATCAGGGAGCAGCAATCCACGTGGAGGACTTTGCGCACGCGGTGGCTCGGTTCTAACCACTTTTAGAGGAGCGATTACTGGAGTCCTAGGAACCAAAGGAGCGTTGCGATCGGCACCTGGAGGCGCACCTTTACGATCGACCAGCCGTCGCCTTTCCTCCTTTATAACTGCTCCGGTCGCATGACTATACCAGTCTTTATACACATTGAGGAGTCGCGGAGCGTAAGCCAGCGCACTAATAAAAAAATGAGAGCTTGTATTCAGGAGCATTAAATGGTGCAGCGCGTTCTCCATCCCTTCTTCAGTGGCAGCGGGTTCCAGCAAAAAGGCTTCCAAAGGGACCCCTTGATCGTAGCCCAGTTGTTGAGCGAAACGATGTGGGTTATATCTCATGAAAATTGCCACACCATTCTGCCTAAAAACTAGGAAGCCCGGTCTAATGGAATATAAGTGAAGGGTTTCCCGGGCCGTCAAAACTGAGGCTCCATATTTAAAGACATCTTGCAATGGCCGCATTGCAGTGGTAGACGCCTTTCCAATGGTCAATACCTTATCGACGAAGGACATCCCGGCTCCAACGGTATGAAGGCGAATGAGTAAACCCCTAGCGCTCCGCGGTGATGGGGTTACAATTGATGCGCCGATCAGCTGTATAATTCGAGGAAAACCGCACTTGTCAAAGAACGACGGCCTTTTATGCATGCCGAAGATACCCGCCGTGTGTAGTTCGAGCCACGATGCAAAGTAGTGCATCGGGAAGACCGCGTGCAGCACCCCAGGCTCGTTAGCATCCGCCGCTCGACTGAGGCCATGATATAAGTGCGCCAAGCCGGCGATCCCCACAGCCACCTTTACCCCGATGACCATTCGGTGGGCTAGGTAAAAGACGGAAGGCCGCATGCGATGAGAGTGCATTGGGATCGCGAACCAACTCAGCCACAGTCCGAGAAATCCTAAGAAAAAGGCCTTCTCGTCCATCCAGGGGGCTGCAATTTCTGCAAAAGATATAGTAGGGAAGTCCGGAAGGAAGAAAACCTTTTGGTCTATCTCCTTTGCCGGCAGGTGATCCAAACCTAGGCCGAAAGGATCATTCAGGATAGCAGACTTGGCAGCTTCTGATGAAATGACGCCTGGGCGAAGGAAACGAGCAATGAAGTCCTCAAAATTAACTCCTCGGCTCCCATATTCGATAAAAAGGGACTCGTAGATGTTCAACACCTTGATCAGGCTCGGGAATTGGTGTTGAACAGCATTTTCCGGCGTGATCCCCCTTACCATCGGCTTAGCACTGAAGACGTACTCATCTGTCGGGAGCAGCTCTTCATAGTGTTCCCCCATGACTGGTAGGCCGGATACCTCCACGAATTCCTCCAAAGAGATGGACACTTCCCGATCCATGGTAAGGAAAGTGTGGGTAGGAATATTCCACTGCTCCAGGAAAGCCTTGAACCACCAAGTGGGGAGCGTGGGATACTGGAAAAGAGAGACCTAGACCGCGGTGTACAGTCCTAATCTTATCAACTGCGACTTCTTCGTCGACAGGATGTACCGGGCCCACGGCAGGTAGCCGATCGGGTGGCGTGGAATTAGACCAAGGTTATATGATTGTCCCAGGGTCGTGCTTCACCTTGACAGATACGGCGCCCTAGGATGTCCAAAACCATGGGACGCTGAACTGGTATCGCATCTATGGCGGGTGTAGGAAGCCCTTTGACGTCCAATCCGCCAACTCCACGGCATACTGCACCGAGGGTGGAGTAGCGTAATGAATCGCTGTGATAGGCTCTGACGGCACTGAGCATGTGAAACTGCGTCGACCTATAGTAATATGGTTATACCATGACCCCCAAAGATGAAGATTCTTGTATTCTCGGTCGTATTCCTTGATCATAGCCAGAACTTCATGGTCCAAGGGCGCCTCGGGAAATCCCCCCTCTGAGCGGACGAACAGGAATGAAGTGTCTAGAGACATGATCGCTGCAAAAGAACAATTTAGTCGTTAGTGTTGTAATTCCAACGCTTGGCATTTAAAAAAAAGAAAATGCATTAATTGAATTAAAATTAGTTAATTACACCACACAGCAGTGCAGTGGGTAGGAGATCGAAGGGGAACCCACAAAATCTGGATGACAAGATGTCAGTTAATAAGACAACCTCATCATTGGAAAACATTCCCATTAATATAAAAAAAGGGGAAGAATCCCTAGAGACAAGGAGAAAATCTCCTCTTTCAGAGCAAAGCTCTGTCACAGAGTGACACTTGTCAAACTCTGGTCTCAGGGAAATAAGATTCCTTAAAAGAGCATAGCTCTATGGTAATAATGGAAAGGTCCATCAGAAAATGTTTACACCTAAAAGAATTAAAATTTTTGGAATCTTGAAAAATCCATGAAAAACTTATGAAAATTTCTTCATTTTTCTGATCTAAAAGATCTGCAGATGATTCAAAGAGCAAAGCTCTGTCCATGGGTTAGAACCCATGAACAAGATTTCTGCAGATCTATAAGTTTTTTAGAGCAAAGCTCTGTTTATGAAACCCCAATGGGGATCTCTTTAGATTAAAAGATCTGTAAGAGCAAAGCTCTTTGGTTAAGATTAATTTAAGTTAATTTGATTTAAATTAATTTTACCTAAAGTTTCTAACTCTGGAAATGAGCAAAGCTCTAAAGTTCTGGAAACGAGAGCAAAGCTCTGAAATTCTTAAGCAAGAGCAAAGCTCTGGTAATTAAAATCTTGAAGACGGTGAAGATTTTCTAAAGGGCCATAGGTCCTATTTATAAGGCGCTTGCGCCCCTTCAGCTCACCCCTTGATCCAACGATCAGGAGTTTACCACCGCTGCACTCACGTGCGTGCCACGTGAGCGCAACGGTGGGGGGCATTTGTTTCCCCCAATCAGAGCAAAGCTCTGTTGAAATTCAAAATTCAAAATTTTGAAGTAACGCTTCAAATCCCGGGTGTAACGCGCCACGTGTCTGGCGCAGACGCATCAGCGCAGCGCCCAAGGCAGCGCACCCAATCAGAGCAAAGCTCTGTGTTAAATGAAGCAACGCTTCAGATCCTCTGCGCTGAGCGCAAGGGCGACATGTGTCAGCGCGATTGCGCAAGCACTGTGCTGCGCGACACGTGTCAGCGCAGATGCGCTAGCGCAGTTGCGCTGCGCTGTGCGCTGCACGACACGTGTCAGCGCAGATGCGCTAGTGCAGTTGTGCTGCGCTGTGCACTGCGTGACACGTGTCACGCGCTGGGGCATCTGCGCCAAACAGAATTAAAATTCTTAAGAAATCTTTTCTGTTCTTGTTAAAAAAAGAAGATTTTCTTCTGTAAAACAGAAGCCCTTGGATCAAAGATCCAACGGTGGGGAAAATTCCCCGAATCACTCAGTGGGAGATCTCTTTAACAAATTTAACTAATTTATGGGCACTATAAAAAGGACCCTAGGCCTCAATTCAAAGGAGGAACATTTTTCTAAAAAAAAAGAGAACTCTGAAAAACTCCTCAAGAACAAAAAGGTAAAAACCTTTAGAAAAAGAGAAAGTTCTCTTGTGAACAGATCATAGATCTAAAAACAAGATCAATGATCTTGAATAAAAATAAAATAAAATAAAATAGTGCTTTGCACTTTTTATGAACCTTTGGTTCTCTGAGATAAGAAAAACAAGAAAAAACTTATTTTTCTTTGATCTAAATTAGATCAAGAAATCAAATAGTGCTTTGCACTTCTGTTCTTGAATCTAAAGGATTCTTAGTGCTTTGCACTTTCAAACTGCGCTGTTGCGCTCTTGGGCTGGCGCAAGCCACCAGAGAGTACCACGTGTCAGCATCTGAACCAGTTGCGCTACGCGCTTTTGAGATAGAGCTTTGCTCTCTGTAATTGGCGCAACTCACCAAAGTACGCCACGTGTCAGCAACGCAAGCGCAGCGCATTACGCTTGCATGACACGTGTCATCACCATGGGCGCTTGCGCTCTCTGATTGGTGCAAAGCGCCTGATAAATGCAATGCATTTCCTAAAAGGGCCAGGCCCAAATCAAAAAGACCAAGCAGGCCAAAATAAATTGCAAAGCAATAAAAGGGCAGAGCCCAAATAAAATTGATGCTCTGCATCATTTATAAAGGGTAGAGCCCAAAACAAATTGATGCTCTGCATCCTTTCTGGGCAAAGCCCAAATAAAAATAAAAAGAAATGCAATGCAAAAGCAAATAAAATGTTGAACATTTTCAACTGGACTTAGCCCAACTTTGGCCGTAAGTCCTTAAATTAAATTGACTGAGCAAGATTGCTCTCTTAAATCAATTTACCTCCGGTTCGAGGGTACATCTCTGAACTCCTCTGACATCTGTCGTTGTAATCCTTCAACGACGTCAGAGAGGTGACGGGTCCCGACAACCATACATCAACATGGACTGTGGGGTCTTTAAACTCGTGGACCGAAACGTTCTTAAACTAATATCGGACCGAAACGTCCTTAAACTAATGATGGACCACCACATCCCTAAACTGGAATATAGACCACCACGTCCTTAAACAGGTGATAGACCACCACGTCCTTAAACTGGCGATAGACCACCACGTCCCTAAACTGGAACATGGACCCCTACGTCCCAAACTGGAATATGGACCCCTACGTCCCTAAACTGGAACATTAGTGTCCCAAATGCTCTTTTGTCGGATCCAAACGATCCCGTTAAGTTGATCTTAGTCTCAAATCAGACTAACGTATTCTTAACAAACGTTTAAGTCGATCTTAGCCTAAATATGGCTAACGTATCCTTAAACCAAAACACCAAACCCAAATCTAAGTAAATACGGATTTGGACTAATCCACGTCCTACGGGCGACGACATTACTCAGTCTCCGTATACAATCCACGGGCAACCACAGACAAAACAAACACACACGACACGAAGTGAAATTCTGGAGAAGGAGAAAGTTGTTACCGCGATGCGGTAGCGTAATTAACTGCAGGGGCTTGCGCCTGCAGGGAAGAGCGTCCCCACAATCAAAAACCCTTCTAGCGAGGGGGAATCTGACGAAGTCTGCTACATCGGTCACATCCGTCTAAACCTCCGATACACGGTGCCATAAATCAACTTGGCATCTTCGGAGAGGTAGAAGGATAAAACCAAATAGCATCTGCCCCGAATCCCAGCGTCAGGACATCGCGGTCCTGTGCGTCTCTGTATTCGGAGGGGAACACATCCCAAAGCCGATATATAAAAAAAAGAAAAGAAAAAAAATAATAAAAATAAAAAAAAGAAGACGGTATGTCCATAAGCAAAATGGGCACGGATGAAAACCCGAAAGGGCTCCGTGAGTAAAAACAGCAGGGCTACCGGTGAGTCTTGTGAAAACTTGAAAGGGCGCAAGCTCGTTAAAAAAAAGAATAAAAAAGAGAGAGAGAGAGAAGACGGTATGTCCATAAGCAAAATGGGCACGGATGAAAACCCGAAAGGGCTCTGTGAGTAAAAACAGCAGGGCTACCGGCGAGTCTTGTGAAAATCCGAAAGGGCGCAACCTTGTTAAAAGACACTTACAGGGTCCTCTCGATATTGTAAGGAGAAACCACCCGCGTGAGATCCTTACGACTCATAAGGGAGCAACACACTTAGGGATCCTCACGATTCCTAAGGAGAAATTACACTTGCGAGATCCTCACGACTCGTAAGGAGAACTCTCTTATGGGACCCTCACGGCTCATAAGATTTGAAAGTCTTAAGTTACAGAGACCTGAACCTGTTCTTAAGCAATCCCCACAACCTTCGATATTGCCCTACAAGCGGCTCAATACCGACCCTTGTATACAATCCACGGGCACGAATAAACATTTCCCTAACAAAGTCCCATCCGTGACTAGGGATATGTTCGCACGGTGAACAACCCTTGTGAGTCCTTTCGACTCATAAGGAGAAAACACTCTTGTAAGATCTTACGACTTATAAGAGAACATGCACTTAGGAATCCCCACGATTCCTAAGGAGAAAACACACCTACGAGATCCTCACGACTCGTAGGGAGAAATACCTTTATGAGACCCTTACGGCTCATGAATTCAAAAGCCTTAGTCGACAGGATCCTAACCCTGTTTACTAAGCCAC